>CM070033.1:52551281-52575262 GCA_036250615.1 Ptychadena robeensis | reverse complement strand
TAGTATATTTATTTTGGGATGTTGGCCACACCACCTGGATTAGTGCAACTCTCTTTTACGGAGTCGGCTACAGAACTGACGGGAATCCTGTGTGCTCCACTAACACAGGCGATTCCCATCACATTGTAGCCAATTAACTTGGAGGGGTAGGTGACTCACCCTCTAAGTTAACTGACTTCAACCGGATCGGCCACAAAAAGTACCAGCAGGACGGATCACCGTATGATCCGACCTGCCGCCTTTTTGGGTCAAAACCTCAAGTTGGGCAACCCTGTAGTTGCGGGCGACCGACCACCATGCATTCAGCGGAAGCGTGCGCACCGGTCGATCACCCGAAACTAGGGCTGGGAATCGGCACATCTATGGTCGGCTTAAGACTTGTTTTAGTCATGTTCATTGTTTTGCTGCCTACCAAAAAAAAAAATAGAACAATGTTCCAATAAATAACTTCACATCACATTGCACTATACATGCACTGTTTTTTCACTTTTTTAAACCCTCAATGTACAATCTTGACTAAATATTTTTTTACATGCAGCAAATTAAAAATTACTTTGGTGAGAATGTTATTGTATAAATATATCCTTTTGGAATAATATACAACAAAGTTTTCTAAATCAACAGACCTGCAGCAAACATGTAAAAACTGTCCTGCCCATATGGGTTAAGCTGTGAGCAGAAGTGGTTAATACCACTAATTAACTAAAAAAAACAAATAACAATAACCAACTGTCATTAAAGCCATTTCTATTGACTTGGCTTGGAAATTAAGCTGATTTTCATGTCACATTGTATCCTTTTTGAAAAACGACTTATGGCAAATGAGTTCAGGCATTCTTCACCTTTTGTTGACCATCTGTGTGTTCATGTCTCCCAGCAGAAATCTAGCTCACTAAGGACACAGTAGCAGAGGGGCTGATGCTCATCATGAAGAAAAGGAAGCCAAAAGCCACGCTAAACCCCATCAATTACAATTCATTAGTCCTGAAGGAGCTCCCTATTAGAGTGCTTCATGTGCACAGATGTCACTTTTACAACTATGACTTTAGTCATTAAGCATCAAAACAATGAGATAACATAAACTAGGCAGAAAAGAAGCAATGAGTTATTATACTGAATGTAATTTATGTATCTGTTTTCCTGCTTCTAAGTACATTCATGAGTAAAATAACTTTGCTAAGTACATATATCATCATAGTTTAAAATAAATGTAGAATGTGGAAATTGATGATGCTTCTAGATTATATTATAAATAACTCTGTGAGTGTTTCTGAGTTGCTTTGGTCTACTACGTGTGAATGACAATTAACAACCATTGTTAATATGAAGCCATTTTAAAAATAAGAACCAAACATTTGCATATTTGTAAAACAAGTTACGTCCCAAAGGGAGTCATAATAATGAAAAAGCTATTAAGTTATTTTTAAGATGCAAATCATTATCATTTTCAGTCAATGACATTGCCACTGATATCTGTGTTCTCGAAATCAGCTTTCTCCAACAAAGTCAAGCCAAGAAAATTAGATTTACATTCTGAGTGTAAAAATGAAACTTTCTAGAGTTGGAAACGATTCTAAATTTTCTCAAGAGGGTTGATTTGCTATATTTATTTATTCTAGCAATGTATATTATACAGCATTACACACACACAATACACACAGAGTATATGGTTTGCTAATAGTGATGGCCGAACATCGGCCAAGTGTGTCCGCGAACGGGCGGATCGGACTTTTAAAGAAGTCCTCCGTCCGCCCATTTGCGGACAGATTCAAGTTCCCGGGCGGGGAATTTGAATCGGAAAAACCAGATGTGACGTCAGTGATGTCACTTCCTGTTCTTGAGCCAGTTTTCAACTAGAAGACCGGCTTCATGCCCGGTCTTCTAGTGAAAAGATTCTTCCTCCAGCACGATCTCACAGGTTCTGGTCCTGCTGGAGGAAGAATAGAGATCTTCTTCACGCCAGCGAACGGGGCAGGTCGAACACTCGTACTGCTTGCTGACGAGAAGGAGGGCAAACATCATTGTGGGCAGTTCAGCCATCACTATTTGCTACACTCCATTTCCTGCATTGGTTGAACATATACAAATTAACTGATGGTTTGCCTAGAATGACAAATTGCATTAGCAAATTAGCTCACCCCGAGCTAAGATCAGGCATACTTACCTATGCTCAACGAGCCTGCGGGGATTCTAAATCACAGAGGATGCGCTGATTGATTCCGAAGTGCTGGTGGGGTGGGGTGGTGCCATAGACCTCCATGTTATGGTTTGGTAACGATGGTTTGGTAACTATGGCATTGGTTTCCCAGCCCACATCGTTCAATGAAACAAAGAAATGCAATAGATGAAATTACGAGTGAAGTATAAGTAGCTGGATTTCCCTTGATGCCACTCTGCTGGCCTTTCTGGTACATTTGTGCAAAGCCCAAGAGACAAGGGACTAGATGTGTGTGTTGTTGGTGCAATAGGTAGACACATATAACTAATTTGGTGACTTCATATCTGCCCAGTTCTGTTCTACATTTCAGCCAGGAGTCACTGGCTCCATTTTATTGAAATTACCAGAGGGCTACAAAACACAGTATCCTAACCCAAACCTGCATCCCTTTGGACATTCTTCCACAGCCCCCTCAGTCCTTCACTTTTGGCCCCTGAAACCTAACTTTTAATGCATGGGGCATAGGAACTCACCTGTCCACAAATCCCCCGCTGACACATCTTGCCCGGATCCTCTTACAGCGGGAAGAGGAGGAGAGGAACAGTATAGGGGCACATAACCTTTGATGATATACTCTATATAACGCAAAATGTGCATTACCATACTAGAGTGTTCCCTAATGCTTGAAGTGTCATTTAAGTTTTTTATTTAAAAATGAAAAACAATGTTTACTAGCTATGCATTTTTCCATTAAAAATTGCTTATACAAGTCAGTATAGATTGAAAAGTTATATGCGGCCTTTTAGTGATGCCGAGGGCTGCACTTGTGGCCCTCCATATCAACTTAGTTGCCCACCACTGCTCTAGTTGATTGAGAAAGCAATGTTTTCACTAATATTTTAGGTTGTGGTATTATATTCACAATAACAATTATTTTGTGGACAGGCAGATATGAAATAATGTACATGAATATTTTATGTTTTTTTCCATCCACCAGATGGAGCTCTAGACTGCCCTCATGCATTCTAGTTATGCTAATGTATTAAAATAGTTTTGCTGTACACATGAATGGGCATTCAGAGTGAACAAAATTGTATCTCATTCTATGAACTAAATATTTTTTACAATGGCTTGCCAACATTGGGAACCAAACGCTTGAATTACCTATCAGTTTTTCTTTGAACATTTGATAACATTTACATTGTTTTTATAACAGTGTTTCTATGATAATTTTGCATTTACCAAAAAACAATTGGTAGAATAAAATACCAACATTTGCTCTCTTTAGGTGTTGAATGGTGAATTTTCATTGGGTGTTACAGGCAACGATTGACCTGGAAATATCAGATTTGGGTCAAATTGCTCTGTTGTGTAATGGTAATATATATGGTATACATTATTAGTTTAACATAAACGCAATACATTTTAGAGATGCGTTTTGCATGTTGGGAAAAAAGAAATGACAATAGTTGTGGTAGCTAAATGTAAATGAAAGCCGTTGTTAAGAGATAAACCAGTAAGCTCTATATACTAATATGAAGGTCATGTAATCACAGCAGGACTATATTACAAGAAAGCTTATGTCCAATTTTTAAAATAGCTTTTTTTTTCTTTTTTTTTATAGCATATGAGATTGTCACAGATGGACAACATTCTCTTGCCAAAATAAAAGAACCATATGACAATCCTCAGAGAAGCTACAAGCTGAGAACACAATAGCTACCGTTGAATTTCATAGAGTCAGATGGCATTGCTGGCCTTCTGCAGATTACAATGCAGGGACTTGGGATAATATCCAAGTATGTTGTTAGTTTGCATATGAAAGCTGACCACTTTGTGATCAGCAAATAATTGCACAGTTGTCGACAGAAAAACAACATTAACAACTCTTAACTTTTAAAACCATACATTGTGAAGAAGAATAAAATATTTTAAAAGAATACAACATTTTAAAATATTTAACTAATACAGGGAGTGCAGAATTATTAGGCAAGTGGTATTTTTGAGGAATAATTTTATTATTGAACAACAACCATGTTCTCAATGAACCCAAAAAACTCATTAATATCAAGGCTGAATATTTTTGGAAGTAGTTTTTAGTTTGTTTTTAGTTTTAGCTATTTTATATCTGTGTGTGCAGGTGACTATTACTGTGCATAATTATTAGACAACTTAACAAAAAACAAAGTTTATACCCATTTCAATTATTTATTTTTACCAGTGAAACCAATATAACATCTCAAAAGTCACAAATATACATTTCTGACATTCAAAAACAAAACAAAAAGAAATCAGTGACCAATATATTCTTTGCAAGACACTCAAAGCCTGCATCCTGGATTCTGTCATGTTTTGATCTTTCACATCAACATTGCTCGCAGCAACCACACCTCCAGACACTGTTCAGAGAGGTACTGTTTTCCCCCTTGTAATCACACTTTGAGATGGACCACAGGTTCCATGGGGTCAATCGGTAAACAAGGAGGCCATGTCATTAGTTTTCTTCTTTTAACCCTTTCTTGCCAGCCCCTGTGGATCTTTGCGCGTGTGATGGAGCATTGTCCTGCATGAAAATCATGTTTTTTCTTGAAGGATGCAGACTTCTCCTGTACACTGCTTGAAGAAGTGTCTTCCAAAACTGGCAGTAGGACGGAGTGAGCTTACTCCATCCTCAACCCGAAAGGCCCAACAAGTTCTCTTTGATATCCAGCCCAAACCAGTACCACCTCCACCATTGCTGGCGCTTAGTGGGACTGGAGCTCTCTGACCTTTACCATCCAGCCACGTCCCTCATCGGCCTCAAGACCACTCTCTTTCACATCATAAAAACCTTAAAAATCGTCTTGAATATTTCTTGGCCCGTCTTGACGTTTCAGCTTGTTTCTTGTTCGGTGGTCGTCTTTCACTTCTACCTGGCCATGTCTAAGTATTGCACCCTTGTGCTTTTGGCACTCCAGTGATGTGCGCTCTGAATATGGCCAACTGGTGGAATGGCATCTTGGCAGTGCACGCTGACTTTTCTCGTCCATGGGCATTATTTTGCGCCTTTTTTTTCCATCTTTGCGACCCTTTGACTATTTGAGAAACACTTAGTTTCATGATCAGCTTCAGAACTTTCAATTTTAGATGCTGCATCCCTCAATTCTCACTATTTTTACTTTTTAAGCCGTCAGTCCTTTTTTGACCCTTTGCCAAGAAAGGAAGTTGCCTAATAATTACGCACACCTAATATAGGGTGTTGATGTCATTAAACCACACCCTCTCTCATTACAGAGATGCACATCACCTAATATGCTTAATTGGTAGTAGGCTTTATTTTCAAGTTGCTTTGTTCATCTTAAATATTCTTTGATGGATACTTTAAATAAAAATATACCTACTACATACTATGTTACCCCTGCAAATAAGACAGGACATAATATTCTTTTATTTCCACAAATTGCCTTAAAGTTCCTTGCAGTTGAGACGAACCTAGTTCATCCGGTGTTTGGATTCGTCTATCTACTACTGGAAGGAGTTTGAAAAAAATCAGATATACCCCCACAGTTGGAGCTTTTTTTAATCACTGGTAAACAAGCATTTAGCCCAACCGCCCAGCAAACACTACATGAGGCTTTGGCCAAACAGACCTGTCATGGGTAAGTTATCTAACCTCCCCTTCTCCTACAACTGTGCAGACACTCGCAGGCAGGAAAGTGACCATGAAAATGTTGTTTTAGGCGGGTTTTTATTTTATTTTTACGTGGCTGTAAATGGACCTCTCCAATGGGAGTTCTGTGGTAAAACGTTTCAAAAACAAATCAGAAAACCTCCAAATGCATTTTGATGCATCCAATGCTTATTGAATACATTAACATTCCTTTACACACGTTGACATTGACGTGATGTGTTAGTTAAGCTGGCCATAGACGTCTCATAGAGCTTTAGTTTTCTCGGAAGATTGACTGCGCATGATGACGTCAGCACAAACAGGGGTGGAGGGGATCCTTATTGGATACATGCTCCCTCATCCTGGCTTTTATCCTTTTTGTATGTTATATTATCATGTATAATTGTACCCAAACACCTTATGGACCTTCATTTAGATTCTTTATTGTTGCCACCAATGATATGTATCACCAACAGCCAACACTGCCATGTCATATGTTTTTAATCATGCAATAAATATGTTGTTACTTTTATTACTGTATTTGTCTACCAATTTACTCGAAACAAACCTGTGGCCGGTAAAGTCCCCTTGCCCCTGACCACGGTCAGGGGGAATTCTCGCTATAAGTGGTATTTTCCACTCTGTAGTATATTTTGTCTATTGATATTTGGGATGTGGGCCACCCCCATGATTAAACGAAATTTTTTGTATATCGATGTGTTAGTTAAGCTGGCCATAGACGTCTCATAGAGCTTTAGTTTTCTCGGAAGATTGACTGCGCATGATGACGTCAGCACAAACAGCCGGTCTTGCCAAGGGGTCTTGGCTTCATAGACCTCCATAACATTGGAGGGGCGTTGGTTTCCCAGTCCACATGGTGCACCTGGACAGTGACGGAGAGAAGGCAGCTTATTTCAGCTTTGTACTTTGTTCTATGCTGCGATCACCCTTACAGCGCCAATAAAAAAGGCTAGCGATGCTAGGGAGGTTAAAGCTAATTTTCAGTAGATGTCTTATTTTTCCATTAACAAAAAGTTACATTTGTTCTTAAAAAAAAGAAAAACTAACATTGTTGTTAATATAGGCATGTCATCACATTCTTCAATATCATCATAACTCTCCAACCAATACATTTCTGTCTGCTACCTATGTGTTCCAGCTTGTTTTGGGTCTCTTTTTTTTTTTTTCTGTTTTCCTTTTCCTAGAGGATATCAGTCTGGCTGCATTCTATTGCTAATTGATTTATTTTTGTTACATATATATCTGCCTGGACACTTTTAAAAAATTTTTAAGAACTGTAGAGATTATTTTATGAAAAGCTCAACAGTCCTCAAAAATCCAGAAAAAAAACATTTAGGGGTTTATTTTCAGGGTAGGTCTTATTTTCAGAGAAACAGGGCAGAACACAGAGGAGTGAAGTCAGAAAAAGACCAAACTGTTTATAAAGTATGACTTGTTATTTGTGTAATGTTTGGTTTGTCTTAGTATAGCCATACTATTCTAAGTGAGATCTATTGAAGGCTTTACATGACTGGATATTTAAAGTGAATACAATGTCACCTTAATGTTCAACTTTTACTTTTCAAAAGTAACATATTTTTTGTTGTACTCTTCCTTCCAATCCTCACTCCATCACTCATTCCCATATCACTGGCAGCCCCAGGCTATCAAATATCTGGACGTTTATATGCCAGCGGTCCCTTACTTACACCCTTAACTACTTGCTCATCTAAACCCAAAGCGGCCCTAGAGTTCTATTTCTCTCTCACATTCTTGGTTCAGTAAGCTGGCAGTCAGTAAAATGGACATGCTGCCTTGGTTCTTATGCCTGTTTCAGATTGACTCTCCATGTATCCATGCCCTGTGCGTATAAAAATCTAGAATGGCCAATCTGTGGATTGATGGATACATTTCCATGGACACATTTTGTTCAACCCCGAATAAAAAATCGTTCAAAAGATCATCAAACATGTTGGTAAATTTTTATCTGTCGTTGTAATTTTTCATGTATTTTATCGGGATAGACTAATAAAAAAATCCAATGTTACATACAATGAATGAACGAACGATGTTCGACAACGAAATTGAACAAAAAATCTAATTGGCATTTGATTGAAGCAAAAATCTACACGTGTAAACCCACCTTTAGTTTAAGTAATTGTGTCTCCTTACCCAAAAACTGAATAAACTTATATTCATTTTTTTTAATTATTATTATTATAAGCAACCACCCAAACTAGCCCTAGGCTCAGGATGGGAAGGTGAACTGATGAGTAGCATCACAAATCTTCAAGCACACTCACAATGTCAATGTAGCTTCTTCTACCCATGGGAAGAGTTATTAAATTCTAACTAGATGGTAAAGGTGTCCAACCCAATCTAAATTGTGGCCATGGGATCTGGATAAATATTGCACTGCTTTCATTTTACTTGGATTCAGATTTTTTCTCGGTGCTGCAGAGGCACTGGAAGTCCACTGAACCTCCCCAGGTGAAAGAATTGCTCACTGAGCGGTTTGCCATGTGGAAGACATAGTTTCCCAACTGCAACAGCAATGCTGTTTACGTAAAAAAAATGTTCTTTGTGGCTCCTATTTACTGATACTTCAACATTTCACTGGTTATTGACAAAATACTATAACAAAGCCTAACATCCTTATACTGTAGCCTTTTCAAATATGAAAATTTCTTGTTGGTGTCTCTTCATGCGCCCCTCAGTCTGATTTCCACAACTCCCCACTTGTTTCCTTCTTTTCTGCCTACTAACTCTTCAAATCTTTGCTCTTCACTTCTTTTTAAACACATGTTCTGCCTGTTAGGTATGAGAAATGTGATGCCCAAATGCTACATTGCTGACTGTTTATTTGTACCTTGGCATCCTCTTTGCAATTGTATAATGTTGTTAACTCCACCAAGTGGTGGACTTAAAGATGCCCTTGTCATGATACTCGAAAATGGTGGGTTTTCTCCATTTTACTAAGTTTGCATGTATGCATTGTTTACTTGAATTACTCGAATTGTCTAACTTAAACTTTAATACATTTTATTGCTTAAAAAATTAATCAAATGAACAGTTGGAGCTCTTTTTAACCACTGGAAAACAAGCATTTAGCCCAACTGCCCAGCAAACACGACATGAGGCTTTTGCCCAATAGACCTGTCATGGGTGAGTTATCAAACCTTCCAGGAAAGATGAAAATGTTGTCTTAGGCAGGTTTTTATTTTGTTTTCACTTGACTGTAAAAGGACCATTCTCCTATGGTAATTGTGGTAAAAAGTTTCAAAAACAAATTTATAAAAGCACCAAACGCATTTTGATGCATCCAATGCTTTTTTAATGAATATATTAGCATTACTTTACACACTTTGACATTGACGTCATATGTTGCTTAAGCTGGCTATAGACGTCTCATAAAGCTTTAGATTTCCCGAAAGATCGACTGCGCATGATGACGTCATCACGCACGGCCAGTCTTGCCAAGAATCAGCCGCACACCCTTTGTGTGCTGGCATTTACTTTGGATGGGGACCCTTCCAAAGCAATGAGATCGATCTAAAAATTACAGACATGTCCGTAATTTGTAAGATCGTTGTCTGGGCTGAATTGTGGGTGAATTTAAGGTGGGCGCGTTTGTGGTCGATTTCACGGCTATAGATCTGTGGCGAAATCTGACGCAAATCGAACCATCTATGACCAACTTTACACATTTGTGTGGAATGGCAACAAGTTAGCATAATGCATAAATATATATGCTTTGTAGCTTTCTAGGTTCTGAAAGCATACAAACTCGTGGCTGTTAAGAGCACACACTATACTGTGTTTCCCTGAAAATAAGACAGTGTTTTATATATATATATATATATATATTAATTTTTGTTTGCAATATGCCCTACGTCATATTTTGGGGTATGTCTTATTTTTTTACGTCACTAGGGTATCAGGGTGGAGGGATCACTTAAAATGACACGGGGGGGGGGTCAGAGGGGAGGACCAAAATGGCTCAGGAGACTCAGAGAGGGGGATCACCATTTTAGTAACCCCTTCTGCCCATGCCACCCAGTTGACCCCGCCGATCCCCCCTTTACAGAGTTACAGTGCTATATCTTTGGGGTGCCTTATTTTCAGGGGGTTGCCTTATATTTCCGTGCGAGGCATACATGAAAGGGTGCCTTATTTTGGGGGGATGCCTTATTTTCGGGGAAACAGGGTATAAGTGTAGGTTATTAAGAGCACAATCCATAAATTATAGATTAAGAAGTTAAATTTGCAAGAAAGTGATACACATATGCAGCTTTTGAAAATAAAAATGCAGCCAGGAACTGTCACGTACTATTTTATATATTTTTTTTAGAATAATTGTTTTTATGTTAGCGATAGGTTCATTAACCTGAAAAATGCATGTCTGTGTGTATACCGTGGTACACCACTTTGTTTTTTAATGTTTTTATGTTTAAGGCTGTACTGGTTAACAGGAGACCTTCAGCTGTTATTGAAGAGGATTTTCCTTGTTGCCCTGTTTAAAATGATGTTCCTTTGGGGACTATAGGTTGAAATATGAAGATATCCAAGGCAGTAAATTTGAGATGCTGGACAGATGGCGAAGCCTCTATGCATCCTTGGAAATGTATTTTATTCTTTACAGGATGCTTTCAATCAGTTTTTGACTGATAAAACAGTTGTTGTTGTTTCATATCAAGCTTGTTTATACTTTTTTTTTTCTTTGCAAATCAATGGCTAATCCAATTACACTACAATGACTTTGCCTTAATGAATTATTAATGAGTAACATAAAACAAGCAAGAAACCAAAGTATCAGGAATAAAAACATGCAGAAGAAGATACACTATGAATATAAGATTAGCTTAGAATATGTGCTTTAAAGGTAGAAAGTGCTTTTTATTCTGATTTTGACATTGATTATTTTTTTCAAACAATATATTTCCTTACTGACTGTCTGTGCTCCTGAGTTAACATTCTATCTGAACTGAAATACTTGTTTCTGTTATAAACATCTCTGTTCTGCATTAATAAATGTATGTAAAGCGAGAGGGTGGGAGAGGTGCACTTTGCAATTTGTTATTTTAAAGAACACTATAACAACAAAGCATACTGTAGAGCCGTGCGAGTGCTGGATGTGAAACTACTCATGACACCAGGTTCTTTAAGGGGGGTGTCCTCTTGTCCGGTCACCGATCACCTCCTGCAAGCCAATAAGCCAAGGTCCACGTACGTAGATAGGGGACTATTTACAGTTTTTATTTAGGGTTATTTATAGCTGCTCCGACTCCCGAGGGTGGAGAAGGGGTTCAGTCGTAGGGAAATAGTTACTGTGCTGCCGCCAAAGTGCTGGAATCCTTAGGCTGGGTGCAGTGGGGTCACTCTTGCTGTGTCCAATGATGTAGCCGTAGTACTCCAGGGAGAATCAACAGAAGAAGCCCAGAACATTCTGAGGGCTTCCTATTTATGCCTTCAGACAGGGGCTGGCTTAGGTTCTGTAACTGGGCAGGAGTATATTAGATAAATTTTGGAGGGAAGAGATGAGGTACACACCCAGCCATAATTCCAGCACTTTGTCAACAATTGGTGTAACCCTTTACAGGGATACACACACAACGTACAGCATATACAGCATACATTACATAGTACATATAATACAGTTATGTGACCATTTCTCTGGTCACTACAATACCAATACATAACCTATTTACAGATATCACATACAAATGAACTAAACTTAAAAGCTATAAGGACTGAGTTTCATCAGAAGACAAAGGTCAGCCCCATTTTAGAGGACATCTGAAGTCTGAACACTAGTAACACATGTTAGGACATTAGGATATTAGTCTACAACGAAACACATGATCTTGAAACAAATGCTAACTTACTAACCCCATACATGCTTAGAAAACTTAAAGAGCCGAAATCGCCCTCCAAACCAATCTAAGCCATTACGGACATACGGAGTATGTTCCGTACGTATGACTACAGACGTGTTCTGTGGTATGACTAACCACACTTCTCTGTCTAGCAGTCTGATGGATAAGTTGGGTCAGTGGCGTAGGAACCACCATAGGGGCCACTATAGGGCTACAAGCTTCTAGAGATGGTGAAGTTTACCGTAATTTTAAAAATTCCTATCTAACTTTGCAAGCTAATTAACCTTTATACCTCTTTTGGTACAGAAATCTGGATCTCAATGGACCGCCAGGGTAGTTAAAATTTCATAAAATTTTGGGCACAGAAAACCGGATACACAGGGGGGTTCATTCTTAGTTCCAACCAGTCGGGAACAGAGTTAGAGTTTAAGGGACAGGAAGGGAGGTCGAGGAGGAAGGGAGATAAAAAAAGTTTGCTATGGGGCGCAGTCATTTCTAGCTACGCCCTTGGTTTGGGTCCAAAGAACATAGCTCCTTTAAATGAATTATGCCATATGAAAATTGTGGTGGAGAAGTAGATATATGAAGACCACATGTGCAGGCACATGAAGGCATAATGGGGTGGCAATCTTTATTTTCCATAATTAAATCCTTGTCCATTCATGTTTATCCTTGTGCAGATCTATAAACCAAACTCTTTTGCCTATAAACAATATCGAGCGGCATCAGAGAGAAATTTTGTGTGTTCATATTAGGGAAGGGAAATTCTCTGCTCATTTGAAATCTCATATATTTAAGGTCTGATTATCTACTGCCAACCTAAATTTGTGTTAAAATTGTATTCATTCTTGGCAACTCAGACATCTACTGCATGAATTTGCTTTCCTCCCAGGTAATCTGTAGCCACAAATTGTCTAAACACACTGACAATTAAACCATATCATTTATGTCAGCTATTGTGTCCAGGAGCACTGTTGCACATTTGGTTTAAATTTTTCATTCTTTCTTCCAGCCAGTATTACATTTTCACTGTCTCAATTAAATAACTTTAAAACCCCAAAGACATAACTAAAATGCTGTCAGTTTGAGGCTGCTTGCAAGTCTCTCTTACTTGTTAATAAGAAATGTCGCTGGAACATGAATCATGTCATTCGGTCCTATATTACCTTAGAAGTGTTAGTGAAGTTGCAGTTTCTCTAAAGAAAGTCTCAATTTGGTGCATGTATTCAATTGTTCTTCAAAGAAAATATACGGTATTTGCCTACCCACTCATTCGCTACCCTGATATTTTAGCATCCCGCTGTAAGATAAACACATTTATAAAAAAAAACAAATCTCACTACAGGATAAGGAATGGGCTGACCTATATTTATTTGGTGAGGAGGCTTTTCTGACCAATGTGCCCCATTACAAGCCAGTTATCAACAAGCTTGCACACAGACTGATATGTTTTAATGTATAAATGCTATTGGTATTGGTGGAAAAAGCAGATGGAGTCTGAACCAATAGAAAGTCAGGGATATTGTACAACTTCTATGTTTAGCTTAAACCAGACATATGACCTGCTTTTGTACATATGGATATATATTTTTGCTGAATATTTAGCAAACCTCACTTGTAATGAGTAAATTTCCATCACAGCTACTAATTCTCTCTGATGATGCAGAGTCGCAGCTGAGTGGAAGAGCCAACATATCTTATAGCAGAGACAGCCAGGAAAGTACTGGATAAGGTTCTGCATTGAAATACACACACGACTTTACCAAACAAAACCAATATATTGTGTCCCAGTGACCACTCGTGATATTGCACTGAATTGACCCCTGGAAGTCGGGCAGATAAATAAGGAATCACTCATTAGATCAAACAGCAGGTACGTATATTAGGTAAGTCGTCAATTATGACAATATCTTGAACATTTTTTTGTGTTTCAACTACTAACTAAGAAATTTACCAGCCTAGTTTACTGGAAAATCAGTCAGAGCAAACAGCTACAATTATTAGTGTGGTCCAAAGTTGAGGAAACATAAAGAAAGAATATGGTCTAGTACACATAAGTAGATCATCTGCTAATTTTCAATTTTGATTTAATTTTCAATTTTAATTTAATTTCAATTTTAATTGTTTTGCAAACTGCCAATGGAGAAGGGAGGCAATTATGAGCAAGAGTGTAGATAATATTATTATATTTGTACTGAAAAGCAGGTAATATTTTTGAACTGAGGTAGCTCCATTAGCACTTGAAATAGTCTTCCAGGAACTGGGAGTTTATAACATACATACGGCTGTTACTTGCAATGGTCATCTCTCTTATGTCCTTGTATAGCCTCAGTCATTTTCAACAGTGGGTGACTGTGGCCCCTGTGTTGTTGGTGACTGTGGTCTGCCGTCCTAAGATAATTGGCAAGCTCATCACCTGTATTTCTGTGCTGCTTTGTCAATGTTCTCATGTTCATTGCAACTTCACAAGGAGAGATCTTCCATAGAGCCCCAGACTGAGGAATCTTGACAGTTATTTTTTAATTATTGTTCCAACTGTTGTCAGCTTCTCACTATCTGCTTGGTGATAGTCTTGTAGCCCTGTCCAGCCTTACATAGGTCTATATTATTGACCCTAACATTCTTGGACAGCTCTTTGGTCTTAGCCATGCTAGCTAGTTCTGTGGACATTATTTTATACAGGTAGTGTAACAAGGAGGGAAAAATAGCACTCCAGTCCATTACATAGGTTGCTACTGATCTTAGCTCATTACCAACTGTACAGGACGCCAGGGATGGGTCCTGAATGGGGTATATGTATCGCCCATTTTTGGTATGTGTCCCCCTTTAGTTAACTGTTGGCTGCACAGCAGTGTTATTACCGGGTCACCTGACCTAATCAATGGAAGAGTAATGGACACTGTCTGGAGAAGGCTGGACTGCTTCCCTTTGAGAGAGGACAAACGGTGGTTTTGGGAAAAACCTTCTCCCTGCATGAGTGTTATATTTACTTTTTGCCTTTGCTAAAGCACTGTGCTTTTGAATGGCTGAAGCTAAGCCAATGTGTTCATTTTGGCAAAAATCCTTGTTGATTTAAAGGACATTGAATTCCGGTGTATTGACTGTGAACCCCGGACCCCCCAAGTTCACACAACATATAGTGAAGAATTTGTGGAGTAAATCTTGCTGGTTAATAGGGGATAAAATACTTATTTCCCTCATTGCAAGGAACATCAATCTCTCACTTTTTAAGCACTTGGTTTGTGAGTTTTTTTTTTCTTAATCTGTCTCTCACAGCAACAGTAAACCTCACAATTATAAACTAGTTGTTTTAAATACTTATATATCCCTCATATCCCTGTATATGCTCCATTGTGCAAAGTTTACTGCAGAAGTAGTACCGCTCTATGGTGTGGAGCTTGGGAACCGAACATCCACCCACTATCCTGAAACAAGGGTTTTTACCTAAACTTTTGGTATTTGTGATGGATTGGGGCATGTTAATACCTTCTGTTTTTAGAAGGCTTAATTGAGCTATGCACTGCTCGAGTTGAGGGCTTTTCGATTCCTTTAATCCCTTCTCACAACAACCTTCATGGTTATTTCTCGATGTTCGGCTCCCAAGCCTCTCACCATAGAGCCATAGTTTCCATGCACTGCACTGATGATGGCTAATGAGCCTAAAACAGCTGTTTGCAGTTTGGAATAAATGGCTCTGTATCATAAAGCTATATTTGCATTGTACACCAGCGGTTCTGGATGTGGCTTATGAGGCGTAAAGGAATAATTTGCATGGCTCCACCCACTATCCTGAAACAAGGGTTTCAACCTAAACGTTTGGGATTTGTGATGAATTGGGGCATGTAAATATCTTCTGTTTTAAGAAGGCATGATTTTGCTAGATAAAATTAGGTACCATGGCTTATTTTCGGGTCGGCTTATACTCAAGTATATAAATTCTATAGTTTTTTAGAGCTTTGCAAAGTTTGGAAGAACTGATTTATACAATGGAAGACAACAATATAAGGTTGTTGAGAAAAAATTTAATCCAATGGTATCATTTTAATATTAGTAGCTAAGTTTAGTCAAATTGTGAATCTAACAGTATCTAACATTAGCAGGTTGTTAAAAGACAAACACTTTACATTCTTTTTTTACTTGGCCAAGGTCACCTTATCTTTCTACAGTATATCTGCTAAGAGTTTACACTATGTTGAGAACTCGTAGGATCATAATAAAATAATAGATTAACCATATAGTTAGTTATTAAATAGATGCTGGAAAAAATAAGTAGATAATAACAGCACAGACTCTTCCTTTGTCAGAGTGAAACTAGCTCAAACTAGTTATAGAACGTGATAATTAGCTTGATTTTCTTCTTAACAATTTCTACAGTTGAAAACAAACAAATTAATCCAAATAAATATTTTATGATTCTTTCTTACTTGCAAAGCCTTGTAATCTATTCACTTTATAAAAATGAATATAAATTATACCTAAAGCTAGAACATTTGACCAATGCCTTAATAAGATTTTAATGAAGCTTTTTCTTACTTTTTTGGAAGAAATTTTTTTTTCGAGCTTTCTCTCACATAGACAGATAACAGAATTCACGTATTTTAACCTCATTCTGTTTTTGTATTATACAATAGAATGTCTTATTTCTACACAATAACACCTTCATAAGTTACAGACTGAGATGCTTAGTAGAGATGGTCAAATTTTTCGACTTGCTATCTTTGTGAGCTGATTGCAAAGCCTCTGAAAATGGTATTATCACCAACATTACTGGAGATGTAGAGAGTTGTGGGAACATTTGAAAAAAAAAAGTATGGCTCTAGCACATGTACTTTTTGCATAAATTAAATTCAAATATAAAGTCGAAATTCCGATTTTTTAATTTTGACTTGACTTTGAACTTAATTTGTGAAAAAACTATTTGTGTTAGAGACCAACTTTTTTTTTAGTATACCCCCATCTCCCCATCCCCATCTCTACATCTCCAGCAAGTTTAGTGATGACACCATGTTCAGGGGCTTTGCAATTAACTCGAAATCGTCGAAATCGTACATTTTTTTTTAAAAATTCGACCATCTCTAATGCTGAGGTGATTCCGAAAAAATCTGCTAGAAAAATGTCAAATGTAATTGAGGAATAAAAAATTACTATTAACTATTCACAATCCAGAGGACAAAACTTTGGCAAATATCCGCCATCCATTAACTTCAGTGGAGGGTGAAATTCTCAAACCTTCTGGTCATAATTGTAGCCACAATACCAATAAAAGAGTCAATTGTCCCAGAATGCGAGCCTTTTCCCATGAGCTCCAGCAAAAATTTCAAGTGCAAGTATTTGCGCAAATGTCAGAGGATGGTCTGCCAACACCAGCGGTCGATGTTTGTACATCACTAATCCCAAATTTTGACTAAAAACATATTTGAATTTAATTCATGCAAAAACAACATGTTTCATGTTAAGCCTTCTCTTCATGGGCCTTGCAAATAACTTAATAAGTTATTAACTAAATAAACTTAATAATAACATAATCAGTTTGCCAAAATTTCACAAAAAAATTTCACAATCTCTACTAGCTACAGAAGAAGTATCATGTCTAGGAGATTTTGCATTTCTCTTTTTTTCAGGCATGGAACAAGTTTCTTGTCTTTAAACTTTTATTATATCAGCTATATTGGGTCATTAACAATTTTAAATGCAATACATTACAAAACATTTCTTGCTTTTAGTAGACACCACATAGCTAAGCACCTATCCTAAATCTCTTTTACAAGGACTGCCACGGAATAACTGTTGCCCAGGTTGGCAACTGCCTTGAAACCTGAACCGCATTGCTGTGTAAGGATTTTTTCCTTAACTTTGGGATTTGTGATAAATTTTTAATAAATTCTAAAGTAACTTTTTTCACATTGTCATTATGGTGTGTTGTGTGTAAAATTCTGAGCGAAAACAATTATTGAATCTATTTTGTAATAAGGCTGAAACAAACATTTGCAAAAAATTATGTGCTGTGAATTGAATACTTTTCAGTATCACTAGAGATTTTATATCATAGACATATCATCTAAAACCATCACCACCATCATATGAGAGTAGCCATCAATATCTGCACTGGGACTCCCCCTTGTTCGCAACAACATCTCAAGAACTGTACACTGTCTCTGGGCTCAAAGACAATGATAAATTGTATATAATAACTGTTACCAGTAAAGGATTCACTTGTTCATCCTACCAGTGTGTGTGGATTGTACTTATTTAATACAGAGGTCTGGATGTAGGCTTATCTCAGTCAAAAAAGGATCCAGAGTTAAGAGGATAGTGTTTACTTAGTAACTAAGGGGATAAGATACTGTTGGAATTTCTCCTGGTACTTTTAAGAGAGCCCTGTCTAGTACCATATTGCATTGTCGTTGCTGGTATGCCCCTGCACTGAGGAGCTGAAACTAAGCCCACCAAATCTTCAGGACCTGATTTTCCCTGTTTTTGTCTGAGTTTTGGTGCCAGTGAGCTCTCCCCCACTTTAGGAATAAGACCTGATGACCTCCTGTCAATCATAACCCAGGGGGCACCCCACAGTCTTGGGAATCTACCACCTACAACTCTACACTCCTAGTTGTTTATTTTGAAAAAAAATGCATTCATAGAATTGTAAGATACAGAAAGCTATTTTCTTTTTAATTTCACATTTTGTTTTACGTATTTTTTTCAATGAATAGAGCTATGTTAGAAGTCAGTATACACTATTGACAGGTTTCTTATGCCTAGTATGTAAAGAGGATGATTATATTCTGTACTGTTCCAGAAGCATTTCAACCCATACTTGAAATTCATTGTGAAGTTAAGTCTACTGACCTTAATATTTAATGTAATTTACGTTTTACATGCCTAATCTTATTTCATTTCGTGTTTCTCTTGATTAAAGTTTAAAAGGCTTAAGGCAGATGCTCAGTTTTAGTCTACCTAGCACTCATAATAAACAAATACTTATATGGAAATTTATGAGAATTAATGTTTTAATTTTGTTCTGTTGTAGGTCATTGACATGGTAAATCCCACTATTTAATTCTTAATAATCTGTAATGTTCAGATGCAGTGATGTTAATCTAAATGTTGTTTACATTTTTGATGAAATATAAGAGAAACATAAGTGGATATAATAGATGGCAAAGTTCAATCAGTAACTGTTATACAGAAAATCCAGACCTAATTCTTCTATTATTTGTTAAAGGATTTGAACATTCCCTGCTTCCACTAGAGAAAGTTACTAGAAATTATACTGTTCTGTAGGATGTATATTTATAACGACAGATCTTTTACTGTATTACTACAGATGCTTGAGGCTAGAGATGAGGATTTCGGTTTACCACTTAATTTCTTTCATGTGGCACGATGGTTTGGTGTACCAGGTTCGAATCTCAGTCAGGGAACTGTCTGCAAGGAGTTTGCATGTTCTCCCTGTGTCTGTGTGGGTTTCCTCTGGGTACTCTGGTTTCAGCCCATACTCCAAAGACAAGCTGATTAAGGTTAAATCACCCAAAGGTTCTCCTATGTTAGTTACACATGACTAATACTCTGACAAATGATGGTGCTATATTAAAACAAGATAAAAGTAATGTTTATTCAGAGACAAGGAGAAAGTATGTGGGAATTTTGCATTTACTGATTAAACTTTAAATGGGATATTTTTTAATAAACCAGACCACTTATCATAATAGCTATACTGACAATTTGCTTAAAGTATGATAAACAAACTAAAAGTGCGTGCCGCTTACACAAATCTCAACAGGAATAAAAAGTAAACAAATAAAAAAATTACAAAGGTAACATAGGTATGTTTGGGTCCTGTATTCCAAGTTTCTTTTTAAGCTTTATAGCTTCCTATTTTACCCCTTCACCTCCAGCTGTTGCAGGTTTGAATATTAATAATGATATATTTTATATAGACTAATAGAGATATTTTGATATGAATATGTATAAGAACAACAGATTGATTAAGAAACAGAGCACAGAAGCAATTTCACAGTATAATGTTTATATATATATATATATATATATATATATATATATATATATATATACATAATAATGTAACTATACAAAACACATGAAATACAATAGCAGTTATAGTATAGTATGACTAACTCAAACTAACTAACCACATTTTTATACCTCATTCCTGGGAGGGTCGTGTGTTCCTCGACTTTTAGGTTACCTGGGTGCTCATTGGAGGAGTGATGTTTATGTGGGTGACTCCATTGATTATAATATGTTGCCTTACCAGCCCACTAATCGTAATATGGATAACTTATCGCAATGTCATCCAGGCTCCGAACTGTCTATTCTGAAACTCAAATTCCCCTTTGATCTGGATATGGGTCCGGGAGTGATTGGCCCCCTGTGGCTTGGCATAGTAATGTGGTGCCATCCGGGGCTGTAAAGATGAATATATTTCTCCTTGCTATTGTTAGGAGATTCTAATGGAATTTACATTATCCCAGGAGGCAAAAAAGGTCTCCAGGTAACATTTTATTATCTACCTATTGTTGTAGTGGTGAATCACATGTAGGCATGTATGATATTGTGTGATATTTATATTTGTCAATAATGGAGATTAATTATAAAACCCATGTGCAACACCAGCCTTCAAGTCATTCAATGAAAAAACTTCATGAACCCAATAAGCAAGTAGTTTACCCAATAGGTAATAAAGCTACTCCAACACACAGCAATGGGAAACCTCAATGGTTCAGAGTGATCATTCTCTTTGATAAACATGTAGGTTTAACTTCCCTAGAGTAAACCCAGAGGTTTCTGTCAGGAGAATGCCCGCAATGTCTCTCCGCATCAGCGTCCCCACTGATCCTTCCAGGTTTGGTTACTGAAGAGGCAGGGGTGGGATCTATTGACCATGCAGATACAGGCAATGGTGCTCTTGGTCCTCACATTGGAAGGTGAAAGAGAGGAGAGAGGGTGGGGTGCCGAGAGGGTGCCAAATTTAAGAAAATTGGAAAACAGGCTGCATGCCCAAAGGATTAATAGAATCGATTGCCACAACACAAATATTTGTAACAAATGTCAAGCCTTCTTAAGCAAAAATATAAAATTGGGTATTAGTGTCCTTATGAGTGTTTAACAAATATGGCTATCATAAACATTGGCACATACAATGATGTTTTAAAACCTTTAGATGATTGTGCAATAACAGGACATAGATTTAATCATGAAAATTTTATTAACTACTTCCTGTTAGTGCACAATGACGCTGGCGATGTAGGCTGGGAAGCTGATGCCCCTCTCTCATGACACACACGTTTGGGGCGGTCCCGCAACCCCGGAAATGCTGCGGCTGCAGAGGTAATCACCACAGCTTTCCGGGGATATGCAGGGTTCATGCGAGCCCAGCTTGTCGGGAGCTCTTTAAACAAACACTGGACAGGCTGGGCTCGTCATTAATACTAGGGAGCCTAACTAAATGCCTTACTTACCCAAAAACCTTCTCCTGTTGATAATAACAGATTATGTTGATAGTGTCAACATCTCACAGTAATTTATGGCAGCAAAAAACATATTTTTCTGAACTAAATGATAAAACAAGCAGAACATCTTTAAGAAAACTTCAGCAAATCCAGTTGCTTTAACTTACTACTACAGATATTTTTTAAGTTTTCATTTTTTTAACATACACATTGTGGTGAAGGGTGGGAGTAGTTTGAAAGGGATTTGAATTCACAATTTTTATTTGCCATTTGCAGCAAAATAGCATGTTCGATACACAACGCATGCCAAAGACCAGATCACCTCTATTTAATACCAGATCAGTTCCTGTTTGTTCTTAAATTTGTACTGGCAAGCAAACACTGAAGTAACCAGTGTCCTAATTCAAACTTCTCTCTGGTCTTGTATGTTTTTATAGTTAATCAATTACACTACTAATGCCTAAACCTAATCCCTAAATCTAACCATTAAGATGAAAATAGACGTTTGGATTTGGATTTAGATACAAAGACTGCTCATTAAAATTATTATCATTATCAGATTATTATCATTATCAGTATCCTAGAAACCTGGGCTGTACATGAAGTATTTTTATACTACCGGGGAGAGGAGGGCATTTGTTTATCACTGAAAGCAGATGTAAACTCTAGAAAAAAACATATAAAATAAACATATATACATAAATCCCCTACATCCAGTCTTCATCCAGGAACAGCAAGCCCTAAAAAATAAAAATAAAGTCTCACCTTTCTAGTCTGCTCACACCCAGACCGCTATGCCTGGAGTGTCCGTTCCTCCAGGATGCAAGATGGAGGAGTGAGACTCTTCCAGTCTCGCTCCATCCACCCCTCTGCATCACCCGATTTAGTTGTGGCTAGCTGCGGTCATATAGGTACATGAAAAAGTAGATGTCAGAAGTGACGTCTAACCTCCTATGTTCCTGCAGCAGTGGCACATCACTGGGGAGTGGTGCTATATTTATAAAGTTTTACCGGGTAAGTATTTATTTTTATTTTTTTACCTCCAATCTCCATTTTCACCCCTTTTAAATTTATGATTTCTCTGTGACATATTTAGCTCCTCAAGCATATTTCCCCGTTTTTGTATATGTGGGTATAGAAGTACAGTTCCCAGATAATGACTTTTACATGGAGTTCTGCTTAAACACATTACATTTTGCTTCACTGTTTTCAAAACATTTTACTCTGTACTAAGGAAAACTAATTTCAAATGATTCAAAGCTCAAAAGGTTGCTTTCATGAGTGCTCTTTTTATTATTGTTATTATGCTGTGAAGGATTTAAAGGAAGAAGAAAATAGAAGGTTCTGTGTGACCTGAAATGCTTGTTAGTTTGATTACAAGAGAGAATTTCAAGATATAAATATTTTGTTCCTGTAACTATATCTTGTATTTCATTTTCAATACTTGTCATGGAAGGTTGTGTTGCAGTTTTGCCTCAAACACTTCAACTCCTGAGGGACTTATAGCCTTCAACAGTTTCCATAGTTTTATGAGTTTATTTTTAACTTTGATTCATATATTTTTAAGGTTCACCATTGAATATTGACATATGGAATTTAATATAACTTTCCTACATGTAAATGTGAAACTCTAAGGTCGCATATATGAATGAAAATTAAGGATTTGTGCTTTGTATTTTTACAATGAGCAGGAATGAAAGCATATTTTATCACACATTTGATGGCACTGCCTGAATCTGAGATGGAATAATTGGTGTCATGTTTGTGTCATATGCAGTAAAAATGTCAACCTCAACTTTCACACTCTGAACTACACTTACATTCTCAAATGATAATAATGGTCAATTTTATAAATCAATATTTCACATCTATGAAGGCTTTCTAGTGATACTGAAATGTGCATGTTAACAATATAAATGTTTACACTGTTATTGCAAAAAACCAATGTTTTATTGTGTGTCCTCTTTCTAAATATATCAATATAAAAGTTTCCAAAAGTGATAATCAACATGTATTATAAAAAAACTTTTTGACCATGCCTCGGTTAAAAAAAAAGTTCTGCTAAGGTTAAGAGAACACATGTTTATTGTTATTACAGTATGGGTTTAAGGCAATTGTTATGTTCAAACATTAAAATAAATTTCCTTTTAAAAATCTTTATTATTTTTTTTTGGACCAATACATAGAATGGAAACTTATTTTCATTTTTGAATCATAAGTTAGTGGAGTGTGTTATTTGAATTCCTTCTCCAGTAACAATTAACAAATGGGCCACCAGTAACGGCAACCTGCCGCCAGATAGCAGTGTGGTGCTTTTTGTTTACATTACATCAGCTGGTGTCACATAGACTGTCAGGGCCTCCGAATCAGTGACCTGTGACCCGGGACTGGTGAGTGGACCCTGACTCGAGTATATAGATGAGAATATACGAGACCAGTATATCTTCTCCATCTTGGTTTTGTCAGTTCAGAGAATTTGTTTTCTCGCAGTATTGTTTATCGAGTCCTACATGTGTTTGTTTTTGTAAACTTCAAGCAGGCTTTCATGTGGCTTACATATGGGGAGGCATTTGGCTAGCCACTCTGTCATTAAGCTTGATCAGTGGATGGTTGTAGTTATGGTTCTCCTTGTAATTTCATTAAATAAACTCATTACATTACATACGTATTATTAACTACCCTGTTTTGTTTACTTCTTTTTCAAAAAAAATTTGTAATGTTTGTATAATATTTTCATAAATTTTACTTAAACACAAGACAAGTTACAGATAGTGATGGTGCGAACCCGGAATTTGATGTTCGCGAACGGCGAACGCGAACCTCCGCAA
>CM070033.1:52520925-52551181 GCA_036250615.1 Ptychadena robeensis | reverse complement strand
TCTTCAGCAGAATGTGTAATGGCGTCCTGTACTTGATATGTTATAGGGGGTGTGAGGGTGCTCATTGGCTGGATTATGTCTGCTCACTGTGACTCACAGGGGTCAAAGTTCCTGCAATGTTAAAAGATAGGGGGCGAACCGAACTCGCCATATGTTCACATATGAACGCGAACATGCGATGTTCGCCGAGAATAGTTCTCCGGCGAACAGTTCGGGCCATCACTAGTTACAGATAATGTTGCAGACATTTTGTTTATTTGGGAAGCAATTCTACAGAATTGTTATGGATAACCCTCTCTTTTCAAAATGTAAATTTAACAACCGCAAAAACAAAACTGCAACTGGCAAACTTTGGTGGTTTCTCTGATTTGCATTTTGTTAAGCAATCAAGAACCAGTAGAGCAAGGAGGCATATACAATACTTTTTTACCTAGTCCACACAGGGCACCTTCCATTAAATGATGGACCTTACATAGAGTGATTAGCAAGATAGCACATGCTGCTATAAAACATTCCTACATATTTTTGTTGAATATTGGGTAAATTTGGCTCCTGTATAAAAGCTCTGAGTGACACGATTGGGTCAAATTTGTGCCTGGTCTGAGTTTAGGCAAAAAAAAATTTAAACCAAGATAAATAAGGGCACTATCAATATTATAATATTTCAAATTTTACTCCTTATTTAGATGCGTTCTATTAAAAATAAATGTTATATATTCTGAATACAAAGCTCATTAACAGTAAGTACCATGAAAAATAAAGCATAGCTGCCAGTCATTACATATTAAGAAAAGTGGAGACACAAGATCCAGGTTATGTCATATAGCCACAGCACTGTCTAGTTAACGTACATGGGTTGAATAAAAAGGTTATGTATGTGCGAGACTTGCTGTCAGCGTGTGGCTCTGTGAAACCACAGGGCTTAAAGCAGGAAACTGACTACGTATTTTTAAAGAAAATCTTGGCTTAAAACTGTGGGAAGCAAAGACCCATAATCTTAAGAGGCATTGTTAAAACTGAATGGCAGTAAATGACTAGTGCTTGGATGAAGTGGAATCACAATCATGAAAATGTTCACACAACATATAGTCATATGAAGTTGTGTGAACATATTTCACAGGAAAAAATTATAATATTAATGCTTTAATATAAATGCTAATCTCAGACAAGGCAATTTTATTCTACACCCATACAATACAATACAAGAGTAAACAGAAATAACAAAGAGAAGGAGGAGAGAAAGTTAGGAAACTGGAGAAAAAGTAAAGGACATGTGAGGATTCTTTTTCATGAGATAAGATAGGCATACATGGGTTGATACCCGTGTGATCCACCCACAATCGATCGCAGCATGGTGACATCATCACGTTGCGCTTGATGATGTGGGTCGATTGAATGGAAATTGATGTGTACCACTTTGCAAATTGATTCCCGTTCAGTAGGGGGCCCTGGTCCTGTGTACACCTGGACCAGGGTTCCCATTGAGCAGCTTCCAGCTGCTGCCTGTCAGCACTCTGTAGAGCGGGCTCTGGACACAGGACAGCTCCAGAGGAGGGAGGCCCCCCCACACTTTGCAGAGCAGTCTGTGATTTACTCCGTCCCCTTGCTTGTGTCTTAGCTGACAGCCCTCATTTCATTGCCTCCAGGATCAACTGGTATTTACAGACATGTCCATTCCCAGTTTTATCAACCTTTTGTGAGAAGGTTTTTTTTTGTTCGATTGATGATCGTGAAAGCACAGGGTGATTGATCATTCATTAAATAAAGGGAAAATCAAACCAGGCATGCCTAGCTATATACATAGAAATTTTTATTTTTGCTTAAGAACACTGCTAAGGTAGTGACTGTGTCTTTACAAATATAGTATGCCCAAAAACTATGTATGATTATAATAAGTCATTTTCTATATTTTTTACTTTTTTATTCTATATTTAAAAGAAATATATATATTTTTAATGGAAGTGATTGGCATTTATAATATTTATATAATTTACAGATGGTTTGTAAAAAATGCTTCTGTGGCGACTGACCATGTGTAGTGGCGCACAAAGTGCACTCATATGCAGTGTGCTTAGAGAAGACACCTTCTCCACAGCTGGAAGTGGATTGTGAGATGATTTCTTATCTCTTTTATTACTGTGCAACACACACTGAGCTGGAGAAGATATGGAATGATATGGGTAACACACTAACTGCAGGAACTGTAGTAATCCTGTGTTAAACCTGTGTCATCACTACAAGATTTGTATTTGTAATGTAGTGAAAATTTGTAATTCTATTTAAATCTGGATATACTTGCTTTCCTTTTTATAATAATAACATTAGTGCATTGGTGTAGATTTTTATTTTTTGCATTAAGTGTTCTCCCCTAAATTTAGACCTTTAGTGTTTGAAACAAGAATGCTATGCTGTGCTATGCTATGTCATTATGATTCTACTTGCTATATAATAATAATAATGATATTAGATCTCTGCATTCAAAAATAAATTAATAAAATAAGTAGACAATAACTAACTAGCAGGTTTAAGGCTTATTGTTATGTGCATTTTAAGACTTTTTTGGTGCTTTTTACAACAAGCTGTTTATAAAATAACTAAAGACTGTAAAAGCGGAGTTCTGAGTTGTATAAAATGACTGGGTATGAATAAGGGCCATTGACTGCCTCAAACCTCTCCCTAAATGCCTTTCTACACATTCAATGTTGTTTTTTCATAATACAAAAAGTAAAAACAAAAAGTGTTGAGCGCAAATATTGCAAATATGAATTTTTATTCAGGAATTTGCAAAGATCTTGAATATAGTGTAATATCTTTGTAATCTCAAATATTTTATATTCTGGAGAAAGTACCATGCATTGCATTCAATATTTGCATGTACAAGTGTTGATTTTTGCATTAATTACTTCTGCAGCTGCTATTACTCGTGATTGCTGCGAACAGGCGGATCTGACTTTTAAAAAGGTATGACAGCGGCCTGTTCGCAGGAAGATTCAAATTCCCCGCCTGTTCGCGTCACTTCCGGTACCTGTAATGCACAGTTCCCAGTTTTGATACCCAGACGTGAAGTCATTGACGTCACTTCCGGTTTGAACCGGATTTCTTTCAAGAGAGACGCTGCGGTCTCTCCTGAAAGAATTCTTCCACTGGCCGGATCGTTCTGCTCCTGATCTGGCCAGCGGAAGTATACCTTCTTCCCGCCGGTGAACAGGGTGGGTTGAATACCCATACTGTTCGCTGGGGGAAGAAATGCGAACATGGCTTGTGGACAGTTCAGCCATCACTAGCTATTACACATTTTGCCATATTCTAACACACATTATGTTTGCAAAATTCGCTATTTTCACATTACACAATAATGACAGGTAGTGATTGCCAAAATGTCCGCAAGGCTGCGAACATGCAATGTTTGCTTTTCCTCTGCCGGCCAACAGTACGGGTGTAGTTCGACATGCCGCGTTCACCGCCAAAATTAAGATTATTATTTTTCTGCCAGTTGGATCAGGAGCAGCAAGATCCGACCTGTGGAAGAATATGTTCAATGGAGTCTGGAAGTAATGTCAGTGACGCCACGTCCGGTAGTCGGAAAAAGGAACTGTACATTCCAGATGCCGGAATTGACCAAAAGTCCAATCCGTAAAAATGTTACACTTAGGGTTAACTTATCTTTACTTGAAAGCTTATTTACTTTCTTAAGTCAGAGTATTTTTATATTATAGGTATGGTAATATATATGAAATTAAAAAATCCAGACCCTTAATAGTACAATTTTACCTAGCTATTAACAACAACATTAGAAAGAACAGCTTGGCTAACATAACACAAACCTAATAATGATGATAGCTGAAAAACTCCTGGTGTGAATAATGTCTGGATGTAATTACTATAATCCAGTTATTGGAATTCTTCCTATCAATCTCCAAAAATAAGTTTTGATAATAAACAGATTACTCCAGTTGTTGCTTTATCTTCAAGGACACATTACAGTCATCAACAACCATGAAATGATTGACAAGACTGATGTCGCCTTTTTTGCTTTTTTCCAAAAAAAAAAATGTGAAAATGCATATTTATATATGCACATTCATAATTATTCTAATGTTTGAACACACTCTTTGTTGTTTTCTGATGGAATTTAAGTTGTTTATATTCAATATTAATTTTTTTGTATGAGAAAGCTGTATTTACTAAGCCCATTAGTACACCTATTAGCATGTAAGATATTGAAAAAAAAAACAGGATTTGATTAGTAAGTTTAGATTAGTAAGTAAGTTAATACAGCTTCACTTACTGTATTAATCCAAATAGGCAAATCTTTAGTAGATCAATCCCTGGCATGCTGATTCCTTCCCGACCCACCGATCAGATGCCGTGCGCGTTCCCGCATCCGATTGGGATTGGGTCAGCAAGGAATTGGGTGTGCCAACTTGCAGATTTGGAGTAAAATCAGCTGTCATGTTGGATCGCACAGGGATAATTTTGATCCAATCCCATTAGTGCGGATGGGGACGGCTGTCCCCAGCCCAAGTAATGGGCAGCACAAAAAGGGTGCCAGACGATTCTCGGCACTAGCAGGCGTGCTTGATGACGTCATCACACCCGCTAGGTTGGCGAAATTGTCCTGTGTATTCCCAGCTTTACAAAGTTTACATATATCAAATATATAAAATTGAGTTATAAACAAAATTTCAATAAAAATACATATAGTTTAAATATAAAAAGTCTTACTGAATCTAGAAAAGAAAACAATTAATACCTTATTAATAACATATTTATACATTTTAAATTGTGCCTTTTTGTAAAAAGAGAAAATGAAGACAAACAACAATAAACATTTATGTTATGTTCCTTTTTAATTTGGCAATAACTTTGTAATGATCTAGTATAGCAAGGTGATATATATATATATATATATATATATATATATATATATATATATATATCATATTTTTAGAGCAAACATGGCTTGGGTTGTTATCGTCTTGCAAAAAAAATTTTTTATGCAACACGGAGACAACATAAGTAAAAAAACCATATATATTTCATTCCATAATGTTTTATGATACTGATACAAAACCTTGCAACGATATTTACAAATGTTAATAAACTGTGATGATACAGTGATACTAAAAAATAAATGCAATGAATAAAATTTAAAGATAACTATTAATGGTTAGTAATAAAGTAATAAAGTCACCAAGAATATAATACCAAATGGAATAATTGGAAGTATGATTTATTTATCTAGTTCTAATTGGGATACACAAAGGGGTTACACAGATTTTTTTTAAATGTGATTATTTTAACAAGCATTACATTCTTTCATTCATCCATAGGTCAAAAGTGACCTACTGAAGACCTGAAGAAGAGAAAGGGCTGCAGAGAGATACTGGGTTCCGACATAGTGAACTTTTTTTAATGCTTGACAACTTCTTTTTAGCTTAATGAAATACCTGACAAAAATATTTTTTTTTAATCATCCATAGGTCATTCATCCATTTGACCTATAGATGAATGAAACAAAACACATTTGAATCTTTCTATCATGTGTTAGAAAATCATT
Source organism: Ptychadena robeensis (assembly GCA_036250615.1). Lineage (NCBI taxonomy): Eukaryota > Metazoa > Chordata > Amphibia > Anura > Ptychadenidae > Ptychadena > Ptychadena robeensis. The sequence goes on along the minus strand of CM070033.1, from coordinate 52,545,621 downwards.
GTCAAAAGATGACTTTCACAGAAGCAGCTTGAACATTGGCTGCATTTACATAGCATCTCTTACTGTAATTTTGACAGCTATGTTGCTGCCAACTGCAAGGAGGGAATAAAAAGGCAAAAAGGACACATTGGTAGTGAAAGGGGTGCAAACTGAAGAAGAGAAAGAGCTGAAGACAGATATTGGGTTCAGACATAGTGATCTAAAACTTTATTGCTGCTTGATAACATAATTTTAGCAGCATGAAGTACCTGATAACTTCACACCCTTTATTAATATGGCCATGGGCTTTTTAGTTACTGAGAACATCAATTTACAAAGTTGGCAAGCGTTGACCACCACCTGGGAATATTTTACAGTTTCTGTAGGGGCCATAAGGTATTTTTATTCCTAGAGATTGGACTCAAAAGGCCGTGCAAGTGGTTATGTTCTACGATACCGCTTACATCCTTAACAGTAAAAAAAAAAAAACATATTCAGGGTACAGAAATCAGGTTGCTCTATTTATATTTAGCAGCTGCATACACTCGGAATAATGATCATGCAGGCCTGCTACTTATTTCTGTGGGATATATGGATCGCTTTTTGCATTTCCACAGGGGTCTTGTAAAAACAAAAAATGAGCATATATTGTTTGCTATGAAGTTGTTTCACCAGCATGTTTTGTGATTAAAATAGGTGAGAATAACAAAGATGCAGAACAATCCTTATTAAGTAAATGTAATCATCTACACACAATATGTAGAATAAATATAAGAAACCGTTTTCATATAAAAAAAAGTTTTAAAGAAAAACGGCTTAGGTAAACACTTTTTTTGTTTTTATTCACCAGCTAATACATTCAAGAAAGCGAAATGAAATAGCCTCATTTTATTGTCTCTAGATATTTACTAATGAAAGGTTATCACCAAAAGCATTCATCCTTAACGTACTCTCTGCTGTGCTGGTTGTTAGCAGGATTCAGTTGGCAAATAAATCAGTTAAATCTCCGAGTTTATCTGGAACATTAAAGACCATCTGAGCTCAGCATGATTCAATTCCTGTATTATGTACAACACATTAGTAAACTGAAAGTTTTTCCTTTACCTAGACGAAAATGTTTATTTTATAATCTTATGGCCCTTGCTGTTAACTATGAAAATGATCCATTTAACTATTTCTAATAGAAGATATTTTAACAATTAAAAGTGTATATATTTATTTATTTTTCAAACAAACAAGATAATATCTAGATGATAATGTGATCACTAACAAAACCTTTGTAGTAGATAACATGCAATTAACCTTAATTTTTAAAAACAGTTATAGTTTTTATTTATGGGTTTTTTTTGCAAAAATATATTATATAGGCATGGCACTTTTATGAAAAACATAGATTTTTGTCCTATTTGTTAGTTTCCATAACACAAATATAATTTTTAGCTGATTCATTCTAAAAACAATCCCTTAACGTGTACTGTACTATAGAGTGTCAGCAGAAATTGCTGAACAAAGGACTTTTATTGTAGTTTCTTTTTTATGGCAGGGTTTAATTCAAATCCATTGAAAGATGTTGTAATGTGTGAAATTGTATGAAAAACCATACAATTACTTGTGCCACGTAGTTATTGTGTTCTGGAATCTACCTTTTATTGAATGTGTGTATTTTATGCTATTTTTGGAAGTGGAGTTGTTGGTCAGTGGTTAGTCCTCTCATGCTAAAGCCTAAGGATGCCAAGTTAAAATTCTTCCTAGGCTGCTACCTGCATGGAATGTATATGATTGCCCCGGTTTTTCAAGGTGTTTCCTCTTCCATCCTAAAATCACATGGTTAAGTTGCCCTACTTAACTGGCCATAGACTTTGAGTGGCATTAAACAATGTAAACAGTAAGGATATTGAATTGTAGTCTCCTCTGTGGAACAGTCATTGGCATGACTATAAATGTTGGTGCTTTATAACTATATTTTAAATTAATGCAAAACGACTTCACTGCTTTTTATAAGTTAAACACCTAGATTAAAGTTGTATGTACAAATATTGATTTGTCTTAATAAAAACTCATAAAAAACAGAAAAAATCAGGTAATACTTAGACCAACTGTTGATGAATCTCAACTGTTGATGAATCTCATCTTTCTGGAAATATAGGATAATAAATTAGTTGCAATGGCAATAATGCCATTCATATAGCCGTATATCCAGTTTTATTAAATTAGTTCCCTCATGGCAAACTAGACCAGGCAAAGAATTACTAATTAGTAATAGAAAAAATGGGCAGTCCTTAACCCCCCTCCATTTAAGTGCGTGCGCTTTTGGTATAGAAATCTGGACCTCAGCAGAGCGCTAGAGAGGTTAAATTGCAGGAGTAGCTAGCATTATGTTTTTGTGTTTGTTTTAGGATAATAAGTCCTGCAATTACCAATTACAAGAGACTAATATTATCTTGGGTTATTCATAATGATACTAGCTAATATATGGAAGTGATTCATCATTGGAGGGCAACATTGAATGATGGCAATTTTAACAAATTCAAAAGGGTGGAAGTGACATTATTTCTAGAATCCTTTGGCAGAAGGGCAAGTAGCCTGAAGGAATACCATGGTCTTTTGGCAAAGTGTAGTAACAAATCAGGAAAGTAGAGATTGGCAGAAGCAACAATACCAAGCCCATAGTATTCTGTGTTTGGCTTTAATACCCTCATCGTAAGTTACAAATGGTGGTAATTATTTACAGGGCTGGGTAAGAAATTGACATTCTAAATTATGTACAACCAAATCTTATTATAATTATTGTATAAACTTGAAAAACTGCACTGCATTTTTTTGTGACTAGGAATAATCAAAATAATTTCCCTAACTAGTTTCACAGAATTTTGTAAAATCAAAAGGAGTGCTGGTACACATAGAATATGTATGGGATTGCCAGCAGAAATGTCCACAAGAGAGGTTGGTGGACTTCCCACAAGCTAATAAATAAAAATGTATTGCAATTGATGGAAGAATCCAAGGAGATCTGCACTCTCAACCGAGGCTTTTAAAAAAATCTTCAAGTTTACTAAAAATATAAAACCAGCGACATACATCACATCACCTCCCCCAGACTGGAGCCATTGTCCCCCTCTGACACGTTTCACTCAAACACTGTTACCCCCCTTCCCATACTCGCTCCCTACCTCGGTCAGATCCTCAGCAAGCCTCGGGTGCTGGTAGCTCTCAGTGTCCTGATTCCAGTCTGAGTGGGACTCCTAGGGGCGCGCGCTGTCTCTCCTAAGCTTTAAAGCAGACTTGGAGCCAATTCAGGTGGGAGACCGCCCCTCCCATGGGTGTGGTTCCAGACAGCACTGGCTATATAAGGGAACACCTTCCCTGTGTCCAGTGCTGTCTGTTTCAGCTTCTGATGTGTGATTTGTGCTTAGATCTTGATTATCCGTGTACCAGACCCTGCTTTGACCCCGACGATCCTGATTTCTCTACTCCCGACTTGGCTTGTTCCTGATTATTCCACGATAGCCGCCTGCCTCGACTCCGCTCGTCACATCGTTTCCGAAGTTTGCTGCCAGCCCTGACCTACGCTTGTCCGACCATTCTCTTCGTCTCATCCCTGTTTGGTACCTCGCATCTCGTGACGCCACCTTCAAGGGGAGCTTCCCTCGTCTCCTTATCCTCCTTGGGGTTCAACCGGTGGGTAACACGGGGGTGGCAGGACCTGCGTGTACAGCGCGAGAAAAGTTCACAGGGCCCTCTCAAGGGGCACCTGCCTATCTCCCATTAGGGGGGCTCTGGGGGAAAACCCTGTACACGCTAGACCCCCTGCACCTTGTGGAACCCGCGCCAACACTGGTGACCCCTCGGGGAGGTAACAAACACAAGCTTTCTCATAGAGACAGGCTTACAAATACCCCCATCCGACCACAAGAGCCATATGAGAGAGATAGAGCTCAGGAAGCAGGTTAAAGAGACCATATATATAAAGATACAATAACATAAATGCAAATGAATACATGAAAAACTAGCAAAACCATGTGTAACTAAAATAGACAAAACAAAGTATACATTGTAGGCTGTCCAAATCGCTACCCACAAACAATTAATATTTTAATAAGTTAAAAAAACATTTGTTTAGGGAGCCATGTTTAGATATAGTGTGTAATGTGTAGATATAAAGGGCAGGTACCACATGACTACATCATCATTCTACAAAAATTGTACAAAACCATACATTACAAACAATAAATAAAAGAAAGGCCTTCAAATCACAGAACTAGTTAATGCTTAAGCGTTTTCCAGATTATCTGGAGTTAATATAATCTTTTATTGGCGTTAACGTCTATGGTTTATTATTGTAACCTACCTATAATTTTTATGTAAAAACAATTGCAAATAATTTGCTATTAGGAAAGCATTCTGACAGTTTTATGGTTGATGATTGTACAAGAGAGCTGTAGTAAACTCCTGTGATTTTTGTAAGATGTCATCACTTCTTCCCTGGAATAGTTCCAATCTGGATCAGACATTAAGTATGTGGTGAGTCAGAACAAATTAAAAGCAGGCTATAGACTTTTATCTAGTACACTCTCAATGGAAAGTTGTTGACAGCTTTCAGGAAGTGGGACTTTTTTTCAAATTACCAGTTTTCTTGCAAACTCTCTTTAAAATTAAAGTATCATAAATAATAAAAGTGTTTTGATGAGCAATATTAGGCATAAGAAATAGCCCTAACTATATGTATTATTTGACAACTGATTTACAAAATTAAAATTAAAAAATAAATAAATAAAAAATAAATAAATAAAAATAAATTAAAAACTCCTCTCTAGTGCTAAAGAAAATGTGGAGTCATAGAAAAACACCTAATAAACACTAACAACTGAAATGACCCCCTGAAGTAAACGTATCCAAACCCATACAGGGAAGTGCCACACCCCAATATCTATAACAAGTACACACACAGAACCACATAAGGGGCAATGTGGGGCTTTTAAGGCACAAGCCGAATATAAACACAAGAAGGTATATATTAAAACAGGTCTTTATTGTGCTGACCCCCTATGCATCTATAAAATCCAATAAAATACTATACATCACATACAATTACACCATATACATTGAATGCTATACACGATTTCTAACGATTTTGCCTTAGACACCGGCAGATTCTGGGTAGCTCGATGCGTTTCGCCCCCTATATACGGTATTGTTTTATTTGTTAAGCCCCCCATACACGTTTAGATTGTGACCCGATGTTTTGGCCAATCAACCGTGCGCAATGACATCATCACACGCAATCAATCTGCCAAAACATTGGGGCACAATCAGCCTGGGCACCCTCGGAGTGCACTATATCACCGTCTAAAGTATTAAACCAATCTAAGATAAGTCCATAATGGCTAAGATCAATTTGGAAAGTGATTTGGGCTCTTTAAGCTTAAGATCGGCACCTGACTTTTTGGCCGATGTGTAAGTGTGTATGTGGGGCCTAAAATGTGTTATGTTGTTCATATGCTATTATATAACATTTTGTAAAAATATTGTAAAATAAAAATATAAATTGATTTGATACTAGCACATTTAATCATTAAGCACTACAATTATTTTTAGGATACCCTTCATTAGATGGAATCCTAATAAAGCATTCTTGTGTACTTTGTAATTTTGTCATTAGGAAATTACCCCATTACATGTTCATTCAAATGTAATACATGTTCATTCAAAATTACCTTGAAATAAATAAGTAAAATAAATAAGTAAGAAGGCAACAATTGGGCACAATAAAATAAGAGCAAAAGTCATGAAGCAGGCATATAAATGAAAAATATCACATGCATCATTTCTCAGAATGAAATAAAACTTCACCTACTTTATCCTAAAGGAGATCTCATTCCTTATGGTGCTATAAACAGACCTGAGAAACTGGTGAACAGAATTATCCTGAGAACACAATTCTAGAAACAAATTCTATTCATCTTGAATAATCTTTAGATCTGTGAGTTTCATTTATTGAAAGAAATGTTTGTTATTGCCCTGGCAAGATAAAGCAGGTTTTTTCAACAACTGTGTTACTTGCTTCATGCAGCTAATTAAGTAAAAATCATGCACTATACTCATTAACTAATAGATGATGCTTTAATATGGCCAAAAGGAAACCAGCCAAGTAAAACTCAGTGTACTGTATGTAGTCTGTGGTCTATAAACAGCAACATGTTTACTGTCAGGAAACAGGTTGTATGCCTTGTCTCCATAAATACTAATATAAGTACATAAAACTTGGATTAATGTTAAGCTGGCAATACATGGGTTGATTTTTTTTAAAAAATTGATCCAGTTAGTGATGAAATTCCTTTTTTACCGATTTAGCATTTTTAATTTTCTTTATTTCTTATTTGCATTTCATATAGTTTTGCATTTTAAACAAAGAGCCAAGCACATGCATGAAAAGATCCTTTAATGCATGAAGTAGAGAAAACACAAGCATAGCTGTCTTCCTCTAACAATGGCCCAGGTAATTCAATTAGCAATCACAGTTGGAAAAAATTAACAATCTGCACCTCAGAGTTGCAAGGATGGAAATATTCATTAGGATGTATAGTGTCAATTACAATGAACAAACTTATACAGAGTGTATGTACTCTGGGTCAAAGGTTCAGGGTCACAATGACTTTAATCAGTAATATTATCAATAACTGGGTTGGATTATGCAATATGAAATCATCAGCATTGACTTCAATCCAGAGATCCTAATGTACAAAAAAAGATGAAAAAATATGGGGATTAGAGCCATTAGAGGAAGAAAATCATGGAGTCGTCATGATAGATCAATAGTCACGAACACTGTGTTAACATCTAGATGAAATGACAACTTAGGAATGATCATGATGACTAGGTGAGTCTACCATGCATGGTCATTGTCCACAACAATGGAGACTTAACAAGCCAGGAATGAGAGATTCATAAAATATTTTTCTGTACACAAAAAAACACATAGTCAAAAGACATGAGGGAGAAAAAAAGTTTGAGGGTTGGGTATTGATAAAGGGGGGTACTAAGCCCCTTAGTGTGTGGGGGAAATATGGCCACCTTTGCTTGCCATATAACCTGGTTTCCTTGTCCGGCCATCCAGTCCTTCATGTATTCTAAGAGTATAGAAAGAAATATAGAAAGAAATGGTTTACTGATAACATAGAAATGGCAAAGCAATGGACATTACACAAAGTTACAGCAACTTCATATAACACAATATATATCAACACTACTATAACACAATACATAGAGTACCAACACACCCAGCAGCCTCAATTCCTGCTAAACAATATGGCTTATAAGGTGTATGTATATACAGTATATCCCGACTATACCATGTATATTGTATACAGGATTAACACTTCTACCCAAACCTGACCATTAGTAAATGTACATATAGAGACTTCTGCATAAACAACATATATATCTACTGGTCTATCAACAGGTAAACAATAGCACAGTACAAATATCTATATGTATACATATAAAGCCTACTAGGATATTATTATATACATACACACATATAACAAGATATGTACTAAGCTTGCTCTTGCCGTCTTCATTCACCGGGGGTCCAGGAAGGAGAGGCAGCTCCCAGGTTTGTCTTAGCATATATATCCAGCCCCCACCCACTCAAATGTCTATCCCCATCACTGAATGTTGTCTAACTGCTTACAGTGTGCCCCATCCTGCCTTTGATATGCTAAACGAGTGACACACTGACTTTTGGCCATATCATATTTGAGTCTGGGACTGAGATACCATACATTCCTTTAACAGGTATCACAAAGAAAACCGTTACCTAATACAAAACCATACAACTAGAAAGAAGACAGCAAATATGTAAATGTATGTTAATGCAGCCTTTAAGGAAGGACATAGCCGTACACACACAAAATGCAGAGTTTTCATCTTAAGAGTATCTTGAGCAGTGTGTAAGCATGCTTAGAATTCTCATTCATAAAGAGAGAAGAAACCTTCTGCAAAATAAAAAGTGGAGCATAAGAAGTAAATGATGGCAATAAACAACCTATACATTCTGGCTGAGCTGCCCATCCCCTAAAGCTTGCCAACTTAAAGTCCCCATTTGAGGGTACCTTCTTCTGTGCTATAAAAATGGAGCACACACATACTGGACTTACTAGTAAAGGTGGTTTGCATAGTATTATAGATTTATTTCTGTCAATCACACTTCTATGAAATCAAACTGTCCATTTAGGTAGTAACACTGATTGACAATCAATTTCCCATGCTGTTGTGCAAATGGAATCGACAACAGGTGGAAATTAGAGGCAATTAGCAAGTCAACCCCAATAAAGGAGTGGTTCTGAAGTTGGTGACCACAGACCACTTCTCAGTTCCTATCCTTTCTGGCTGATGTTTTGGTCACTTATGAATATTTGCGGTGCTTTCAGTGGTCTACAATCTACACAAGTGGCTCAGGTAGTGCAGCTCATCCAGGATGGCACATCAATACAAGCTGTGGCAATAAGGCTTGCTGTGCCTGTCAGTGTTTTGTCCACAGCATTGAGGCGCTACTAGGAGACAGGCATCAGGACCACATTTTGTAAAGAGGATCCAGATCAGCACTGCCAGAGCCCTGCAAAACGACCTCCAGCTGGCCACAAATATGCATGTGTCTGCTCAAAGGGTCATAAAAACACTCCATGAGGGTGGTATGAGGGCTCGACTTCCACAGATGGGGGTTGTGCTTTCAGCCCACCCTGAACTCTTCACAGATGAAAACAGGTTCACACTGAACACATGTGATAGACATGTCAGAGCCTAGAGACACCGTGGAGAACATTCTGATGCCTACAACATCCTCCAGCATGACCCGTTTGTCAGTAGGTCAGTAATGGTGTGGGGTGGCATTTCTTTGGGGGGCCACACAGCCCTCCATGTTCTCACCAGAGGTGAGGTGCTGCCATAAGGTACCGTGATGACATCCTAAGACCTATTGTGAGACCATATCCTGGTGTGGTTGGCTCTGGGTTCCTCCTAATGCAACACAATGTTTGATCTCATGTGGCTGTGGTGTGTTAGCAGTTCCATCAAGATGAAGACATGGACTGATGATATGGACTGGCCGGCCCATTACCCAGACCTGAATCCGATTGAGCACATCTGGGACATCATGTCTCGCTCCATCCACCAATGCCACATTGCAGCACAAACTGTCCAGGAGTTGCGGGATGCTTTAGCCCAGGTGTGGGAGGAGATACCAATAATTGAGTATATGCGGTACATGAAAGTAAAATAAATCATTTAATTTCCTGACCCCCATTGATGTTCTGCAAGCCTTCTACCTCCCTGATTGGCTGACTGCAGGTTACCTTAGCCCGTTAACTCATTAATTTGAGGTAGCTGCTTTCAACAAAATTTTTTACCCTGAGAAAAATAAAGAACTGATTCAAATGATATGGGAGGTTTGCCAGGAAAAGGCATATGTTGTATAAAAGCTAAAATATAGTTTGTTGTGAAATATATTGAAAAAAGATAAAGCTCAACGTGGTTTCAATTCATGTCATTCTATTTCCTAAATCACAATGCAATTTACTCGGGTGCAGTACACTTTTTTTTGTTTTTAAATAGTTTGACATAACAACTAAGCTTTAGATTTTGACAATCTTTGATTTAAAAATTTCACATTGAACAAAAGATTACAACACATTAAAAGTGTCTTAGATAAAGAATAGTTTTGCTTTACTTAATTACTTAATTAAAGTTAAAAGATGAAAAATCTTTTTATTCTTTCCTTCTATTCTCTTGTGCCTAACTCTATCAAGTGGCTTCTCAGAACAAATTAATACACTTTCCTTCCTAACAGAAGACTAAAGTTAGAGTTAATAAATTCTTGAAAAAAATTTTAATCTTGACCAATACTATTAAATAATAGTATTATCGGTAATATTATAGCTTTTTATTAGATTTTCATTTAGGTTTCATCCGAATAGAAGTAATTTATTTCTTAGGTATTCAATAAGATTTACATTAGGTATTATCTGTAATGATATGGAATTAATTTCAGCTGATGAAGTTAATGAAATTAGAAGAAGATTACTATAAATGTAATCAATGCACATGAATAAAGAATACTAGAGCATATTAAAGTTATATTTCTATTTTCAAACTCAAAACTTAAATATATATGCTATCAAGTATTTAAATATATAGATTTTTTAAACCATGTATATATAAATGTAAAAGATTTAAAGCACTCGCTCAAGAGTGAAATGTTATCACATCACATATGCAATTAGGAAAACATTTACTGTATTTTCCGGCATATAAGACAAAGTATAAGATGACCCCCAAAGTTTCCAGTTAAAATATAGAGTTTGGGATATTCTTGCCCTATAAGACCACCCCTCTTTCAACACGCACCAAATACATTTTTTATGTCCACTCTGACTTTCAACCCCCAAATTTTCGGGATTAGTTTACTTTCCCAATCTGGCACCCCTATCTGCAACCTTTCATAGTTATTAATGTTTCCCTGCGGTGATCCATGTGGCATTAATTGTATACATTTGACAATATAATAGCTTTAATCTCAATGTCCCTGCAATTTCAGCCACAATGTCGCTAGTGAGCACACTTGCCTACAGTAGCAGCAAGCTACTTTCACACACATTAGGAAGCAGAAGGAAGGGCCAGGGGGCCAAGAAGGATGCTGAAGTCCTCTCCCTCTGTCTCCTATCAGCCAGCACGTAGTGCTGGGAGCACAGATTCGGGGAGCAGACCTCTGAGCTCCCCTAGATGGATGGCCAGGGATGGGAGTGCCCACCTCTCCTACAGAGGCACCCGGCGTATAAGACGACCCTCGACTTTTGCACACATTTTCCTGTGTTCAAAAGTCTTATACGCCGGAAAACATGGTACATTCTTATCATCACATTTCCCCTTGGTAAACATATATCAAACAAGAATATAATTTTGTGTCTGATACTGTAATATTTTTATGAAATGTAGCTAAGAAGTGTAAAGCTATGTACATATTTAGATTTTTGGTAATTGCCTAGTTTGTATATTCCTGATGGGCAGAAAACCAACCCGTGCTGTACTTAAACAGCTTGTTCTGTTCCATGGAGAGGGAAGTCTGGAGGACAAGAGAGTGTCATCCTGCTGCACATTATGCCCATAGAAAACAGCAGGCATCAGAAAGGAGGAGCACGGGTCCGAGCAGCAGACCTCTGGGCCTCCCTAGATGGTTGGGCCTGGGACAGGAGTGCCCCCTGCCCCCCCCCCCCTGACAGCAGCCCTGGCTTTACCAGAGAACGTATTTGCACTTTTGTAGCTTTTTAAAGAGGATAGATAGTTGTCACCAGGGATGCTCTATTGGTATTGCATCAGGAAAATCTCTACAGATGTTCCCATTGATTGTTAAGAGCTTTACCCAAGGCTGTTGTTTCCTGTGTTTGGACAGTACAGGGCAGGATAAGTAGTCCTGCTAAGTTTTATAGTCAGGATGGATTTATTAGGTAACATAAAAAATTCTACAATGAAGACAGTAGATAAAAAGACACCAATATACAAATTGGTTAGCCAGGAAATATTAAGGTTGTCCCAATAGGAACCAGTTGTAATAACCATGAGTTTGCTGACATGGCTGGCACATTTTCGCCACCAGACTTTCTCAAGACACTACCAGGTATACTCTACGATTAAGTACCTCAAAATAATGAGTATTCTTCTCAATACTCATATAATGAGGCATAGAAACAATTGTCATTAGTTAAATAGTAGTAGTAGAAATAACCATACCTTTTTAGAAAGCAAAAGATTTTGGGTACCCTCAACCCGTTGCACGTCGAACAGGTGGACGTCGGACTCCGAACAACAAAATGCTTAAATATAAAAATTCATATAACCTGATCCATGTCCACCCATCCGACCAAGTATAAAGGTCTCCTGTACCTCTTGGTCATTCCTAAAAGCTTAACAAATAAAACAAAATAATTTATTTATCTTGACCAGGGGGGCCAATAGCTATTTTTAAATTACCCAGTGTTTTGAGGAGAGTGTTGATTGCAGCAGTGTTTATTTAACTCATTAAATATGATTTGGTTAATGTGATCACATAATCAATACTTCATAAGCAGAATGAGATGGGTTTGTGTAGACACTGGCATAGCAAGGTTTTCATAGACATACACATATATTTAAATTAATTGTAGTGGTTTCTTATTTTTCTACATATATATACATTTGCTGCTTTGAAATTATTGTGATGACTCCTGCTCATATGGTGGTTTATAGTTTCTTTTTTTTTTAACCATGATTTTCTCATCTGCGCATCATTCACCAGTTTGTTATTCATGTGAATTAATGTCTAGATATATGATTCATCAATTTCACAGTGACTTGTTTTTTATTATTTTTTTTTTTAATATTCCCAAATACTACATTTTATATGTTGATTTTTTCTAAGTTAATTTAACTCCCATGCTTTCATTTTTTTTTTAATTCGTTACCAGTTTTAAAATACTCATGGTTTGAGATAGCATTTGTTTCTTAATTTCAATCACTTAATCATGGCCTAATTAAATTTATAATTCGTGTGTGAAATAGTTTTGCCTTCACTGAAGTTGGATGTAAAGTATAGGAGGAAACCAAAGTTCTGAACAACTGGTGGTCCTACAATTGTATGACGAAGGCAGCAAGAGCAAAGGAGAATTCTCGGGAGTTAGCATGAAGAAGAGGTGGGGGTCTGGTGATTGACAGGGGCACTATCATTCTGGGAAGAGGCTATAAATGGACCAATCTCCAATAATATTCCATCTCCATCAGTATCCACGTACGGGTGACAGGATAAGTTTTACAAAGGAGGTCCTCAAACATTGACAAGCACTTTCCCTAGGTAATGTTTACGCTCCCATTTTTCAAAAGGGTTATTGCACCCATGCTATGCACCATAATAATAGATTTGAAAGCTAATGTGAAAATGCTCAATGTCCGCCCACATTTCACCCTATTATTAGTTTCATTTGCCTCTTTTCTTTTTCTCGCATTCTTTTATGTCAAAGTGTGCGAGTTTCGTTGTGAGTAATTATTGACGATAGATATTGAATAGCCTATTGGACATGGCAGTGGGTGAGGGTTGTCTTGGAAGGAAGCTCGTGGCTTGCTCTAAAAAAAGCACAAAACTGCGCCGTTGTGTTCAACCTTTTGCCAAATCGCACTTTTATGTTTCAAATGCTCAGGTATTCCTTCTGGGAATTCCATTCCTTGACATCTCTTCCTAAAATTAGGAAATGTATTTTGTCACACAAAACCGTACATTTTTTTTATAAAATTCACACTTCTATGATTAATAAAATAAACCTTCCTTTCCCTAGACCTTTTTGGAAGTGTATTTCTTTTTAAGAAGATGTAAATTCTTTTTTCTTCTTTTCAGTTCTTCTTTTTTCGTAGACGTTGCCCATATTTGATTCGCAATTGATCTAATTGTCTTTTCTTTTTTTATCAACATATTTCTCTACCATAATTTTCCCTGTTCATTCGCTATGTTCTTGTATGTTGATGGTGCTGGACAAAGAGGTTATATGCGGAAAAAGACAATTCCACCCCAAAAGCATGGTCCAGCAAGTGTGGAGTACGCGCAAAAGGATGATTGGCTTCATGAGAATGATGAGTGTAGTTCGCACTGATTTATTGTCCATTCAAAGTCGTTTACCTTAACCTCAATGAAATTTGTTTGGAGATCCTCCTGAAAAAGGTTTTGTTTTGTGGTTGATCATTCCCATATGTGGTTCCCCATCCAACTTCCTGCTCATACTTGTCCTGATTTCTGCAATTTATTAGTTGTGTTTTCTTTGTGAACTGTTTTTCCAGCAAAAATCCCCTATGAGCATATGTATATGTATCTGCGATATGTTGTGTTATTTGATTTTTTTACATGTATACTTTATTTTATGTGTTAATTCTTGTCAAATTTATGAGTCCACATAGGTCTAATGTAGTGAATGTGGTTCACAACTTATGACATGTTACGATTTTCAGTTGTGTGTATATAAAACTCCTTTGTGGTTAATTTTAAATAATGAAAAAGAACTATCGTGTTTTGGTGCTACTATTTGTGAATTGGTGTTTTTTTACATAATGTGTGGATGTCGGCTGTATGTGTGTAAGTGAATAATTTCTTTAAATGTTTTGCAAAAAACATGGTACAATTGTGGGTCTTGAGTTTTCGAGACATACTTTCAATGCAGCACTTTACTGTTATATATTCTGTTATATTATATAGATTATATAATAATATATATACTAAAATAATGCAACATTCATAATCTTTAGCGTGATAGCAAAACAAATTCCTCTTCCTTATTTGACAAATACAAATCACCATAGATAATATATGAACACTTAAATCATGAGACATTCACGAGCCTGGACAGAATCCGAACACAAACTCAGTTATTTTCCTGGTCTTTCATTTTATATATGGACACAGAAATGCTAGAACCAGAAGTGTATAATCTTATTAGTGGATATTTCTGATTATATTATTTCTTGGTATTTCTTGTCTTTTAATTACTGTGTTATCTTACGTGTTATTACAGTTAGTTCAAATAGTCTATTTCAAATTAGTATTTGACCACATCATCCTCTTATGCATTGGTTCACTCCAAACTTTATATTCAAAAAATCCTACTACCATAATCATATTATGTATTGTTCATCTTTCTTTTAATGAAGTTTTCAATACACAACACCCTATATTGTTCAAATTATTAGCAACTTTCCTTCCTTGGCAAAATGGGGTCAAAAGAAGGACATGACAGCTTAAAAAGTCAAAAATAGTAAGATATCTTGCAGAGGGATGCAGCACTCTTAAAATGCAAGCTTCTGAAGCGTGATCACGAACAATCAAGCGTTTCATTCAAAAGTCAACAGGTCGCAAGAGGGTGTGTGGAACAACAAGCGCAAAATAACTGCCCATGAAAAGTCAAGCGTGCAGCGCCAAGATGCACTTGCCACCAGTTTTGCAATATTCAGAGCTGCAACATCACTGGTGTGCCCAAAGCACAAGGTGTGCAATACTCAGAGACAGAAGGCTGAAGACGACACACGAAAACGAAGACACACAAGCTGAAACGTCAAGACGGGCCAAGAAATATCTCAAGACTGATTTTTCTAAGGTTTTATGGACTGTGGAAATGAGAGTGAGTATTGATGGGCGCAGATGGAGGGTACGTGGCTGGATTGGTAAAGGGCAGAGAGTCTTACGAGGTCAGACGGCCAGCAAGGTGGAGTTGTGGAGTAGTCTGTTTGGGCTGGTATCATCAAAGATGAGTGTGGGGGCCGTTCGGGTTGAGGATGGAGTCAAGCTCAACTCCCAGTCCTACTGCCATTTCTGGAAGACACCTTCTTCAAGCGAGTGGTACAGGAAGAAAGTCTGCATCCTTCAAGAAAAACTGACATGATTATCAGCAGGACAATCGCCTCCACAACACTACTCCATTACTCCACGGGGCTGAAAAGAAGGTATATAAAGAAAAAAACTAAGGACATGGCATCCTTGTTCACCTGATCTGAACCCATTAAGAACCTGTGGTCCATACTCAAAGTGTGTATTTACAAGGAGGGAAAACAGTACACCTACTCTGAACAGTGTTTGGGAGCTGTGGTGCTGCTGCACGCATGGTTGATGGTGAACAGATCAAAACATGACAAATCCAGGATGGATGGCAGGCTTTGAGGGTCTTGCAAAGAAAGGTGGCTATATTGATCACTGAGGTTGTTTTTGTTTTGTTTTTGAATGTCAGAAATGTTATTGTGAATGCTGAGATGTTATAATTGGTTTCACTGTGGAAAAAGATATAATTATTGAAAGGGTATAATTCGTTTTTTTTAAGGTTGCCTAAAATTTATGCACAGTAATAGTCACCTGCACACACATATCCCCCTAGAATAGCTAGAAACTAAAAAAACTAAAAACACTTCCAAAATACAGCTTTGATAGTTAATGAGTTGTTGGTTGTCATTGAGAACATGGTTGTTGTTCAATAAAATGTATTCCTCAAAAATACCACTTCGCTCTAATATATGTGCTACTCCTGTACATAAATGAAGCCTTTAGCTGTAACATTACATGTATTTTATAAACTTTTAAATAAAGGTTTGTCTTCCAAAAAAATGTATAAATATTAGCTCCTCAGCTAAGGTAATATTTGGGCTATGTAATTTGAGGCTTCTCACTAGTACAATTGTTTAAAGGGGTGCAGCTCACTAAAAAAATGTGAATTTAGAGATGGAAAGTAAAGTAACTCATGTTAATTGCCAATCAAAAGTATATGATGAGCAATTTAAATGTGTTCTTCTGTTTTAAATTTCATAGTTATGATTAAAGCGTATATTATAGGTTGACCAATAAAAAACAAGGTTTTACCGGAGGGAGTAGAATATTCCCTTGGTTTAATGAGAGGTACAGCTTTTTACTAAATCACTATTCTAATGTAGTAAAAGTCCTGTTTAAAGATTATTTTATATATTTATAGTATACCTGGTTGACTAAAATATAAAATCAGATTCACAGGAATACAATAAATCTTAATTTATTAACCTCCAATGTCCTCAATATTACTCTTATATTTTATAGAGCAGAATATTTACTTAAAACTTTCAAAATGTCAGTATTTGCAATCATTAGGGAAAATATAAGTGGGTTAAATAAAATTTTTTATTATTAGTCACTGGAATATTCAAATTGCGAATATATTAGGGCAATATCTCTATTCCTATTGCAAAATTCGTGATATGGCCCATATTTCGCATTTCGAAATTTGCGATATTCCCATGTAATGCTTATGGGCATGTATTCACATAAAATATTCGCAATGCGAAAAAATAGCACAATGACCCTAATTTTCAACTATGGTGTTAATTTCTATGGTGTGTTGTTTTTGATTATAGTATTTGCATGACCGTGTTGTTCTAATGTTTTGCAAAATGATTCTCACAATTATGTATATTTCAAATATATTATTCGCGGAATTTATTCGCGAAATATTTTCAAATCGTAAGATTTCCTATTGCCGCTCACACTATTTTAGTCATGGTCCATGCCCCAAGAAAAAATTAAATTGATTTTCTTTTATTATTTTTTATTGTCTGGATGTACCCTTGTGATTTTTCCGTGTTCCTAACATCTAACTTGCTAATAGGTTTTCTGGTTTTAAAAAATTACCTGCTAAACCCATTTAACCGTTTTCTAACTCATGGTTTGTCTTCCGAATTTTATGTCTAAATTTTTCTTAGAACCATCGAATTTACCCTTCTCTTGTTCCACATATTATTTTGTTGGATTATCTTTTTTTTTCAATTTTCTAACTACCTGTACAATTAATGATGTAGTGTAATCCATGTCAAAATGACTCCCAAGGGTAAATATTTTTTTCATCCATCAATATAGTTCCTCACTATAGTTAATCTAACAATGGATGTATCCCAGATTTATTTGGATTGCGGGGATATCAGGTCCAATTGCCCGTGTTTCAACCCTTGTTGTCCGTTTAATCTTTTCGCAATTTCACCTTTGCCGCTCAACATGCCCGTTGTCACCTTTGCCCGTGGTTCATCCTTTTCCCGTTTTCACTTTGCCTTGTTTGTCACCTTTGCCAGTGTTCACCGTGGCACCTTTGGCTCTGTGTTCAACTTTGTCTACTGCGTTGATACACGTGTGCTCCTGGTTGTGTAACCGTTTCACCTGTGCCGTGTCACCTTTGTCCCGTGGGTGCACCTGTGTGCCCGCGTTCACGGTGGTCTCTGTCGTTGCCCGGTGTGTCACAGTGTGTGGCGCGTGTTCACCGTGTCACCTTGACTGTTTGTCACCTTTGCCGTTCACCTTTGCATCCAAAGTATGTGTGGCAGAACGTCAAAAAAGAGATCCCCATTCCAAAGCAATTTGTGCAGTTCTTTTTTATGGGGACTGACTGACACATCACTTTTTGTGTTAGGAGTCTGCCACACATACGTTTTGGGATGTTTTGACTTCCAACAGCTGATTACTTTTTATTTTTATTCACACATGTGTCTTATTTATGTGTTTATCGCTTCCATCACATTTCTTTTTATTGGTACTTTTTGACACATTAATTGTGGAGTTTGTACTTTTTTTCACACTTAGTGTTCTTTTATGTTTACTTTGCAACATTTCTTGTGTTTGGTTTGGAATGGGGGATTGGCCGCACGGCCGCCTGGAGGGCCCGACGCGACCCTGGGCCCAGGGGGGGCACACACTACGCCGGGCCGAGGCGCGCGTCCGCGTGACTGGCACTTCTAAGACGCACCGGCATCCGGCGGGGCGCTCCGGGGGGGCGCATCGGGGGCCGTAGACGTCAACGCCGGCGGGACCGGGGCGTAGGGCGCGTCTCAGGTCAGTCGGGGATCCGTGGCTCACGGCCAGGGGTGCTCTTAACGGCCGGACCCGCATTGCGCGAGGCGATGAGGGCCCGGGGGCTGGCGGGCAAAAGCATGCGTTCCTTCGAGGGGGGCGAAACTCGGTGGGCGCTTGAACTCCCGTCGGGGTTCGCGGACCTTTGCCTTGTTCGAATAGCGTGAGGACAATGCCCGCCGCGACGCCGAGTTTAGGGGGCGGTGAGGCGCCTGGTGAGATTATTTCCCCGTGGTGGAGCGCGTCTCCGCTAGTGGCCTGGGTTGTCTGAACGTCTGCCGCTCAGGGCGCGTGGGGCCGCCCGGTTTCAAAAAGTAATCGCGGCGGCGAACTCTTCCCGGCGCGATTGTGCACCGAGTCCGGCCGGCGGGCCTCGCCGGCGGCCCTCCGGCGTCCCGCCCGAGGGCCGGTGCGGGGGGGCGTAACGTTATTGGGGTACTTGGCGGCAGCACGGGTAGGAACGGGCTAAGGGACCCGCCTCCAATGGGCCGCAATGCATCGCCCCCGGCCGGGAGCGGGGCAAGGGGACTGACGAGGGTTGCGCGCCAGGGGCTGCAGCCTACGTGCCTCCCCCGCCGCAAGCTCCCCGAGGACGATTGGTGCGGCCGAGTCGCTCGGGGTCGGCCGGCGCGCTCTGGGGGCGGTGAGCCGCAGACCGAGGCCATTGGCCCTACGCCCTGGGCCCCTGGACCAGCGGGGGTAAATCGGTACGGGCAGGGCGGCGACGGGTGGGGTGTTGAGCTGCGGCGGTGTAAGACGCGTGGAGGGGAGAAGGACGGTGGAGGGTTGGGGATTCACCGGGCCCGCTGCATGGGCGGTCTAGGAGCCCTCGGTCGTCCCGGGGCGCGTGACTTGGGGGGGTCGCGCCGGGGGCCGGCGGTCCGGGCGGGCGGGCCGCGGGTGGGGCGAGGGGTGGGGGGCGGGCGTCGGTGGGGTGGGGCGGGGGGGCGGGGGGGGGTGGAGGCACGGGGGGGGGGGAGGGCTGGGGGGGGTGGGGAGGGCGGGGGGGGGGGGGGGGGTGGCGGGGGGGGGGGGGGGTGGGTGGGTGGATCTGTGGGACACATTACTTTGGATGGGGACCGTCACACATTAGCTTTGGATGGGGGACTGTCTCACACATTGCGTTTGGCTGGGGACTGGCACACATGTACAGTTGGACTGGGGTGTTTATTTTCAGTGTTTGTTACAGGGGCTTTGGTGTGTTGTGTTGTTTATTTTTCATTTGGATTTGTACATTTGTTTTATGGTCAGGATGCTAGGACAATTTGTGTGATGGTCAGTGTTGTGTATTACACTGGTGATTGTGATGGTCAAGTGTGTGACACTGGTTGTTATTGTTCACAGTATTGTTATTGCTGTGTACACTTGCTGTTGGTTATTTTCATTTTTTATTTTGCATACGCTTTTTTTATTACATTTTTTATACTACGGTTTTCTTTTATTATTTCATTATCTTTCATACACTTCCTTTTGTTTTTGTATTTTTCATTTGTGTATTTCATATGCACTTTTTGTTTATTTTTAAGTTGTCTTTTATTAACAGGCTTGTTTTTTATTTTCATTTTTTAGTATCAATTTTTTTGTATTAGATTTTGTGTATTTTCCCGCATGTATGATTTATGTGGATTTTGATATCATTTTAATACTCTCAATTTATTTACATGAACACCCTAGCTAATGTGTTTTTCATTATGCAAGCATGCGTGTTATCAGCAGCTCTGTTTCTAAAGTCAGCTATCCACTCTCTCATTAATCATTTTTATAGGATGGTTGTTTGGCTTCGTTCTCTTTATTATATTATATTTTGGTTTGTTTATTTTTCTTTTCTTTTTTTGGGTGGTTTTTTTTTCTTGTATTTCTTTGATTATTTTGTTCTACTTACTCAAAATTTATCATATGTTTTAAGTCGCTATATTTTTTAAAATATGCATTTTTTCTTTTTTATAACTGCCATGTTTATTTTCTCTGGTAATATTCCTTGCGGGAACTTCTAACATTTTAATTTCTCCATGTTTGTCTAACATTTTCTCCTGTAACTTGTTTTCTTTCCATCTCCTCACTTTTTTCTATTGTTTCATTTAGTATAACAAATAAGAACCATTTACAATTGAGTCCGCTTTTTTTTTTTTTTTTTCGGTTCATTTTTATAAAATTTTATTTTTTTTTTCTACATTTTATTATGGAATCTAAAACCCCTGTTTGACATATGTATATTTACACGTGTGGGTGTCAATTAATCCTTGGTTACTAACACAATTTCTCTCGCCAGCCAAGACCAACACACCAACAGCGCTTTATAAATTATCAGGTATGGACCCAAGTAGGAGTCAGGTGTCTCCTTTTTTTGCATTTATTTGTGTCAGGTTTCGTAGTTGTTCAAAGTGATGATGATTTGATACGTTGTACAAGAGGCTGCCTAAATAAAGGTGTCTTGTGTTGTAATAACATGTTTCAAGTGTATTGTAGGACCAGGGTTCATACCATACCATGACAATAAAAGTGATTTCTTTTCTGGAAATAACCCATAGCTAAAGTATTGGTAGTAGATTGTTCTTTATTGGCTCTTTCAAACCGAGCAAACCATATCCAGTGCCTTGTCATGGACGTGGATTTAGGATTTGTGAGCTAGCAAGGGATGAAGATGAAACTGTTTAGTCAATGTTAGAATGAAAGTAGTACAGGTTTTTAGTAGTCTACACAGGCGCGTGCCACACCCTAATACATGTATATAATTGACCAGACCCTACTCAAGATAACTTTGATTTTAAACGCTAAAGGGCTTTAGAGACACTACTTTCTTTCATCAAACCATTATTTAATATAAAATGTGGTATTTATTTACAGATATAGGACCTGACATTTTAAAATCATAAAAAGCAAAGATACATACAAACAATATACCATTTTTTCGCCCATAAGACTCACTTTTTCAACCCCCAGAATTGAGGCAAAAGTGCCTGCGTTTATGGTCTGAATGCGCAACCCCCATGGCCACTGGCTGACGTGCCAAACACTTGGCTCCCTCCACTCTCTCACATCCATGAAAATTACCCGACCTTCATTTAGAGATAGATTCTCTCAACTTCGCCCCTGAACTTTTCAACGATGCCAAATATTAAACATCGATGTTCGCTTTCGCTGTGTGATGTATACCGAACAACATGGCAAAAAAATAGTTCGACCCCCTATCTTTCTTCTTACACTTGAACAAACTTTACCTGATTCTCATCACAGCATAAATCCACCAATCACAACCCACCAACTTCACGACATCCTACCCTCATATCACACAAGAAGAGAATGCCAATTCACAATGATCGCACTAGAGAGAGTGGAGAATGACAAAGGTCAGTGACAACGGCAAGGGTGTGAGACACGGACAAAGGTCATGACACGACAATAGTTGTACACAGGCAAGTTTGTGACACGTCCAATGGTGACACGGGCAAAGTGGTGACACGGGCAACTGGCCAAAATGATGCGCGAACACGACGCAAAACCCGCCACCAGCGACGCTAGAGAACGC
The DNA here is from genome assembly GCA_036250615.1 of Ptychadena robeensis. Classification (NCBI taxonomy): domain Eukaryota; kingdom Metazoa; phylum Chordata; class Amphibia; order Anura; family Ptychadenidae; genus Ptychadena; species Ptychadena robeensis. The sequence continues at coordinate 52,523,704 of CM070033.1, read as the reverse complement.
AAAAGAAAAAAAACCCGCCAAACGGCACGACAAGATACCAAATTGACTCATCCCTTTTAAAATCTCTTTGGATGCAGAAGATATAATATTTGTGAAAAACTAATTTTTCCTTGGGAGTTTTGCCATGGATCCCCTCGTCATCTCATTGTTCCAGGTGTTCAAATTGCCATGATAAGCGAACGCGAAAACCCGCCAACGTTGTCACGCGAAGATGACGCAAAAAACCCGCCAACCGCGACGCGATAAACTTGACTATCCATTTGAAATCTTTTGGTGCGGATTATCTTGTGTGAACAAAAAAATTTTCTTGGGAGTTTTGCCATGGATCCACCCTCTGTCCATGTCATGATCCAGGTGTTTAGAAACACAAACTTTAAACAAGTTTTTCCAACACTATTGTGCCAGAAGGGGCTCCCTTTGTTTTTTATATGTTCGCGCTCCCCTCCCATTGAAAGTCAATGGCGGTTCGCCGTTGTTATCGCGAACTTTTAAAAAAGTTCGCGTTCGCCGTTCGCGAACATTAAATTCCGGGTTCGCGACATCACTAGCTGTCAGATGTGAGATGCCGGCCGATGCCTGCTCTTCCATCTGAACTGTGTAATTGCCTATGCCAGCCCTGATCTGGAATAGCAATGAAGAGAGAAGTATAGATGAACTTGTATCTATACCTATCTCTTCTGTCCGTGGGAACAGCAATCACTCTGCTGCCCCACGGACACAGAATCAGTAACATCGGGAGAGACTGAGAGGAGAGCAGAGCAGAGCAGAAGACAGCCCAGCCCCCCCCCCCCCCTTTCCTCCTGCCGATCAGTGTGAAGTATGAAGTTCTGATGAGAGTGTACTGCTGCTAGTGACACCTTCTGGCTGAATTGAATATTGCATCCATTAAATTCATTGCATTAACCCAATTGATGTGAAAGCGTATTAAATCTTTTGTTTCTGGTTTTGACGTCCTAAAAACTGGGTGGGTCTTATAGTCCGAAAAATATGGTATGGTATGTAATGTAATGGAATTGTGTTTTGTATATATTTATTGGTCTTTATGATATGATTGTCAGATTTGTAAATGAAGACCTTTTTTTTTTTTTTAAACAATAAAAATTTTATTGAGAATTAATGAGACATGTCATCATACATACATTGTAATCTCAATGAGGTTTTATATAAGGAAGCTTTGTATCGACTGTTCAAATGCAATAGTACAAGATAGATGTATTAGCTTCACATGTTATGGTAGTAACATTGCAAACATTAAATAAAAACATTTCCAGAATAACGGGGGGGGGGGGGGGGGGGAGGATACACACAGGAGGAGAAAAGCCACCAGATGGTAGGGAGGTTGAAGTTAAAGAGAGGTAGCTTAAGGAGAGAAAGGTGGGGAGGAATAGAAATCAAAGAGCGTTGAAAAAAGGGCTGAAGAGGGGGGAGATAAAGGCAGAGAGGGGGGTGAAGTAAGGTGGGGTGAGATGCGGATGTGCAGGATTGGAGTCACGAGGCCTTCTTGTCAGGATTACCTCACTCTAGCCATTGCCTAAAATCATCTGATTCTGCAAACATTGTCCAGACAGACCATGTGTCGTTGTGTACAGAGTGTCTTTCTCTGAGATGTGCTATTGAGGATTCTATTCGTCTAAGTGTTTCCATTTCATCTGCCCATTCTCTGGTGGAGGGAACAGTAGATGTTTTCCAATGGCGAGGAATAACGTGTCGTGCTGCGATGAGGAAAAAGCGGAGTATGCCCCGCTTGGATCTAGAAACAGGTCCCGGCAGGTCTGACAACAGTGCTATACGAGGATCACAGGATATTGTAGATAGTGTGAGTTTGTTATAGAGCCCAAATATAAGGCTCCAGAAGTGGGAGATTGCAGGGCAATGCCACCACAGGTGTAGCAGAGTACCCTCAGCACTACCACATCTCCAACACAGACTAGACACCGACGGAAAGAACCTATGGAGTGTGGCAGGGCAGCGATACCACCTAGCCAATACTTTATAACTGCGCTCCTGGGCAGTACTGGAACAACTGAGAGAATGGGAGAGCGGATATATTTTAGATAGTTCTCTGTCAGATAACTGACAGTTTAAATCTTTTTCCCATGCAGCAACATAATTCGGCCTATCACAATATATAGTCTGAAGCAGAATATCGTAGATTGCGGACAGACGATGAGTAGGGGTGTGGGTTAGGGTGCAAAAATCTTCAAAGGGAGTGGTGTCCCTAAGTGGGTCTCCTATATTGTGTACGTGTTTCAGGTAATTCCGTAGTTGCAGGGAGTACAGCCATTGGCTCCCTACGTTACGAGGAGTGGCGGCATCCGGGGAGGAGAGATGAGCTTGTGAGGAGGCAATAACGGCATTAACTTGCGAAAGCAATGTCAGAGATCCTCTTTTCCAGTGCATAAACTCCAGCTCCATACCAAGTGGGAAGTCTGGGTTTCCCATTATTTGGTGAAGGGGTCCCAAATAGGACGAGAATCTGTACTGGGACACGAGGCGATCCCATGTACGTGCAAGAGGGGGTGCTAGAAACAGACGGGGAGAATGCATGGAGCGTGCCTTGGGGGAGATCCAGGGCAAAGATGATAAGGGAATAGGAGAGATTGTGTCAAATAGTTGGACCCATAACTTGTTGTGCCTACTGTATACGGCGTCCGTAATGTGGGACAGGTGGGATGCCATGTAGTAGATCTTTATGTCAGGAAGGCCTAGACCTCCTGCCGATTTTTTACGGACTAAAGTTTTAAAAGGTATACGGGCCGTGGATGGGGACCAAATATAG
>CM070033.1:52469910-52482790 GCA_036250615.1 Ptychadena robeensis | reverse complement strand
CCCCACTGTGCATGTGTCCCTCCGTCTATGTCTTTATTTCTGGTTTTATTGTTTTTTAGTCCATCTTTCTACATGATCCAGATGTTTTCTCCTTTTATTGTGCGAGATGTCACACTTACATACACTCGGACTGCCTTTGATTAGGCAGTTTATCTATGAAGCTGGGGTGGACGGATGCTTTTGCTTTTGCAGGCGGCATCTCTCCCCCAGCGATTTACTTCGCCAAAGTGACATGTTAGCGCAGCCCCAGCCATACATACCGAATCTCTTCGAAATGGACCCCTTATGCGATGGTTCTCCGATATCTCTTGATCTGTAGATCTCTGTAACCCCCCCCCCCCCCCATATGTGGATTGTTTTTGTGTCTTTGTATTATGTATGGTTGTTTTCTTTGGTCTGTTTGCTTAAAATTCAAATAAACATTTGTTATAAAAAAAAAAGTGTCAAAAACACGCTCGCTTTTGAACTTGGAGTTGGACTAAAACTACTGGAGACATAGCAATTCAATTACATGTATATGTATATACACTGCCTGGCCAAAAAAAAAGTCACCAAGGAAAAAAAAAAGGTCACACTCTCTAATATTTTGCTTTGCTTTTCCTTTAGGTTTGATTATGACATGCACTCCTTGTGGCATTGTTTCAACACACTTCTGCAATGATACACGATTTATTTCCATCCAGTGTTGCAATTATTTTTCAAAAAGATGATGCATTGATGATGGGAGAGTCTGACCACTACACAAAAGCCTTCTCCAGCACATCCCAAAGATGAATCCTGGCATTGTCATCTTGGAATATGCCTGTGCTGTCATGGAAGAAAAAATCCATTGATGGAATAACCTACCTAACAAATATACAGTTGCAGTACTTCATTGTTTCGATCTTCTAGTTGCATATACCTTATTCTTCAACTGGTTTATATTTACATTTATGTCATACATTCCTTTTATATATATATATATACATTTGAAACATATGTGCTATATCTGTATGGCTATAAGCGTTCTTAACAAAATAAAAATATGGTAAATTGCTGTATAAATAGTTTTTTTATGAAAGTTATAAATCCAAGTCAGTTGTAAGTGTAAAAAATGTGTTGACCCAGTTATGGTACTGAAAGTGAATCTCAAATTGAATTCTGCAGTGAAAGTTTATACACAACGGATATTGAAATACTTTATCAGAATTTATGTTTCATAGACAAATTGTAGATGACATTCCATGTACAAAAGGTGGTCATATTTAATGCACTTGGGTACCAAAAACCTTCATTCAAAGTATTTTACAAATGGTACAGACATAAATAGCTACTTGGTAAAAAGCACCTCAGGGTTATTGTAGATAAAAGATTAAAATATATGCACGATGTCAAGGATAATAGAAATTTTGCATTTGCTGAACATTTTCAAGGAGAAAGAAAAAATGTTTTTGGTCAAAGCGGCTATAAATCACTTATTACAATCCTGATTACCTTGTTTGCTGCAATAATTACAAGGATAACTTTGTTTAAATTATGTTTATAGGCAGGAACTTTGCAAAACCTGGACCTAAATCCCAGGACCAGTATATTTTATGCTCAAGCTACACAAAATTAAAGTTCTACCATAAACTATATTATACTATATTATACTTCTAGAATTATATATGTCTAGTATTGACAGAAGAAGCGGATACATATTTACCTGTGAAACATTCTGCTAGCATTTAGACAATGGGCCAACCTTTCTCAATAGATGTTTATTTGAAATGTGCCTATAACAGAATTTACCTGCATATTTACTTTTTTTTTCAAATGTCAACACATGTACCTTATCATACTAGTTTTAGAATTCTCTTACCATAATATTTATATATTTATAATATATATTACTTATGGTGCACAATCACATCCCTATGAGAAATGGACATTATATACCAGGACTGTCCAACTTTATTCCTTGATCACCAAATCAGTACACATTCATATGTTTATACTATAACCTAGCTCCATGGGGCCCTTGAGGACTGAAGACAGACAGTTCTGCTGTAATTTTGGCTAGTAGTTGTCATGATCAAATAGACTTAATTAGTAACATTGAAGACATTTCCCAGCAAATCCAAGCAACGTCTTTTTGTACAAATTAGTTCTATGAACATACCCCAGTATTGGGGTAAATACATTTTAATCTAGTCACTATGGAATGTGTAAGGACTGGGGGTGTGAATAAAAGTGGAACCAACCCTTCTCTGGTGTTATTGAAACAGTATCAGTGTATCCCTATGTTTTACATGTCTACTGTTATCAGATTTCCAGGATAGAGATGTTAACAACACAGACAGGTGTTGACGGACAAAGGTAAAAAAAATTCAATTACAATGGGCATTGGGATAAATTTTCTCTAGTTGCAGGTCTCACGACAGGTTTCAGTAACTGCGCATAGTTTTAGGGTTTAGACTGCCAGTGAAATGTTTGGATGAGCTTTATATGTGATAGTTGGCTGAAATGTAGAACTTGAAATAGATTAATATATTTGCTTTATCCTCGATATTTAATTTTAACTATACTAATGTTGTTTTCCTCTTAAATCTAAAATAAATGCTTTACTGATATCTTCTGACTGGAAGCTTAATGCAATGTCCCTAAACATGCCAACATCAACAACATTTTAGGAGAAGTATTGAATATGACAGTATTCCCCTGGTAGAGGGGTATGAAGTTCAAAAGTCAAGTCAGGTATTCATTGTCATATACCCTCCCACTGAAATTTTTGGTTTAGTGCCAATCCCCTAAAAAATCACCAAAATTACCAAGGAGGAGGGGGTTATATTTGTAAAGCTAGATCTTGCTCATAGGGCATCAAAAAAAACAATCTATAAAAAACTATAACATTATAAGCTCAGTTTCATGATTTATTTAAACAAAAAATTTACTGTTGCAGCATTCAGATTTGACATGTCTTTAGTTGTCAAACAGATTCCCATAATTAACTCTAAAATGCTTTAAAAGTTTTTTTCCTCTCCGCTCTATTTGCTTTTGCCAAACATGGTGTTATCGATTATGGCCAGATATAGTACACCCCAAAATGGTCTAGAGTTTAAAATATTTGGCTTTCTTATAAAGTTTGCAAAATTTGGCATGGTGGAGTGGCAGTGCATACGTTTAGCATATCAGTTGTACAAAGTATATCAAGAAGGAAACTATTATTATTATTATTACAAAATATTTTCTTCATTTTGCCAGCTTGCTCTAAGACAGTTGTTTTCTTTTTTTAAAGTCTACACATTTAAATTATGATACCGTCTGTTGTGTTGTGGGAGGCATGCAATTAAATATGTTTTATTCTGTCATTTAATTCAATTATTGAAATGTACTTTTACATTATTAACACTTAATCAAAAACCTTTTGATTTTGCAATGCTGGCGACTTTCAGGCTCCTGTGAATGTAAGAGGATGCAGCCATACAATTGAATGGATGACCTGCCCTTGCAGGATGATAACTAAATGAAACCAAGTGGAGCTGTGATCTGAAGCTGTATTTGCCCCTAGGACTGTGAAGAGGGGATTTAAATATATTGAAATTACCAATGGCCAATTGCCATATCAGATTTGCACATTTTGTCATGATTAGAGATGGTCGAATTTTTCGACTTGCAAAATTTGTGAGCTTATTGCAAAGCCCCTGAAAATGGTATCATCACCAAACTTGCTGGAGGTGTAGAGAAGGGTTGGTGGAACATTTGAAAAAAATAAGTTTTGCTCTAGCACATGTAGTTTTTGCATAAATTAAGTTCAAAGTTAAAGTCGAAATTCCGATTTTCGAATTTTTTACTTGACTTTGAACTTAATTTGTGAAAAAACTATTTGTGTTAGAGACATACTTTCTTTTTTGTAGTATACCCCCAACCCTTCTCTACATCTCCAGCAAGTTTGGTGATGATACTATGCTCAGGGGCTTTGCAATTAAGTCGAAACCGGCGAAATGGTCGAATTTTTGAAAAAAAATTCAACCATCTCTAGTCATGATACACACATAGTGAAGAGATAACATAACAGGTCAAAGACATTACTATTAAGAGTAAAACTTTTCTTCAAATTCATTATTTGTGTGATATTAGATGGAAGGTTTTCCAGGTTTTCCAGTGGTAGTTAGAAAAGGGGGGAGGTTTACTGTATAGTCACTCTACTTAGCACACAGACATCATTACTAAAGGTGAGAATTGCTGTGGTGAAACAGCTTTCTAGGTTTAAATATTAAATGCTAATCTGTAGACAGAGCATGGTTTTCGTCAACACTGAAAAAAAAGTAGCTCAACCGTTTTTAGAGGCTAAAATCGCCATCTGGCATTTAGTGTATAAAGTGTGTAAAGTGTGTAGTGGGTAAAATTCATCTCTATTATTATTCCCAATGATTATGATGATCCAAGTGATGAGAATAAGATCCATCTTCCAGTGGTTAAACCTCTCCCCTTACAATGGCTGACATATCTTTTTCTGATGTGTATGTAAAAATACTGTTGACCCAATTGCACTGATGAAACAATGTTACCAGCTGCTCACATGCTTGTGCATGAACATTCACCAGGTGGAATGTAGACAAAGACACTTAGAATAAAGTGCAAGTGTGCCCTCAATTTTCTATACTTTGTGAATTGATCCGCCTATTACTCTTGGTTAGAAATGTCTTGGATGTCATCCATATTAGTAATTCAATCCTACCGCCACAATTTGGAAGGTTAAATAATATAAGTAACTAGTTCATACACTACCACCATTCAGATGCACGCTCCATTCTCAGACTTCACACTTAATCAGACAATATGATTACATGTTTTCCTCTATATTTGTTTTATGTATCCCAGTCAACACCATCTACAGATGTGCTCCCATAGTACTATTTACCAGCATCCAAACTGCCTTAGTTTCCACTGGCTGTAAAAATGTCCATATGCTTTTTCATTTAATTTGATTAAACATTTAAGCCTGAAGAAGGGATCTGAGAAATGCTGAATGCTTGTCTTTTCAGTTAGCCAATATAAGGTATCACTTGAGCGCCAAACTCTTGGTATTCATCAATGGCTAACATGGTACAACATTCTACTATTCAACCTTTAGGTAATAAAATAATAAAAGAGCTGTATTTTTCAATGAACTTGATATGGATAAAAGAATCTGCATTTCCTTTCTGAAACTGGCCGACTCTATTTTTATTTAAATACTTGCTATGGAACTATGTAGTGTTTTCTATGGAAATCCATTAGTGGAAAGTAGATAGGGGGTAAGCTGCGATAGTGTTTTCTTACAATGTAGCCTAATGATGCTGCCATGTCTAAGTCTAGGTCTAAGTAACATTGCATCTGTAATCTCAGACTACTTCTTTCTCCTACATACAGTATTTATTTAATTTATTTAACAGCTAAGGGTGAAGACAAGAAGTCTAGGAAGGTAAATTAGTGACACTATCACATCCAGCACAACAGAAACTAGCTCTTTTATAATGGCACAATGAGAATGTCCAATAAGTCACATTTCCATATGGATGTATACCATATGGATGGCTGAATAGACATTTCCTAGATATATGTAAAAGCTGAGAAAGGAGCAACACAGCACCAGTGACCATTACAGGGTTGAAATATTATTTGAATTCTAAATAGTGAGAAAATAGGATAGATTCTTGCCATGTAGTAATTGTTTTCGATGAGAGATTGCAATACAACAGATGTATACAAAGCCTGCTAACAACATTACAGAAACCCAAAACTATGTGTATATAAATGCATATATTTTGTTCACTATTCATCTGTTTAAAAGACACAGAACACATTTTCACTGTGTCATATGGACTAATAGCAGGTTGAAAATGTCATCTCTGGCAGGTTACCAATTTGAAATATGAATAAAAGCTACCTGGACGTTTTGACTAGATTAATGTCATAGGTACATTACATCTACAGTATGCCATAGCTGTTTTACATGCATGCTCTTTGACATTAATCTAATGGGAGGAAATCAAAGTGGCTTATATTCATATTTTATGCTGACTGTGTCTAAAATCGATATTTCAAACAAATGTGCTTTGGAATCACAACGTGCTGCTTAGAATTTAATGGATAATGTCTAATAAATAGGGAGGACATTGAAATGCCTCCATGTATTCAGTATATAGACTTGACTCCATATTAGTAAAGCTGGGCATAGATGGTTAGATTTGTGGACGATTTTGCAGCAGATCGTTGTGATCAATATACCGCAAAATGTTTGCAAATCTAACACTCCCAGCGCGCTTGACTGATTCTCGGAACGACTGAATATGCGTGATGACATCTTCACGCGGGGTTGATCTGTCACAATCGGCAGCAAATCTAACAATCTATGCCCAGCTTAGTAAGTGATCATAAATAGATTTTTTTCAACTTAAAGACTAAATAAAACATTTTAAAAACCTTAGAAAAGAGCCTAGGCTCAACATTAAAAGGGTTAAATGTTGAATTAGTTCCAGGGGAGCCAAAGGAGGGAATTTTGCTACCTTTGTTTCCCATAACACTTTTCTGCCAATAACAATACTGTTGTGCAAGAGTACAAAGACTATTTAATGTGTAAAATAGAAGAAGATATATCTGCACCAGATATTGGGGTCTCTCGTTAAATCTGCTGACTGTGACTCACAGGGTCAAAGTTTGACCAATGCAAAAAGAACTTGCCATATGTTCGCGAACACGTGGCGAACGCGAACATGCGATGTTCGTCGCGAATAGTTCACCGGCGAACAGTTCGGGCCATCACTATTGGTAATTGCTGGTGATGGGGTGGACCTTTTCTCCACCGGCGAACAGGACCATTAACGGTGATCCAAGCTGGGATGCGCTGGTTGGCTGTGTCTGTCGTGGGCGAGGCACAGGTGGTCCGGTTGCTGGCGGTGGCTGCCTCCTCTCAGGGCAGTTGACTTTTATGTGTCCTGGCTTGTGGCAGTAGCGACAGATGACCCCCTCCGGCGCCCCAACTCTGGAAATAGCAGCTGCACTGGGTGATCTCTGGGGCAGGCGGCCCACAAAGGCAGGGGGGTCGGCCCGGGCATTGGGCTCCTTTCCAGCTAGAGGGTACAGATCTGCGCAGATCAGGCACACGGGTTGTCACAAATGTGTCAGCGAGGTCCTACAGATTCAATACAAATATGATGTATTAACACATGGAGGCTGGATGACCTCACGGTTCATCCGTGACACTTGGGCCCTTAGTCAGGTAATGTGGAGCAGAGAATGTTGGGGAGACATACCCTTAGTGCTGCCACACAAAGGGTGCCTGGTTGATTTTGACCCGATTTTTTCGGCCAATTGATCTTTGGCCGAAAAATCGGGTCAAGATCTAAACATGTATGGGGGGTTTTAAGCATTAGACTAGGTTTTTGTGTTTAGATCGATGCACAAACCTCATTGTAAGATAAAAAGTCATTGTTATTCACCTACAGAATAGGATGAATATTCTAAATGTGAATATTTGACTTTTATCTGTGAAATTTGGTTAAGAATTACCTCTTTTTTTGTGTGGGTGCCTTTAAAGTCCAAGTGATCTCAGTCATCTTTTAAATTGAATTGAAATCCCTAACATTAGTGGTTGCATTACAGGATGAAATGTAAAGTGCCATGGAGTCCAGCCATGCTATATTGAATATACAGATATTCCATAATTCTAGTAAATTACATTTCCCCTTTGCATGAATTCTTTCCTGCTAAGAACTAGTAACTGTGCACACTGTAGACTACATAACACAAACAAGGTCCCATCGCCTAACCTAACAAGAAGCTTTTTCCTATGAACCAACAAACCAAAACATAAAGGACTGATAGTTAAAAGTATTTTTCTCTTAAACCACTGTATTGTGACATGTCAGAAACTTGCAGAGGTCTACTTCACTTTGGTAAAGAATTCATGAGCCATAAACCTTACATCATATTCCAAGCTTCAAACCTTCTCATCCAATTTATCTTACAGTTATTCATGCTTGTTGCAAAGCATCACATAGTTTCTAACTGAAAGTCATTCATTCTCATTGAAGAAATGAGAAAGGACATTCAACATGAAATATAACATTTCCCACATACAATGGACTCCACAAAGCTGTTCATTATGTTATATGACTGGTGTTGAGGATATAGTTTTACTAGGCCATGTGTTCACAAATATGCAAACATCCAAGATTGCTATAGTATATTATAGTTGCTATAGACTATAGTAAAATTTAACCATGTATTAATTAATGGGCAATGCATGCATAATACACATTATATCTGTTTCTCTGTCTCTCTAAAGGTATTAGATAGACAGGTTCCAGATCTTCCCATTAAATTTGCTGCACACATTTCCCTTTGCCAAATAGCTGGCAAAAACATTCCCCTAAACAATGCAATCTTTATCCTGACTGTAAGTATAATGCCAAGTCCTGCATTATCATTTTGGTTTATGTATGTTTCTTGGCTCTTTCATGTTAAATCACTTTGAATTAGACACTAAGTGCAGTCAATTCAGAAAATGCATTTTAATTGTGGTGAATCTGTCATATGACATCTACAATTTCAAGCATACACTTTTCCTATCAGCACTGAATCATTTAGCCTGACCATTTCATTTTGAACATCGGTGATGTTTTAGAATCTTTTACTGTGTCTAGAGCCTTCAACCCATTGCTATTTAGTAAAAGAGTAAACTTACGTTTTTATAAAATTTTCAGGATTTAAAAATTTTAAGCCGCAAAAGCTAAATTTTACCTGAAAAAAACAAATTAGCTGGTTGTGATATTTCAAAATGTAGAAAATATAAATTTTAATGTGAACATCAAGTTGGATATGCCAACTACAAATCGTATAAGGTGTTGTTTCAGATTACTAAGACACTTAAGAGTTTTGACACACACAATGTTCTTAAAATTTAATTAGTGAAATTATTAAAGTATTTTCATTTCATTAATTGGCCAAAGAGTCCATCTCTTGATTATTGATAATCTTACTATCAAGAAGACAAAGTTTTCTTGAACACATTTTTGAGGATTTTATGTTAACTATCTTTCTTCAACAATGGATTCATATGACTCTTCTAAGAAACTTCAAGGAAAAAATCATAAAATCAGTAGGTAGATCCATTCTGTACTTTGTATGCATTGTGACAGACTGGTCATCTGTCACTGTGAAATTAGACCGTGAATTAGTTTGGTGGTTCCTGGAAGGAGTCTGGGAATGATTATTGGCCCGCACCATTAGGTTGCTAGATGTGTTTTGTTTTAGTTTTGTTTTCTTAAAGGGCTCCCGGACTCTGGGATAGAGAGGATGGAATTGGGTGGGCCTCTCTATTCCCCCAGGAACACGCAAACAGTTAACACCTGGGTTGTAGGTGATTGGAGCTAGGTGGGACTCCAAATAGCTGCAGAGTCCAGTGTGTGAGGGCTCCCAGTTGATGTTGGAGAAGGGGCTCCTCATGGAAGTTGGAGATGGGGCACACAAGGAGTGTAGGGCCCAGGGCTGCTAGATCAGTTGGTACAGGGGGGCACACAGGGAGTGTGGGGCCCAGGCCTGTGGATGCTGAATAGCCGAGTGTAGGACACCTATTTATGTTCGACGGTGCAAAGCAAGGTGGCATGGCATTTTTCTGGACTTTTTATTTGGATTAAAATTAACCCCTGCAAGGGTAACCTTTTACTTTGGACTGATTTGTGTGCAAATAAACACGGGCAGGAGCCCTAAAGGTTAACAACGGTGTGGATTGATGCTTTGAGAGCAACCGTTTGGAGCCGATCCCCCACAGCATGTATAAGTCTCTAGAAATGTCTATTCCTGTTATTCTGATTTTCCTTTTTCTACAACGATGCAATGTTTCTTATATAAATGTAGAACACAGACGTTTTGGCTCATCACAAAGAAAGGAGTTTTGCAGCTCATCAAATGACTTCTCATTTTTTCAACTCAGAGGACAGCAATACTGTCTGTAAGGCATTTGCCTATTGGAGGTTCTAGTAACCAGCTGATCTCAGCCACCTCCGTCTCTTTTATGCAGATTTGCTCAACAAGGAGCATTTGTTCCAGTGTATAACCATACCTTTGTCCACCATAAAAAAGAGATGTTTAACGGGGAGCAGTTCAGCTTGTAACACTATATCACACTATAATAACTATTTAGGAGGATACAGATAAAGTTTCCAGTATAGTAGTGCTGCTGATGTTACTGAAAGCTCCAGACAGAAAGAAGGATATAAGGGCACTGGAACAAATAAAAAAAACATGTATTTTCGCTCTCTCCCCCCCCCCCCCCCCCCCCCCCTACAAAATTTAGAAGTGAATTTAGTCATTTAAGGGGATAAATGTTTAAGTCAAGTTTAAATTAAGGAGACAAAAAATCTTGGCTTATACATAATTAGACACGGTACAAAATGTATGGTTGTATGTATATTTTAGAATGGAGGCTAAGGGGAGGGGGGGGGGGGTCTAGATATAAGCAAGGGCGGTTATGCATGTGCACTCAGTAAAGTTTTGTTTTTATGTTCATTGCTTAAAATCACTTCATTAGTTTTAGCCCTTATAACTTATATACAACTCAATACATCTATGGCCTTCTAAGTCACATGTACATATACACATGTATGAATTGTTTTCAAATATCATAATCATTCCAGTAGATTTATTAGGCTTTATATAACTACTATATAACATTTCTGACATCCGCCCCTCTGACCACCACTGCTCCAAAGAATGTTTGGAGGACTGGAGCTTAACAAAAGACTCACTGCCGATGAGGGGACCTCTCTCTTTGCTGCACAGGCACCCAAGGTCGGGAATCCCCCACCAATAAAGAATACGAATTTCTAAAGTACAACAAACGGCAAAATCAAAACTCACAAAAGAAAGCAGTGACAGAGCACGGGCGTTCTTGACAAAGTCCATAGAAGACGAAACACGTCGAACCAATCCCGGTGCATTTATCAATCCTAGCTGTTGGAGGGGAGAAACGGGGGCCAACATCTGTAGGAGACCCCCGTTCCTTTCCGGATATACATTTTGCTTTGAATCTCTGTATTCTCTATTGTGTGTACAACCTAACGATTAGTTGGGTGGTTTAACTGTGTGCAAATATTTGTTTTTAAATAAAATGTGCCCCACAAGGGGTTAAAAGATACTTTGAAGTTTCTGGCTAGAAAATTATTTGGGCAAACGATAGACCCTCAGAAACCTCCTGATATACATATATGGTGCCAGCATATACAAATCCTGTCTGTATGCAAATTACTCGAAAAATCCTCATTGCTTGGGGTGGGGGGAGAGTCTATCTTTGTTTTGCCCTGTCTTCCATAGCCACCAAACAACTGTTCAATTTCCTTACAAAATATATAGTGACTGATTGATGTTCCCTTCCTGGTCTTCTCCCCATTAGCAATTCAGGACCTATCACTTATCATTGAGGGTTTTATTGTTTGTTCTGGGGGTTGGGGAGGGAGGAAATATTTGGGTTAAAAGATTTCATAAAAATATATGTTCTCTGTATACTTCTTTTGTTAATGTTAAGATTGTTGAACCATTGTGTATGATCACATTGTATGACGTTGTTTATACCAATAAAATCAAAATGATTAAAAATAAATAAATAAATAAATTAGTTCTCGTGACATATCACCCCCCTTTCTTCTTTGTATGATTGACACTAGAATGGGCGATAATAATGCAGAACTTGGCAATTTTTTTTATCTGTAATGGGTTAATTAGCAAGGTCCCTCACAGCCCCTCCTCGTTCCCTCTCTCTGATGATGCAGCGCAGTGGCAAAGGGAAAGAGCAGTGACAAACGGAAAGTACCTGACAATAGCCACCACTGAAATCCATTTGTAACAGCTCAGATGTTAGTCAAACTTAAATTCTAGATATGTCTCCTATACAGCGGAGCATCTAATGGCGGAAAAATAATTTAAAGCTTAGTGTTCCAACCAGCAGACCGGAAGTTAAGGAGGCGGTGAAGCTGTATGTGAGCTGGGCAGGTTGAGCCCAAGTTACATACAGTGCAGATGGAACAGTCACCTGCGGGTGGATCTTCCCAATGAACTGTGTATTAAGGCCCCCATACACTGGTCCGTTTCCCATTGGATTCCGGGACGATCGATTCCGGACGCGTGCATGGGAAACGATCGTCCCGGAATCGCATGAATCCCACCTTGTCCGATCGATCACGTCCGATCTATCGGGGGCCCAGAATCGGATCGGACAGAGAACCAACATGTTGGTGCCATCAGATTGATTCAGGGCCGATCGGGCACGTTGGTGGTGGACCTCAGATCGATCACCAGGAGATCTGCACAGAGGACCACATCCCACATCATGTCCTGGCAGCCCTTGCACGTTCTAAGACTGGGGGAAAAATACTCACCCTCCACCATTCCCACCCCTGTGCAGCAGTAAAGACAACACACACGAGAATGCAGGGCAAAGGATTTTTAGTACTAAAAACAGCCATGGTTGGCCCTCGCTCCATACAAACTCACATTAAAAACAGTTAACATATATACATACAGGTCAACATGACCAGGGCAGGGGTAGATGAACAGCTGGCCACCCCAAACCAGCAACCACGAACCCATAGGGTCCACTTAAGTCTATAAAGGTCAACGTGACCAGGGGGGGAACAGAAAGGGGGGCCAGGGATCAGTTGCCCCCTTCCAGCTCCTGGCGCAGGCCTGCCAGTGTCCGCCGCATATTGGCCATGTCCCCTGCCACCGCCTGCAGCCTGTTCTCCATTCTCTGCAGCCGCTGCTCACACCTCAGAAGACTGGACTGGACACGGCCTGTGGCCACTGGCTGTGGGTCTGAAAGAAGAATACAAATAAATTAGTCCCCACTGCTAAACTCATCCCAAACATGTGCCCTGCTAAC
>CM070033.1:52430100-52469885 GCA_036250615.1 Ptychadena robeensis | reverse complement strand
AGATAACTTTATTGGTGTTTCTTGTCTGTAATGCCAGTGTCGCCAATTGTTATGCTTGTCACTAACATTTTTCTAACCCTCCAGGACAGACACTGGGTCCCTCGTATGAGGAGCAACCGGTCCCTTGTATGAGGAGGAGCAACCTGGTCCCTGTATGAGGCAGGAGCCGTCCGGCAGCGTATGTCCCCTCCTGCGGTCCTCACGTGCCCGACAGGAGAGAGATAGCTGGGCCTGAGGAACAGCCTGATCCTGGCAGCAAGGGCGGACCAGTGTGAGAACTATGGTATTTCATGCTGCCAAGCTGCGCAGGGCATCAGTGCCCAGCGGGGGCTGCACGGACCTGAGACCGATATGGCGATGCAGGGCATGCAGGGGGCAAAATGGACACTGGTAAACCCCCGGATGGCTATAGTTCATCGTGTGATGCCCGTGGAGCCCCAACTCTGCCCCATATTGGCCAGCCTGTGCAGCAGCCCACCGACACGCTAGGGCACACAGTAACTGACGAGGGGGGTTACACTTACCAGCACTGTGACTGTGACTTGCAGCTTTTTCCAGGGCCATGAGCTAATGGCATTGTGTAATTTGTTATTTGTTTAAGAACGCACATCACAATATGGTACTTAACAGAAAAATTTATTTTGACTGTGAATAAAATGGTTGAACTAAAATCAAGCTGACTAATTTTGGCCAATCCATAGGTGCATGGGGAGGAAACATCGGTGGTCATGTCGTGCTGCCAGGAGACAGCCCCACACCATTAAAATAGGCTACATAGCCTTCACGGTTGGGTGGGCCTGCAGGGATGGTCCCTGAGGTGGAAGTGGCTGCATGCCAGTGAGGGCCTGGTTCATTGCCCCTGGGTTACACACCGGTGTTGATGTCCTCCACATCAACGATGGGTGGGCAATAGGGACACTGGAATTGTGCCGGCGGAGGAAGGTTGGGAGAACACAGCTCGCCAACACAACCTTGTCCACTCTGGGGGGCAAACTGATGGTGGTGAGGAACACCCTGAACCGCTGGAGAGAACCCCGAATGCATTCTCACTCCACCCACGGCTGAGGGGCATGCTGTCCGCGGTGGTTTGGCAGGGTCCAGCAAATGTGATGGGAAAGCCACACACCCTCTTCATGGACTTGCGGAGAAATGGATACATCCAACCTGATGAGGTCATGGCCGATCGATTGATGGTGGGGAGTCTGATCGATCGGACGCAGAATCGTCCAGGAATCCGTGGGACAAGGTGGTATGTAGCGATCGGACAGACTTAATTGGCCGATTGATCGGACCTCCGATTCCCGCTGACATCGCCGGAATCGATCGGATAGGTGATCGATCGGCCATGGAATCCGACTGTGTATGGCTAGCTTTACACACTGGGTAATTACACAGTGCTCCGGCTGTTGTGTGAGAGCTGATAGCATACGTTCATCTCTTCAATACAAAGCAGAGCTAGATAGGAGAGCCACCCACAAGCAGCTCTTTTGTCTGTTTCTGTAACTCCACTGTAAAAAGTGCAGTACAATTAGAACAGACATGGGCAAACTAATGGCCGGGACCAAAACCGGCCCTTTTGTCTTTTCATTTGGCTATTTACCACCTTGGTGTCAAGACACTCTGGCTACCTTCATTCCCCGCAGTAAGTGAAGATAACACCTAAAGGATAATTGTTTGGATTGTTTCCTAGAGGTCATCATTGGCTTGCAATAGAAAGTTTAAGCTTCTCTATCAAAAGCTTCCTTTTATTCATTTTTTTTACATATTTTCCTTGTGTAATATCCTGTCGTAGTTACGGGGACTTAGAACCCCTATGATCAGCGGCTCTTGCAGGCTCTTGCTCTGGCCCCTATGTCACATTTAAAAACCCAATGTGGCCCACAAGTCAAAATGTTTGCCCACCCCTTAAAATAGAAGATCTGCCTGTGGGGAACATTACAGTTTTGCATAATTAAAGTACAAAATATGTTAGCAAAAATCTGGCATTGTCCCCATGATGTATGCACACCCCTGCAATGTGCGGGTCAATGCTTTAAAAGAAAGAGGCTTTACAAATGTTACAAAACTGTAAAAAAAAAAAAATTTTCAAATAATTTCAAATTCTCTTCCTTCCTACTTTTGACTTGCTTTTTATTAATCCTGTACAGCAGATTATACAAAATAATCTTAAAACTATGTAAAAAGCAAATGGCTTGTACTATCTGGTTTTCTTTTTAAAATCCCCTCATCTTGGAAAAGTTTTGTACTTGCAGTATCTGTGTTTGTAGTGTATACCTTCAGGTTTAGCATGATAATTTTGTGCCGTTCTATTTGAGCCGTCTTGTGAAATCTTACATTCACTGCAGGCCATTGCCTACATACAAACGTCCACATACTGTGGCAGAATTCTGTCCTTTGGTTTTCTCAGCATGCACTACAGCTCTTGTCCTTTGGCACTGAATGTAATTGTTGTAGATTATTACTTCCTGTAGTTTGTTTTTACTAGTTCCTGTATACCTGCAGCAGATGTGGCATAAGGTAATTATAAAAAAAAACATTGTAAACAATGATGCCAAGTAAAATCAAATGCAACTTTTATTCAGTGTTTTCTTTCTGGTTTTCTGCTTCTTAGACACAGTTATATAAACAACACCAATGAGAGATATGCACATGCAATTAAGGAAGTCAGCATATATAAATAGCATGAAATATAAAATACAAATATTTTTTTCATAACTAGAAAGTTCCTGGGGAAGTCACCATATGGCTGACATTACAAAAAGTAATTGCAGGTGATAGTCATACTGTCTTTGAAACATGTTGCAGTTAATAAGATATTCTTTCTACATACATACAACTCGAAGCACAAGAAATAGATAGGTTTGGAAGAAACTTAATTCTGTAGTGTTTATTTTGGTGCTATATTTATGTATGGTTAACTTGTTTACAAACCAACAATGTATTTTTTAGTATGCTTGGCATCCACGAGTTAAAACTATGTACAAAAACTGGACGACCACTTGTGATCATTTCTAGCCATAAGAGAAAGTGTGCCGTAAACAATCCTTCTTCTGTTCTGGGTAAGGCAAGAAAAAGCCCCTCTTCCTCTATAGGTAGAATAGGTAGAATGGAGAGAGAAGAGATATGGTTTTTATCATTTGTACACAGCTGTGAGCTAGCCATACACATTATGGTTTTTTTTTATAAAAAGTTTCGATCCACAATAGGTTATTACGTTTTTGCAAAAGGAAATCAATTCATTCAAAATCAAGCATAAAGTGAAAAGATTCAGATCTACATTCCCCTTTTCCCATGCATATTCATGACTCCACGTCCCACCTGTTCACATGGCGTTCATTAGTTCTGCCGGCTGAGCGGACAACAGAGGTTGACGCAGTGCCATGCTAGCGGACACCTACCCTGGTGTCATGTCCATCACAGAGGGTCACTTTCAAAAGGTATGTATGTATTTAACTTTAAATCGTACTGAATAAAATTTTCTAAAAAGAAGAATTTGACATTCCTGTCGCTGCCAGTGATGCTTTTTGATCGACCCCCCCAGTGTCACGAATGTAAAGACACCACACTAGGGGGGAGGGATCAGAAAGCATTAGTGAAGCAATGGGAGCCGGTTGCTTCACGGCTTTCAGTTTTGCGAATTTAATCGCACTGAATACAGTTTTCTAAGCAGAAAACTGTATTCAGTGTGGTTTGAATCTGAAACGTCATTACGTACGTGACACCGGGGGGTGGGTCCAGAAGGTCTTAGTGGTGATTAAACTCAGTTTGTGCGGTGTAATTTTTGCACGTCCAAAGCAAACAAACTGGGTTCTTCTCAACCACTATGGAAGTTAATTGATATTCAAATTGTTGAGCAAGTAGAAAATCCAATAGAAAATCCATCAAACATAAATTCATGCATACATGGTTAAAAAGCTGCTGAAACTTGTTTAGAGTCTCACTTTGGTAATAGATTACTGCAGCTATGGTTGATTGCAACTTGTAGTAATTCACTATTTCTGCAGAGCTAAATGGGGCATCTGAATTAAACTAAATCAGTAATATATAAAAATATATATCTCACAGTGAGTTCACCCCTCACATTGTAAATAGTGTATATGTTTTTTTCTAGGACACTTTAATACAATGTGAAGTTGTTTGTTCAGAGTACACATTGTATAACAGTATAAATGTACTGTCTCAACTCAACTGAACATACAGCCATTAATGTCTAAACCTCATGCAACAAAAGTAAGTACACCCCTACGTGAAAAATGTAGGTGGGCACACACAATTTGATTTTACGTTTGGTCAACATACAATTTGATCGTATTAAAGTCAACTTTATTACATTAAGTACGTAGGCAGTTGTCCTGCCCATTGAGTCTTCAAGAATGGCTCTGCTGGTTTTTTTGGACAAAAAAATTAAGATAATAATATGTGTGTTTTAGACTTTATACAGCAAATGCTTTGTAATGCATGGTTCCAATGCTGGAGGCACACGTATCAATTTATAATACAGATAGATTATGGTGAAATATTAAAAAAAAAAATATTTTAAAATGTGTGATTACTAAACACGCCAATCAGTCCCTGAATAGAAACTAAAATTATTTTATTAAGAGATATAAATAGAGTTAGATGGATTGAATAAAAGTTGTACAATAATTGTATCTCTATCTAAGTATACAATACTCTCTTGAGACTGGGGGGCATGGACATCCGCTCCCCCCTCACCTATCTAATCTCATTATATGTGCTCCCACTGTTGGCCATTCTGTGCTACAGGGGGAGCAGATCTCGAAGGGGGAGCAGATTTCAACAAAACACCAGTGTGTGGGGCTGCATGGTGTCGGGGGACCGGATGACGGACGTGCCCTCCTTGTGGATTGCAGGGCTAGCTATTTTTTCCTTTTCTTTTTGAGAAGAGGACAATCTTTTCTTGGAAAACAGCAACCATATTGACATTCATGCTTTCCTCCATGAACTGTGGTTTCCCAGATACAGTTCCCTCCATGAACTGTAGCTCCCAGTTATGGCAGAACTCATGCAGTTCCAAACCATTCCATCCCCAAGCTTGACTATAGACAAGACACACTTGTGTTTGAACTCCTCCCTTGCTGCCATACACGCTTAAAACCATCTAAACCAATATAAAATATTTTGGGCTTATCAGATGATGACATGGTTCCAGTTATCATTCTCCTTTGCCTATTAATCTTCAGCAAACAGTTTGTGGACTTTCTTGTGCATCATCTTTAGAAGAGACTTACTTCTGGGACAAAGGTCATGCAGACTGATTTATTACAGTGTGTGGCATATGATCTGAACCTCTGTGGCAATTAGGGCAGCACTCATACATTTATTTTTAGACAAGAGCCTCTGCATATGAGATTGAGCACATGCACTCCACTTTTTGCCAAAATGTGGCATGCTGAACTTCCAGTGTCCAGTATCACTGACCTTGCAACCACAATAACTTGTGTTATCATCATCATTTACTCTAGTGGTTTTCAACAGCCAGGTAAACAACCCATAAATGTAACCAACAGGCGGACGCCACATTAGGCGTCTGCTGGTCAGCTTTCTGGCTTTTGCCCATTAGGACCTCCATGGGGTCCTAATCTATGATGACCTGCACTATTTTGCAGCTGCTTGCAGGCAGAAAGCAGCTCAGGCATCAACACTGTAAATTTAGCCTTACTAATATATTGATTTTGCCTTTGCTGTACTGGGTGTAAGTATTCCACACTGAGATGAGACCAGATGAGTGCATGTCGTCGCTAACAATTGTTTTAGATAAAGAAAATCTTTTATTTCATGTTTTGGCTAAATACGAGCAGTTTAATAATGCTTCATAAAAACAAATGTTAGTGTTGCAGGAATTTATTAAAGCTATTAAAACAGAACAGAAAGTTCAAGGAACTAATATATATATATATGGATAATATTAATATTTGAAAAAATATTTGTTGCAAAACATTTTGCACATTAAAATGAGAGTGGAATAAATGAGATTTTTCTGTTCTACAATCTAATTGACTAGACCTATAAGGAGGAGCATGTCTCATCCAGACGTGTAGTATTGTGGAGGGGCTAATCCTTGTAAGAAGAATTTGTTTATGGAAATTTGCTTCAAACACAGATCTGACGGTGAGCTTTACTGTTACTAACACAGCATTTGCAGCCAATTTCGAGGCAGATCGACCGTCGTGTGCAATCAGCCACAAATTTAACCGTCTATGGCCAGCTTCAGTCCTGAAAGAACCACCACTTTTACTAGCTAATGTCAGATACAAAAAGGTATTTAGGCACACTCAACTTGAATTAACAGAAATGTACAGTGGAGCCCATAATGATTCATACCCCTGGCAAATTTTGACTGTATTTTTAATAATACTTTGCACTGTACCCACTGAAACTTGAAAACATTTAGTTATGGCCTTGTATCCCTCTCCTGACATATGAGCAGCCACAATGTGCAGAGGCAGGTCCTCACTGAGCTCCTTTGTCTTAGCCATGAAGTTTTTTACCTTTCGAGTTCATTAAAACAGCTATTATTTACCAAATTTTCAGGGTAATTAGGATGGTTTAGAACAGCTTGTACTATTTGGAATGGTATAGAACTTTGGATTTTAAAAACCCAGCCACTGTGTGATATCATTACGTACCTGACACCGGGGGGGGGGGCAGTCTGCTTCTGTCCAGAAAGCATCAGCCAGTTGATCGGGGCCACGGCAGACGCATGCTCAAGAAGAAGCACATGAGCTTCTCCAGACCTTAATCCCATAGTAAATCTATGGAGGGATCTGAAGCCTTAGTTGCCAAATATCAGCATCAAAACCTTACTGACTTGAAAAGAGTCTGCAAAGAGCAGTGGTACAATATCCCTCCTGAGATGTTGCAAACCTGGTGACCAACTACAAGAAACATCTGACCTCAATGATTGCCAACAAGGGTTTTGCAAAGGGATCAAATACCTATTTCCCTCATTGCAATGAACGTCACTCTCTGACTTTTGCACTGGGTAGGTTTTGTTAATCTCACAGCTAAAAAAAAAACACATAACAATTATACTGTAGACTAGTCATTCCTTTGTAAGTGGCCAAACATACAAAATCAAGATCAAATACTTATTTCCCTCACCGTAGGTCATACACTGATATGACCTCACACTTTGTAGATTTAAGCAAATTACTCTTAAACATAATTCCCACAGTAGGTTATGTTGTAGTTCTTGCCCAGCAGTAAAAAAAATTCCTCGCCTATACGGTATCAAAGCAGCAACACTATCACCTTTTGAAATGAATATGATGAGTTACTCGAGCTGATAGCTGAAGACAGTTAAGAAGACTCAGCCATTAGATAGGCTCTATCTGCTATTTCTGTAATTGAATAAGTGTTCTGATTAATTGAATCAGCAATACATTACAAAACAGACTGAGCTCTTTGACCTGGGAATTAATATACATAATTTGAATAGATCAATACAGTTTTAAAACACAAGAAAAATCACTGCATTGGGGAGTTAATGTAGTCTCACCATCAAATTTTCAGGATTTGCCACTAGCAGCAATATTCTAGTTCACATGTATGTGTATTTATTACGCTATGCATCAAAGGTACCTGTCATTACATCTGCCATTTACTGGCTATGCCTGGTTTTAATAACTTCAGCATTGCTGATCTCCTACAGGTAACTTCAGTCATTTCCTATTTAATTTTACCACATTCTGTAGACCAATTTTTAGAGACAGCATCTGCATTGTGTATATCTATTGATGAGATTGTAAGAAATGGTTTCAAAAGTATGTAAAATTTTGTCTGAGACTGAGCCGGATTGACTTTGAGTTAGTTGCAAAGTCCTTCAAGTCCTCCTCACCAATCAATTGTTGAAGATGTAGGGAAGGGTTGTAGCTATAAGTATTGCTTTAGCACATGTCCTTTTTTTCATAGATTAAGTTCAAAGTTAAGTAACATTTTGACTCAAAAATGTTCAACTTGACTTTGGCCTTAATTCATGCAAAAACTGCATGCTAGAACAGGGGTAGGCAAACCTTTTGACACGTGGGCCATTTTGGCATCTTAGATTTGATAAAGGGGCTGGACCAAGAGCCTGTAATGGCCGACCCGCCAATTCTATGCATCACTAATGATGTGTAATAGGCAACGTGTGACAGGGGCGTTGTTATCTTTTCAAATTCCCTGAAATTTTCAACAAGGTGAGAAAGGGCCAGGAATGAAAACTAACCCCCCCCCCCCCCCCCTGTGCTAGAGCAATACCTCAAAAAAAACTATTTCATACATTGTTTCACTACATCTACAACTTAACTATCATATTTTTTGCTCTAAAGGATGCACCTAGTTTTTGAGGAGCATTCTTAACTACATAGTATACAAAAATCTTTATAGAAAAAAAATATATGTATATTTTACAGTATTGAGTTTTTTATTGTTAAGAAACACAAAATTTTGAATCATCAGGGAAAGACAAACTATTATACTATATATAACACATACAAGCCCAAGCATGTGAACTTCGAAGCAACCATTGGATCGTGAGGACAGTAAAGAATGCTGAAACGTGTTGCTTTCAGGCTCAATTAGTTGAGAGAACAGTACAACACGCTTGAGAATCATAGGTAATGCAAAGACTTGTGGTTCTTTAACTTAGCTGATTGAGAGGACAGAAAAACAATCCTGAGGACAGCAGGGAATGCTAAGACTTCTGGTTCTCCAGCACAGCTGGTTGGGAGGACAGTTAATAATGCTTGTGGAAGTAGGGAATGCAGACACTAATTTCTCATCACAGATGGCATCTGCAGCAAAGTCCTCCCTGGGAGATATAACTACAGACAAACATACATAAATACTAACAAGACATAACTATAGACAAATATATAGAAAGAGACACACACAAATGCAAACAGACAAGCACATATTAGTAGACACTAAGTACTGTACTAAGTAGAATCTAGTAACTTACCATTGCAGTTTCCTCTTTCACTCAGCCTTGAAATTATGAATTCTGATTGGGTGTGGGAGCAAGGTAGGGATGGGCACACCCTCCCTATAGGACCCTATAGGACACAAAAACTCCCAATGGTAAAGTGCGCCTTATGGGGAAAAATACAGTAAATAAGAAGACCAGCTCTACTCATTATAAGTTATTAGCTGTATATAGTGACACTCCCCCATCCAACCACCCTTTCATGTGTTCTCTGGTCTCCCACTGGAATACATTCATGCTACTGTTTGATGGAAGAATGGAGGCAAGACAGGAAACATATTTCTTGGACACCCCAAGAAGCCACACACCCAGAAGTGTAACTGAATTTGGGATTAGAATTGCCACACTCTTGCCCCTGTTTATACAATACATGAAAAGATTACCTTAAAGATGACCTTGTTGTCAACCTTTGTAATCATATTAATATATTTTTTGTGCAGAATTTGTATGTAATTGTCAGCGAAAAAGTTATGCTCTGTATATTTTTTCCTTTGTCTTTATTTGTTTGCCTGAACTTCTGTTTTAAATGTCACAAGACATATGAATTATTATCGGTAATACTTTATGTAAAGAATAACAGAGATATCAGAAAGAAAAGTAGATTTATAGCTAAAGTCACGGTCACGTTCCAGTAGTCTCAGTACAATCTGGGATACATAGCTAAAGCACAAAAGCAGGTCACAGCTGTTTTGAACCAGTCACACTGCCAAGATATGACATGACACTTATTATGATATGCTAGATTCTGCTAGTCTGAGATACCACTGGATCATATGGATTTCATTTGCAATAAATACTGTTGATATCATGGCTTAATTCCAGTTAATACCTCATTAAATTACATTTAATGTATACCTGTCATAACATACTCACATGACTTGCTGTTCGGCTAAAGTCTACCAATTCACTTTTGGGCAAGGACTTTCATCTCATCGTTGTCAATGATTGGAATAGCATATATCTTTAGACAAGATATGATTTTATGATTGATCTCATGTTTTAACCCTGGGGGTCCCATTGCTTTCCATCCCAGGAAGAGATGGGATATTTTTGTATCTCAGTAATATTTTTAAATAGAAGACTTTCCCTTTGTACAAAGACACAAATAGCAGAACAAATACAACAAAGGGTCTAAACTCCACAATGTTTCTGCAAAATCATTTTTGAATGAATATGACATTGTCAGGGCCTCAGCTCTCAGGTGGGATACTTTGTGTATCCTGGGGGCTACTGAAGTTGGTAAGGTGCATCATGCCTCCAGTTCAAGCAGGGGCTTGTCTATAGGTGAAGACTGCACAGAGATTTGGGTATCTGACCTGAACTGTAGACCGGTGATCCCTCGGAGAACCTCAAAGATCTTTTATACAAATGTACTCATCTTATATAATTTTTCATATGGCATATGCTTATGATTCACATTAATTTCCCAGTGTTGTTATTCAAGATAAGATTAGTAAAAACTGACGCTTGCAAAGGGTGCTGCTTTGAGTACCAGTTTGTGTTCAGCCTTCTAGTGATGGTCAATGAGATTTTGACATTAGCATGCAATTGTATGCAATTTGCATGCAGACTGAAACTGGACCAATCAAATACAGCAGCAGTTGCACTTAGGCTATGTTCCCACTTAGGCAACGCCACCATTATAAAAAATCGCCTCCATAGAGAAGGAATGGATGCAATTTTTTATCGCCGACATGCGGCTGTTGGCGGTCAGAACGAGGGGAGCCGCAATTTGATCACAGCCCCAATTGCAAACGCGCCCGACCCTATCAATGGGGACACGCCCACTGAAACTAGTGTAGGCGATTGGCGGGTGATTTCGCCGGCGATATTAATTTGCGAGTGCAGGCGATTAATCACCTAAGTGGGAACAAAGCCTTAGTTTCAGTCTGCATACAATTGCATGCATTTGCACATTATAGTCATTAACTTTCTCTACCTTATAGCCATGGAAATGGCATAACCTAAATGTTTATGAAACAGCAGCAAACCATGTCTTTTCTAAAAGAACTAAACTCATAGAGCAAGAAAAAAAATTAGAACAAATATCACCACCTGATTTAAGGACTATCAAGCTGCAATATATTCATTTGTGTTCCTTCTCTGGTCAACAAGTAATTTTGTATAGATTCACAATTAAAATAATGTTAACAAAGTTGTTTTACCACAGCATTAGAATTGCAGTATTGATGCAGAACTTTAAATGACCAAAAGGAAGGCTAAAATGAGAATGAAAACTCATCATAAAATGAAAACTCTAGCTGGTAGCCTAAAGAGGGACAGCAATTGTATGTGTTGCTACTATTTTAACTGAATTTAATACTGCTGTCAAGGAAGCCTGTTTTTCTTCAGGCCCCTGATCAAAGTTATATAAACATTGCAAAAAGAGGTTTCTCTCTCTCTTACAGAGGTAAGAAGTGCGAAGGGACTTCTTATCTCTAAAACAAATTTCTATTCTACTGTAACACTCCTAAGCCATGATCTTTATCTATATTCTATATCCAATTTATGACTTACTTATCTTATTACCAATCTATATATATAATAAGGTTATATAAGGTTTTGTAACAGCCATTACTATTCATGTGTGTCAAGGGGGAAATGTTATCATTGTATCTTGTTGTTGTTTTGCGCTCTTTAAGAAAACGCAGGTTTAAGACTTTAACTGTATGATGTTTAATGAGGAAGACTAACATGCTATGAAAGCTTGCATCTTTGATACAAATTCTACAGTGAAGGGGGTCACAGTAGAGCAGCACAAAACATAACAATTTGAAAAAAGAAAGTCACAAATAAAAATGCTATACTGTGCTGAATTTGTAAAAAAGCTAAAAAAATATTTGTTTTTGTAAAATATTAAAATTGCATTTTATTCAAATCTGTATGGACTATTAAAAGGCTCCACTTACTCATAATTTGTATTACAGGATTTTTTATAAGCCTAGAAAGAGGAAAGTTACAGGTAAAAGTACAATAACAAAATCAAACAGTCTGAATCTACATAATATAACATGGACTGGTTAACTATAACATTCTGCTTATTTTTTTTACTAAAAGTAGAAGATCCTTGATTTATTTAATTGTAAGAATGCAGTGGTAGGATTGTATTATCTGTCTCCATGAAATACAAAATACTTGTGTTGATTAAAAATTATTAAGATGGCTTTTTACTTTAGATCAAACGTTTTGTTATTCAATTATCCCCTCTGTTCCCTCCAATATTAAATTAAAAGCAGTACATGCAGTTATTTGGTAGAAATGAAAAGATGGGTTGGCTGGACTGTAATGGGTGGGTTTTTTAGGGCTTTTTTGAAAGTGTTAAAAGTAGGAGCAAGTCTAGTGGGACAAGGGAGAGATTTCCAGAGAATAGAAGCGTCCTTGGAGTCTTGAAGCCTTAAATGTGATGATGACATTTCCTTGGCTGTTTGGGAAAAAAAAGGATTTAATTCCATGTTAAATGCTGCCAGTATAAGGGTTCATAGGTATCGTAATAATTTACTCCTTTATTGGTTAAGATAGGTTCCACAGTGGATTTTGCCATGTGTATTAGCCTAATAAATATTTCTAACATCTATACACACCTTAGTTAGTGGGTTTCCAAAGAGAATATGTTTTTATTTCAGAGGAAACTCTTCTGACATGTCAATAACCTTTAAAGAGGTATATTACCTCCCTGTGGAGTCATATGATGTTAAGTTATTTTACACACCGTTGGCGATGTTTTCTATAACTCCATTCACCTGCTGTCTTCCAATCAATGGTGACAATTGAGAGTTGAGTGTGGACTACCACCCATTTAATAAATATTTACTAAAAAGTATCTTTTGCTAGTTATACTAGGACAATAGATGGAGAATTCAGGCAAACGTTTACTGCCTGGCATTCTGGCTGAATGATAGACTTATCATCATTGCTTATCATTATAAGGGTGGTCATAAATTGCCAAACAAAAGCCAAAAATGCTTCCAACTTGGCTCTAAAATGTGTTTTAATGAACACAAAGTTTACAAGTTGCCTCTGTTACCATTGGGAAAAACCAGCAACTTCCACAAGAATAGACAGTTTTCATCTATTGCTATCAAGTACCGTAATTGTCTTCTCCTCATTTACAATTGATAAGAAGCATGATGCTTGTCCTGAAGGAAGGGGACCATTTTTGAATGTGAAGTTGGTTCTGTAAATTTTTCTGTTGTAATTCAAAACCAGAAAACCATGTTCCTTGAGGGGAAACAAAAGTTGTGTAGACCCCATCTTCAATATGCTATGCTCTACCCTGCTCGTTTATTGATTTATGATGAGGACAAATCTGATTAGAACAATACCCTACCTCTGAGGCAGGTTGTTGAGGGTCATACCTTTCAGCATGGTCCATAACCAGAGCTAGATAGATTACCCCCTCCTTGCAGTGGCGGCGCCAGAGGGGTGCTTGGGTGTGCTTAGCACCCCCAAAATCCTCGTCCAGCACCCATGTTGTACATGGAAATCAAATTTTTTGGGAGGGCAAGCTCCCCTTTGAAAATTCCTAGCACCCAGGTAGCACCTTCAAAAAAAAAGGCTGGAGCCACCCCTGCCTCCTTGCACTACCCTGTCTACCTTTTGAGATCCTAGGGTTTTTCCTCCTAAATGGTCTGCATGCTCTGCTTTACATTGCCTTCAATGATCCCCCTCTGGTCCCTCTCTGAAACCATTGTCAGCAATCCAATTACAGTGGGCAATTTATTTTGTAAGCACTTTACTAATCTTTATTCCTCTGGGGAGGTAGTTGATGACAGTGACCTATTGCATTTCTTTGATGGCACACATTTCCCTTGTCTTACATAGTTGCAGTCATTGTAGAGTCATTGGAAGACCCATTGTCTAAGGCTTGTTTGCAGGTTCAAAATCTCCTTGTACGGATGGACTCCCCATTGAACTTTACATCATTTTTTGCAAACAATTCGTTTTTCAATGAAAGCATGTAATGATTGGTAGAAGAGCTACCAATGCTGTCTGGAGCTGAAATGACTGAAATCATTGCTGACCATTTAGGAGGTTGTGGTCTGTGGTCGCTTTCTAGGCTGCTGCTAATGTCAGCAGCCCGGAAAGCATACACATGAAAGATATGGGGTAAATGGTTGTATAAATATGAGACATATATTGATTGACTACTATCTTGCTAATATTACAGTTTTCTAGCAATGTTTTTTTTTCCCCGTGGGTCTCACACACATTTCTTACTGGTTTATGTCGGTGTCTGTAGCCTGCATGCATATGTGTGTGTTCTGGAGACATAAGATGTCTTAACTATATAATTTTCTGACCCATTGTTTTTTTATATTTTATATACTGTGTTTTTTTTCTGTGTTTTGGGTTTTAGTGGGGTTTTCTGCTAATGTACCCCTTTTTTCCAAACCATCTTTTCTTTTAGGTGTTGTACATACTGTTGTGCCCTTACCATTGGATGTAAGAATTTTTTTTATCTCTTTTCTATTTAACATAAACACCCAGAAGATACAGAAACAATAACACAGCTTCTATTGTTATTACATTTATGTCATTTTTTCACATTATGGTTTTACATTATGGTTTTACATACAGATTACTTTTAATCCTTATGCACTGAATACTTTAAGCTGCAATGAACACACAGTTGAAATACATATAGGAGATGTTTCCCCTGTCAACATGCTTTTTCATGATATATATGAATGCAGACATCTAATTGGTTTAAGTACTTCGAATTCCTCTGCCAATTCTGATCAGAAAGCTAGTCTACTTTGGTTTGCAACAGACTGAATTTAAATCAAATGCAGATACTTGGTTTTCAAATTCAATAAACTACTATTATTATTTTTCCCAGGATTTTAAAGTTATTATAAAACAGATGTAGTAAAAATGCATGCCTATCTATTGACAATGGAAGGGAGGCATTCAAATATAAAGCATGTGTACTTGGCATGGTGAAAAGAAAATAATTCTCAGTCATTTGCAAGAAAAAAAACCTCTTCTTATAGACTGAGGGGAAATTCTCTCAAAGTTATGATTCCCTTGTAAATTAAACGTACTTAACTCTTTTGGTAAATCACCCCAAGTTGAATGTTAATGAAAAGTGTCAGGGAAAATGTTAAGTATATTGGTTAAAAGTTGAGGTTTTTATTGAGCAGGTGACATTAGTCATTAGTCTAATTGGTTGAAGGCACAGTACATCCACTGGTAATA
Source organism: Ptychadena robeensis (assembly GCA_036250615.1). Taxonomy (NCBI): domain Eukaryota; kingdom Metazoa; phylum Chordata; class Amphibia; order Anura; family Ptychadenidae; genus Ptychadena; species Ptychadena robeensis. The sequence goes on along the minus strand of CM070033.1, from coordinate 52,454,698 downwards.
AGAGGACACCTAAATGCATTGCTGCATTGGATTCTGATGAGCCGTTTTTAAATGTCATAATCATTATATCCACTTTATACACAATAGCAGACAGGCAATTAAATGTATTTGAATAAAGACTAACAGTGTGAAATGCTTATTAAACTTATGCCACTTAGCTTTCAGATCTCCTATAAGCATGTGAAGGAGTTAATTGTTTCTCATTTAGGTGCATGAGCTTTCCAGTTCTGTTAAAATAAATCACTCTTTGAGAATGTCCAGTAAAAACAAACATAAAGGTGTCAGCAGGTGCCCTTCTAGAAACAAATGACATGGTATGCTGCTAATTAAGGACTGGTAAACAAAAGGATTCCCAACTAGAGCGCTGGGTATAAAATGTATGGGATGCCATGAAGTGCCAGCGCAGCAGCTGGCAAACAGAAGTAGGAAGACACATTAGGAAGAAGCAGCAAGTACACAAGAAATATAGGAGGGCTCTACAGTGAAATAAGTATGGCTTTTATACATGCCTTTTTAATTTTTACTTACAGATGTGTTTTTACTACAGAAAAATGCAATCTTATGCACTGGATGCATCTGTCTTAACTTGGGCATAGACGGCCCGACATGACGGATAATTCAGATCCGATCCCATTTGTGAGGATGCCCTGCACTAGCGGCCGTGCATGATGACGCCATTACGCCTGCTGCTAGGTCGGTTAGGCAGTCGACTGGAAATTGTCCCGTCTATGCCCAGCTTTAGCTACACTCAAATACTCATGACCAACTACAATACAATGCTTTGATTTCAGTTGGGTAATCTACACTGGCAATAAGCGGAGTGGTTAACAGTTGCCCCATGCTTCAAAGGCAGCCATGACCACCCTTAAACTATATTCATGCTGATTTAAAAATCAATGAGAATGCAGGTGGTTTTAAGAAGCGCCACCCTGTTCATGCTTTAAGGGTGACACTACTTGCAGCTTCTTGTAAAAATTTTGGTTAGTATGGTAAACCAGTAGCAACCATAGAGCACTTTTACTGCCTGTTTAGACTTGGCTTTAGTCAAGTAGGTAAACTTAGTGGCTAAACGCTACTCTCTATGGGAGCCTATACCTGCTATTGCCAGAAAAGAACTGCCAAGTCATCCTTTGGAGCATCCCACACATATGCATGACTACACGCCCACATTCGGGTGAATGTGATGAAAACTGTGGAAACAGGCATGTGGGAAGTCATGCATATGTATGGGATGCAATGCCATCTCATGGCATGCGATTAGCGCAGGGGGTATCGGCCCATCCAATCACTTAACAATATTATTGACACAGTTTACTTCTATTAAGCTTATATGCATTTTTAACATGGAAATTGCTGCACTACATGGCATGGTTCAGTGATTCCTGAAACCACAGTTAGTATGTTACCAACCTTAAGGGCGCTTTCACACTATATGCTGCATTGTGTTTTTACAGTACTGTGTTTTCTCATAGAAAATCAATGTTACCATTCACACTGCGTGCATTGAAATTTTAACCTCCCTAGCGCTTTGCTGAGGTCCAGATTTCTGTACCAAAAGCGCATCATAGACTTAAATAGAATTTCTTTTATGTTGTAGGCCTGTAACTTCCCAAAATATGTCCGTACAAGGGTCTTATAGACATCCTAAATATAATAATGTTTGAAACGCACAATTATGTAAAATATAAATTACATTAAAAAAATGATATATATAATAAAAGGTATTATTTGAATGATAAAATCTCTAAAATACTTATTTTGTATGAAAATTTTCAAAACAGTATGTATTCATATTTATGTTTTTTTATAATCATAATAAAATTTTTATTCAATTGTAAATGTCTTTTTTTTTTACTTTGAATTGTATTGGATACAGTTATCACTGTATCCAATAAAATGCCCTTTGGCACCATCTCTCCCCTTGGTGTAATGAACACACTAGGGGAGAAAGGGTTTACTGCAAATGACACATCTGAAAATCACACTGGGAACAATCTTTTCCATAGAAGACTGTTCTGGTGAGATTTACATTTGACGTAATCACGTCACTCGGGGGGAGGGGGTCCGTTCTCTTCCTCCAGCTTCTCCTTCAGATCGAAACCCCGTAGCAGCGCAGAATAGTAAATCTGCACTGCTGGGGCTCTGATCTTCTGACCTGATGGCTCCATCTCGTTCATTGCAGGACTGATAAGTCAGTGCTGGAAGAGATGGAGCGGTCAGCAACGGCAGGGGGGTTAAAAACATGAGTTTTATAACACCCCCTTACACACACTTTGATGCATTTTTCATGCTTTGTTTAAAATGCAAAATCAGATGTGTAATGGGAAAAACGCATGCATAATAGCATATATGCAGTAACGCATAGCGTTAAAAAAAACGCATGCCTTTAAAAAACACATATAGTGTGAAAGGGCCCATCTGCATTTGCGTTTTTATTTTTTATTTCAATCATGTTTATTAGAAGTATTTTTAAATAGTACAAATAAGGGAAATTACACTGCTCAAAAAAATTAAGGGAACACAAAAATAAAACATCCTAGATAATGAATGAATGAAATATTCGTATTAATTACAAAATTATTAATGGTAATCAAATGAATCAACCCATTGAGGTCTGCATTTGGAGTCACACTCAAAATTAAAGTGGGGAAAAAAACACTACAGGTTGATCCAACTTTGATGTCAGCAGATTGTTCAGCGCATTAAGGCACTACCAGGAGACAGGCCAGTACATCAGGAGGCCTTAAGAGGGCAACAACCCAGCATCAGGACCGCTACCTCCGCCTTTGTGCAAGGAGGAACAAGAGGAGCACTGCCAGAGCCCTGCAAAATTACCTCAAGCGGGCCACAAATGTGCATGTGTTTGCTCAAATGGTCAGAAACAGACTCCATGAGGGTGGTATGAGGGCCTGACATCCACTGGTGGGGGTTCTGCTTACAGCCCAACACCGTGCAGGATGTTTGGCATTTTCCAGAGTACACCAAGATTGGCAAATTCGCTACTGGCGCCTTATGCTCTTCACATGAAAGCAGGTTCACACTGAGCACAGATGTGACAGAGTCTGGAGATGAAGTGGAGAATGTTTTACTGCCTGCAGCATCATCCAGCATGACCGGTATGGCAGTGGGTCAGAAATAGTGGCATTTCTCTGGGGGGCAGTACCAGAGGTAGGCTGACTGCCATTTGGTACCGAGATTAGATCCTCAGACCCCTTTTGAGCCCATATGCTGGTGCGGTTGGCCCTGGGTTCCTGCTAATGCAAGATAATGCTAGACCTAAATGTGGCTATAGTGTGTCAGCAGTTCCTGCAGAGAAGAAGGCATTGGTGTTATGGACTGGCCTGCCTGTTTCCAAGACCAGAATCCAAGTGAGCACATCTGGGACATCATGTCTCACTGCACCCACCAACACCACATTACACTACAGACAGTCCAGGAGTTGGGGGATGCTTTAGTGCAGGTGTGGGAGGAGATCCCTCACAAGACCATCCGCCACCTCATCAGGAGCTAGCCCAGGCATTATAGGGAGGTCATACAGGCACGTGGAGGCCACACACACTACTGAGCCTCATTTTGGCATGTTTTAAGGACATTACATCAAAGTAAGTTTGTCAGTGATTTCAAATCCAGACCTCCATGGGTTGATTAATTAGAATTCCATTGATAATTTTTGTGTGGTTTTGTTGTCAGCACTATGTAAAGAAAAAAGTATTCAATAACAATATTTAATTCATTAAGATCTGGAATGTCTCTTTTTGTGTTGCCTTTATTTTCTTTGAGCAGTGTATAAATCAGTAAAACAACACATGTTCGAGCATTGTATAAAGCATCAAAAAGTGAAAAAGAAAGAGAGAACATTTGCGCTTTTGCATGAAAAATGCATCAAAATATGTGCAGCAGAGTGTTATAAAAAACGCATTGGCTAATGCTGCGTTTTAAAAAAACAGCAACACATGCAGTGTGAATGGTTACATTGGTTTTCTATGACAAAACACAGTACTGTAAAAATGCTTGCATTTTAAAAAAAAATGTATGTATATTGTGAAAGGGCCCTTAACATAGATATCTTTACAAAACTTGCTAAACTAGTACTTATTTATCCAGTATCTAGCGTGAAAGGGTTAAGTTCTCGTGCATCTGGAAGGTTTAATGGAAACAGTTTACAAAGCATCACATGATGTTTCCCTGATAGAAGAACAGATTGCAAAAGGATTAAAGAGAAAAGCATTCCAAGGAAGATTATAAAGCAAAATCTGTTCTAAATTCTATACAGATTACTACTATGTGTTCCTTGATTATTGTACAACTAACAGAAAATAAGATAGAAGACTACTGATGCAAAAGCTGTAATAAGCTGGTATTTTACTATAACGCAGCAGCTTTGAGATGAAACAAGTTGAGCCCTAGGTAAACAACATAAATTGCAGGATATAAAAAACAAAAATGACAAGGTAAATAAAGAAATGTTATTCATAAGATTTGTCAATTTAACAGGGTATATATTTTTTCCAAGTGACTGTAACATCTGATAATCATAGAATAATAAAATATTATTTCTTGAACCAACATTGCACTGGACAAGAAATATGTTTCACATATTTTGTTAAATGTTCATGAACTGACATAGGATATCTATGTAATGATTTTAGATATATATATTAGGCTTCCATAAGGATACTATTTCTTATTTATGAATGTACTGTAATGCTGTCACATCCCAGAGAATTCGTAAATTCATTGTTCAGCTGAAATGAGCAATACAATCCCAGCATAAAGTGAGTATTTCCTTTGTCCAAAAGACAGTTTACTAATCTGCAGTCGCTTTGCTATACTTATCCTATTCTATTTACATTCCGCAAGGCATAAAATCGCCATTTTAATCTTGCCCTGCTGCAATGTGAAATTTTTGATGAACCTATGCAGCTCCTTAAGGAGAAAGTCAGTAATAAATTAAAAGGTTTTGGACAGAAAAGGCATACAAAGTCCCATATTTTCTCAAAATGTTTCTTTGCATACAGTTTGCAGTGCATAGGCTGAATAGAAAGCCTGGTAAGACAAGAGAAACAAAAAGAAACATGGTAGAAATGGGGAACAGAGTAGAGGAATATTCCTGTACATTGCTGAATAGGGGTACTCAGGAACACCCAGTGGTCTTCAGTTCAACTTCCAACCATAAACGAAAAAGTAATAGAGCAGTTAATCAGTCTACACATTTGGTGACTACACATTTTTCCTCCTATTTTTATCTTTTGTTTCTGCAAGTAACAATATTCCAATTTTAGGATAAAAGCGATAACTATAGAATCGTGGCAACAGCAACAGAATGGCACTATAGGGCCTTGCACTTCTTCTCTTTTGAATTTATTAGATAAAGTAGATAACTATATGGCGCTATGGCACATAAAGAATTAAGCACATCAAGTCAAATGTTTTGTGTCAAAATGTTGACTTTGAATTTAATTTATGCTAAACATTCATGTGCAATATATATATATATAGATATATATATATATATCTATATATATATTTTTTTTTATGTTCCAAGAAACCTTCTCAAGCAAGGGTCATGGTTTCTTGTTTAGTGGCTTTTCAATCAAAATATTCCACGATTCTCTCCATTTTCAAGTGAATATTGTCCGACTCAGTGAGGATGTCCAGGAGACTCCCAGAAATGACGTAGTCACCCAGAAGAGGTGTGCCCCACAGCTGCCAATATGATTTTAACCTCCTTGGTGGTTTTAAAAAACAAACTCACCCCAAGCTACACTCTGGGATACTTACCCATTTCTGGCATGCCCCAGTCAATACTGAACAGTGGCGGACTTGCTGATCGCTTTTGGGTCCTATTCTCAGGCATCCTCGATGACAACAGAGAGGCAGGCGCCATTGACCTGCATGTTAATGCAGGAAATGTCAGTTTTACGCCCCACATGTGAAGAGGGGATGAGGGAGGGCAGAAAATCCTGATTGCCCGTACTGCATTGTATAGGCATACCACCAGGGATGTTAATAGGGTAGGTTTTGGGCAGTTTATGATTAGCTCACTTACCATCACCACATGACCCCAAAGTTGTATCTTCAGGCAGTGGCAGAGCAGCAGCCACCCTGGAGTCTTCCATCTGAATACTTACTTTTCCTTATCCACCAATAGTGGCAAATCAATTATCACAGGAAATAAGACTACTTTGTGTAACAAATTCATCTCTCATAAAAATAATGGTGTGCATATTGCCTGACCATCCCATTGAATCTTGCTTAAATATATTTTGGATATAAGTTAACTTAAAGTGCACCTAGACAAACTTTTCCCCCAAGCTAGCCAACCCCACATTATTTGAGCAAAATGTAAATAAAAAATCGTTACCTGTGACAAGAAATCTGTATATTCTCCCCTCACCCCTCCTTCTGATCTCATTAGGGGTGTGGCGCTCAGCTCCTTGGTGTCTGCTACCGCTACAATCAGCTGTTCATGATTTATTTTTCCTGCTTTGACTTTGTGTCTATTGACACACATTGTATCTGGCGGCCCCATAAGGCGTTATTGCAGCCTTAACCCCTTCCTAAAGCAAACACTGAATCTAAAATGGTGGCTCCCAGAGACGTCAGCAGGATAGCTAAATATATTTTTGTAGGATTTTGAGCTATTGGGACAGTTCAGAGGTAAGTAAAAATTGTACTACATTTTTGTTTTTTTTTTAATTTTGAGTTTAGGTGTGCTTTAATAAAACAGGATAAGAAAATGAGGAAAGCTGAAGATACTCTTTAATTAATATTTTACACACCCTGCCTCACTGCATTTCAAGGGGTGTGTAATTTTCTTGCTCTATAAGGAAGGACAGCAGCACCCTAATGAAGTTATCTACACATTCATTCTTCTTGTAAACATCCACACTAAAGAAATAGCTGGTCTTCCCATTTTAAAATATCTGCCAGGAGTTTAGACCTAAAGCTGGGAATAGACGGTAGATGTACCGTCTATTCCTTATCCGATTCTCTGCACTAGGAGCGGTGTGATGACGTCATCACACCCGCCCACTAGTGCTGAGAATCGGACTGCACTCTTAATGTGCAGCTCATTACTTCGGCAGGGGGCAGCCGTCCCCAGCTGAACTAATGGGATCGGGCTAAAATTTACCATCCTGTCGGATAACTGTGCGATCAGGACGACTGATTTTAGCCCAATCCTTGTCAGTTGCAGCCTCCAATTCCTGCATGACCCGATCCTTAAGGGATGCGGGAGCGCGCACGCCATCGGATCAGGGATCGGATCGTGCAGGAATTGGTACGTGTATGCCCAGCTTAATACATCGTCCTATTTTTTAACAGAATAAAACATACAAAAGAAATAATCAGCTTTCCAACGTAGTTTAAATAGACAATATCATCACATGATGATTTACAAAACTTTGGTGCCACAGCTTGTCTTCTAAAGAGAACATTTTCTATCAGTAATTTTCTTTTAACAAATTCAGTTCTCTGTGAAAATTGCTTTGCTTTGAGGTGGTACATTACACAGTCACACTTTGTGCTATAGCCATTTAGAGCAAGTGGTGAAAAAGGTTAAAGCAAGGTGTTTCAGTCAATATTGCACTTGAAGATATCGACAGAAGTGGAGAGCAAGGAAAAGTAAAACCTAAAAAAAAAATCCTTTTAGATTCACGTTATGTCTTGCCTTTTCAGCTATGTTAATGGATTTTTAAGGACTGTCAGAGAGCACTTTACAAGAAAATAAAGCAAAACAAGACCTATTAATTATGTAAGTTTTTACTTCAATGGATTTTGGATGAAAATGTACTTTAGTTTCTTAGAAATAGCTATCGTGATTCTAATATCTGAAAACTGAGCACGCTGCATTTTTATCTTGATTGCTCTTCTGGAGAATGTTTGTCCTGAGAATATTTTATTTCGCTAAAGATATTGACTATCCATTTGTCGGAATGACATATTTTGTTCAATCATTAATATGGTAACTGGACATAGGATCACTCAATTATTCCGGTCTATTAAATAACATATATTTCTGCATGTTAGAGTAATTACACTATGATTTAAGCAAATATGTTCAACATCTAGTTTCTTTTGCTTTTACAAAATTATATGTATTGAGTAATTTAGAGTTATAATAATATTAATTGTCACAACAGTAGTATTAACTGAAATCAATTTTGACTAAATGTATGTAAAGATTATTAAATTTTTTTCCTGTGAGTACCGTATATACTTGAGTATAAGCCGACCCGAATATAAGCCAAGGTACCTAATTTTATCTTCAAAAACTGTGAAAATGTATTGACTCGAGTATAAGCCGAAGGTGGGAAATGCAAAGTCAGATAGTGGAGTTTTCTAAATGAGAAAATTATATACAAAGCATCCTTTCACCTGGGAATGAATGAAACAGGTGACTCTTAGTGCTACAACCCAATACTCAATAAAGTCCACAGGTTTATTGCTATTTTCAATGATCAAAATGGATTGATGGATTTTCAAGGCACTTCTTATGATTCAAACATGAAAATAAGTTTTCATTTAAAAAAGTTATTTTTATTATTATTAATATAATTATTATTGAGATCAATACATGGAGTGGAAACTTATTTTTTTGTTTGAATCCTAAGTAGTGGAGTTTTCAATTGAAAATCCACCCTCTCCAGTAAAAATTAATAAGGTGTCCACTAGATGGCGGTTTGGTGCTGTTTGAAACATGTCGAATCAATCATAGAGGTTGCTGGTGTCTGCAGGGAGACCAGTGAACACCCGGAACAGGTAGCAGCACCTTAACTCTGACCCTGTCCCTAATAAAATCTGAGGGGGCTTTTTGAACACGTTTTAGGTTGAAAAACTCTGCTGAGATGCGAGCATATATGGTAATATTCTAACAAATATTGGCAATGATCTGGGAGGTTTGCCAAATAGCAATTATGTTAGTTTAAACAGGATTTAGAGAGGGACTTCTTTTTTACTTTGGATTAGACTGGAAAGAGTTATAATTTCACATCCTGTCCCTGAGGTCCCAATAAAAGAATCGTCAATGTATGTCAAGAATGTCAAGTTATGTAAGTTAAGAAGTAGGCACAACTATGAACAACAGATTTTCTTGAAACATCAGAATACCAGATGTATACTAACACAAAACAATATATATATTATTAAACTTTGACCTCTTAACCGGCACGATATTGGAGTAATGCTTCACAATGTATATTGTATATTTATCTGGCAGGCATGCAGGCATAAATTAAGTGCAAAATTGTGTGTGGCGCCATATAATGCTTTTCAATATAGAAGCTTCTTTTTGGAGTTTTCAATATGCAGCGTAGGGGCGTATTTCACTTTTATCAGAGATTTGGAGTTACCTGTCTGCCCAAGAACTTTGACATCAGAGAGAATGTGAGAGGCACATTAGGGACATTCATATTTATATGACGTTTTGCCCAATTATTGAAACTTCTACTGCCAATCACAGTACACAAGTACAAAAGGGGGTCTGCTTTAAACTGTGCATTTTCTTTATCTTTCCTTACATTAACAGTAATTACCAATGCTTTCTTTTCAAAACAAGAAGTGTTGGGAAATCTATCCCCATGGTCTAACCTGACTCTAGACCCCTTCTTTTTTAACCAAAAATAAAATGAAAAGTTATGCTTGCAAAAGAGGATAGGGAGCTGCATTTTTCTTTTTCTTTTTTTGCTGCTATACCCAAACACTCTCAGCCTTCCTCTGCTGTCTGTTGTGTGTATTCAACCAATCACCATGACTTCCCATATGCTTTACCTCATCCCAACAGTGCTGTGTTTCCACTCAACCTGTTGCTATTTAATGGTGCATGACTTTCCATTTAGTAATCTTCATTCCGAGCTTGTTAGTCTCTTCTCTTAAGGGTTTGCCTTTCCCTCTAGTAATAGTAGGTTTTCTATCTTTCCTTTGCTCCTTACTTTTGTTTTCCATTATCTACCAACCCTGTTTTCTTGTGATTACCACTTATAACAGAACAGGGTGATCAGATTTGTCAACGGGCGATCAGGGCTTTAACCAATAAACCAAAAAGTTGTGCTCTCTTCACTTAAACAGAGTAATGGACCACCATAAATATAACAGTACCACTGCTACAGATTTAATGAACAATAATATATATAGCTGTCTTTGGGATGAAACTTGTTTTACAAATATACAAATGTTTTATATTAGTATTTGGAAACCTATGTACCTTTCACACTTGCCCTGCACCTGTTAACACACAACTCCGTGCATCCGTGTGTCCAAAAATGTCCTGCTGCACTTTTAAAAGCAGTGCACTGAAAACCCCAAGGTATTTGCGGGTGACAAAAGGGGTTAGCAGCCGCAATAGCACACTGCATCCGATATAAGGGCTTTAAGGTAGTGCCTGTCTTTCCATGCTTTTTATTTTTTAATAACTTGCTTATAAGCTCTACAAAAGAAATGCCAAAAATAACACCCCATTTACACCCACCTTTACAAAAAAGGTACTACTACATATGCAAGCTTCAAGCAAACTTCACAAATATGTTAAGAAACCAAACCCAGGAAGATTCACTTACCTCTAGTTGTTATCAGTTTCAAAAAGTAATGTGAAACCATTTCTAAATAGTTCTAGGAAATTGGATTAGATTTCTAGGTTCTTAAGTGGAAACATATACCAGAGACAAAATATAAAAATGGTGCATTAGTATTAACTGGTACAGCTTTGGATGCTAAATTAATTAATCACTGTATTAGATGTCTAACTGGTAGCACGAGTATGAATAATAGGATTAATAATAATCCTAATCGAAAAAAACATTACTTCCAGTGCAACTGTACTATCGATAGGGAATAATAAAGTCATACAAGGGTGTCATTTGGGGACCTACTCATTGTTTTGATATTTTTCTATATCTGCTTCCTTAGAAACTAACTTTAGGGAAATATAAACTTAAATAATGACCATTCCCTATGCCACACTAAGAAAGTGTTGCCCAAAAAGATCAAGTTCTAGTCCCACATAGTTACCACATGGAATGAAAAGCTATGGGTTATGGCATCGAGCTGGGTCTTTGCTGCTAAGCACTTGCAGGACAAATGGTACACCCTAAAGACAGACAGATAATAAAGTATTTAAATTACTATTGTAATTAATCAGATGTGGCACTAAATAGCTTAGTAGAAAAACATAATGAAGCGGAATATCTTTTTAAAAAAATACCATTATACAAGGGGATTATTATATGGCTATCCTGTATAGTTCCCAGACTTAAATAAGGAAAAAAATACATCTGTTCAAAGGAGTAAATCAAAACGAAGTAAACCCGCTAAGGAATCTGTAACTTAATAGCAAATCTCATAATTATTGCACAATGTGTGATTCATTAGTTTAAAAAAGTAATAAAATAAAACAGCTAGTTATCCTTTGCAGAAATCTGAAAGAGCTTTTTCCAGAACAAAATGTCTTTGAATCAGACGGAACAGATGAAAATTGTCAAAGTCTTGAAGCAGCACAGTAACAAGTTCATGCTACCAGCTAACACAACATCAACATGTGTAATAGCTATCACAACAAGAGGAAAAAAAGCGAATTCTTAAATCTGCAGATACATCTGAAGACAAGAACTGTTATAAGTGAGATGTAAGGGAGATTGTTTTGCAGCTCTTGGACAATGTCATGTTCTTCAGTAACATAAATGTTACAAGATGTGTGCATTATGACATTACTAGGTGACATGTACCAAAGAGAATAGCACACCAGGACTCTGATGAGCCTGACCAGTACAGAGGGAGTTGTGCATAGAAGTGTGCTTGATATACTGTATTTTTAGGTCAGAGACATTGTTAGTGCTTTAGAAGCTTTACAATGAATCCCATGTGCAGCACCACTTTATCAGGATTATATAAAAATATAAAGATATGGTGGTACCCATATGCCTTTTAAAGTAAAGCTTATTATAGCACATGTTGACTTGTTAGTTATGTGATTTTCACAGTTTATGTGAACTGCTTAGTACAAAACAACTGGGTTTATAACGCAAAGTCCCATACAATGTGCAGGCATCCTTTGTACAACAATTACTTACAAAACAACAAAACAAAGTGAATAAAACAAAGAAATAAAAGAAGGGAACAAAGGGAAGGGGCAAGGGAAACAATGAAGTAACGTTTCTCCAGTTTGTTTCAACAGTTTGTGGGTATGTTTTACAGTAAGAGGCAGTTGAACAGGGTGTTAGAAAACTGCCTGTTTTACTGCATTTTGGAATATGTTTTTCTGGCTTCACTCACATTCCCTATTGAATTCACAAACACAGCCAAAATGCATACTGCAGAGAATTTTAGAAAAGAAACCACACATTGTAGTGCATTATTGCAAATTGATTCATTATAAATAATCCTCAGAAAACTGTGCAGATCGCACAACATGTGGAAGTACCGGAAGAGAGCTGAGTTACAATGTAAGTATGTAATGTATCACAGCTGGGGATGGCCCACATGTAGCTCATAGGCCTCATGGGTACAACTCTTCTAGATTAAACTACAAATGCATTCTTAGTTAAAATTAGTGATGAGCAACCTAGACAATATTATTATTTGCAAAATTACAAATAATTTTAGCCAAATATCCGCAATTAATTTGAAAATTCGTCATTTCCACTCATTATTACTAGGGTGGACAGTTCGTGGCCTTTGCCGCCGAGAATAAGTTTATTATTCTTCCGCTGGCCGGATCAGGCACGGAGAGATCAGGGCAGAGTTACTGTACTTTCGGCATTTGGAATAGGGAACAAAGTGGTTCATGCACCGGAAGGGACATAACTTCTGGTATATGGAGCACTGCACTATGTGCTCAATGTACCCGAAGTGATGTCAGTGAACAGGTAGGGAATTTGAATTTCCCCACAAACAGGTGGACGTCGGACTCTGAACGTCTGAACCACCTGTTCGTGAACAGACAAGGATGATTTTTGGCACTATCACTAAAAAAAAAATCACTAAAAACAAATTTAAAAAAATCACTAATTATTACCTTCATTGCGCAAATCGCCTCTTACCTACATGCGCATATTGCGAACACAATGCATGGTAGTTCTTGAATATGTTATTATGAAGATATAGCACTATATTCAATATTTTCACGAATTCTCAAAGTACCAAATTCCAAAATAAAAATCACGATTTGAATATTCGCAAACAACACTAGTTAAAATTGATAAACTGTCTGGTGTCTTATAAAAAAAATCTAGTAATTGCTAATAAAAAACTACAAAAAGAAATTGTGTCCATGCATTAATGAAATATTTTTCTCTAAACTAAAAAAATTAGTATTTTAGCTTGATCAAGCTCAAAACAATAAAATTATGAAGATTTGCACAAAATCCTACCCAAGACTTTCCAACAAAGAAAACAGAGAAGCAGCTGTGTGAAAAAGAAGATTTTGTCTTTAAATCCATGAAAGGGTAGCAGCAGGGACGGCTTGGTCAAGAGTGGATAGCACAGCAATGGATTTTAATTCTTTCCTTGCTGACTGCTGTTACACACTCCTTATTGAAGATTCAGTATCTTCTCCCCAGGCATTTCTGCTAGAAAATGCTATAAAACAAGTAGCAAGTCATACAGTTTTTAAGTGTTCCTAATACTAAAACTTTTTCCTTTAGCTATGGAAGTAGAGATTGTTTAAAGCCTCTTTCTTTGCAATTTGAATTTGCGCCAGGAACATCTACCATGGCATTCTTGAAGACACCACTGATAAGTCTTTGTAAAGTTAGTGTGTCCCCTGTGAATGTGCTCCTTCTTGACCTCCCGCCAAGCAATACGCTTAGCAGAGGGGGTCCCGACGCATGACATTTATCACTGGTAAAATGTTTCACATGGGACAGCAGGGCCCACCAAAAATACAATACATTCTAGAAAAGAACATCATGAACAATAAGTAAAGACAAAAGACAAGATATTGTGGCATTTATATGCTTGTGGCCCTTTATTTACCCATATAACTTAGAAAATACAATACCAAATCCTTAACTTAACCTCCTTAGTAGTCACTCTGAATGTATGTAATGTTGTTTTACACAACAAACTCACCCCAAGGGGATACTCACCTATCTCCTGCAACCCTGAAGCGATACTGAATTGGTTAGCTCTGCGATTTTTCAGGGTCATAACATTACCAGTAACACTGAACCAGCCAAATTCCGTGACCATTAAACAACAGTTTCTGACCACTGGCTGAAAGTATATGGGATATCTAGTGCCACACCCTCAAAACAATATATATGCAGCAAAAATTCTCATATGAGTGATAGGGCTGTTGTTCAGTGCCTTTAAAGCCCTATCTATGCTATGAGCATTTTTGGTGGATATACCATTCTGTGACCTGATGAATAAGGGCCAAATACCCCAACAAAAGGTTCTTGCAACATCAGTTTAGAAAAGGAGGGACCTGGATACAACTCGGATGACCATCAGATGTGTGAATAAACAGCTTTAAATAAAATATGTAAAGATAAAGCCCAGCTATATTTGGTTGATATTTTCTCTCCAAAATTTCAGTAACCAACCCTCAAACACTTCTTTTTTATCATCCATAGTAGCTAAGCTGCCAAAATTGTTTGCAACTTCAATGACCAGCATAAACCAACTCCTAAAACAGACTTGAGAGAATGAGAATGTGGTATGCATTTTGTGAATAATATATTTAAAATAAAATTGCAGGCCAAAAACCCCTGCTGCACAACATGTAGATGTTGCATACTTTTTTTATATTTAATTGAAATTTCTACATGACTTTGAAAGTAATTTATGCAATATGTGTAATTTATTTGTTTACATTTTCTAATTTTGGCAATGATACCAAGTTCAGGGGCATTGCATATAACTCACAAATTACAAATTAGCTTTCTACAGATTTCTTCTGATTTCTACTATGGATAAATAAATAACATTTCTTACTTTTCTGACTTGCCAGGGCAGGGTAACGTTTTTTCTCCAAGCTCCGATGAGATAAAAATGTCTGCTTACCAGCTGTAAAGTTTCTTTTTTGTTCCTAAGTTCAGTTACAATTTAAAGTCGTAATTGTTAACTGAAATTTTGCTCCAAAATGTCCAAATTTTCATTCACAACAAAAACCCTATCTCCGAGAGTAAATTGATGTTCTTTAAATTTTTCTTCTGGTTTTCTCTGTGTGTTGAGGTTGATGCTGTTGCTATGTATAAGTGTTAATTGGTCAGTGGGTTTGCATGTGTGTGTTTTCATGTATGGCTACACAACTTCTGTACATATCACTTTTTGGTTGTAGCAGTAAATATGCTGGCACTGTATACATAAACCAATATTTACATTTCTAGATTGCACATAAAATGCCTGAATTATTAGAACATTTATCAAGATAACCATTACTAAAAATATGTTTCTTTTGTGATCTATCTCCATAGCTGACAGAATCAGCAATCAATTTCTACATTTAGACACTTCAACATGTCTGGCAAATCAAAGCAAATGTACAAAAACAAGAAAAGCTCCTACCACAACCAATCCAGAGATGAATGAACCACCCTTTACAGAGCTTCTACAGAAAGGATAGAACTCATTAAAACTAATAAGCAGCTCACCCACTGATGACAACACTTTGCTCAATAAGTCCTATAATGTAATTGTAAAGTACATTGTAGCATAAAATGGTCACTGGACCTTTCTGTCTGAAATGTCAGGCTATTTAATAGACACCATGGGAAAGAAGCAAGCTAAGCCTCGGCTAATAGAGTGTACAAGGACCTCTAGTATAATGGGATTATATTATTTATTTTTGTACAACATTCTGAAGATTTCTTTTGCGAGTATCTTTAAACAAACAATACTTTTTTTTCCTAAGCATAGACAACTGTTCTCATGTAAATGTATGTTTCCCCTTTGACAATCCCAAATTAATGTATGGATAGCTCCATAGCGTAGGAGTGTTTAATACTCTTTAAGTGTATTTTTTGTTGTTTATCTGTTATAAATAACATACAACAGAAGGAGAATATATTCACATGGCTTTGAAGGCAAGATGAGAAACACACAAATCCTATATAAAGCATGTTACAAGCATGTACACAAATGAGGGCATTAATGACTTAAGGTTTTGTCAAGTATCCAAAAATGAGAAACTTTTATAAGCTCTCTGTAACATTAACAGTCAATATTACAGTAAAACTGTCTAAAATCTTGAATTTTGGGGTACATTCAAATAAAAACAGAAACAAAGACACATAGAATGCATCAACACTATATACTGTAGTGCTCACAAATAGAGATGGGCGAACATCGGCATTTACTGTCCGCGAACGGGCGGGTCGGACTTTTAAATAAGTCCGCCGTCCGCCCTGTTTGCGGACACATTCAAATTCCCCGCCTCTAGGCGGGGAATTTGAATCGGAAAAACCAGTGACGTCACATCCGGTCCTTGGACCGCAACCTGGAACGCATAGTTCCTGGTTACGGGCGCAGGATGTGACGTCACTGACGTCACTTCCTGCTCCAAGCCGGATTTTTCACTACAAGACCGGGCATGCAGATTCTTCCTCCGGCACGATCTCGCAGGTTCTGATCCTGCCGGAGGAAGAATTTAGATCTTCTTCTCGTCGGCGAACGGGGCGGGTCAAACACCCGTACTGTCCGCCGGCGAGAGGATGGGCGAACATGCTCGTTCGCCGCCGAACTGTTCTCCGGCGAACAGTTCGGTCCATCCCTACTCACAAAAAAGCACATTGTACCTATAAAATGAATATAACTGTAAAGCTACTCAATGTGCTCTGGACTTGACAACTCACAGCAGTGCTAGCATCATGCTAGCTCATGGATGCGGCTTCAGATGTTCGCAGATATCTGTAGTATTTTTATTGTACTTTAACATTGACTTGCAGATTGTGCAGGTCACCTGGCAATTTGTGGGTCAAAAATGAATTTTTTCCCTACTTGTTATGTGTGTCTGTCACCTACTGCCACTGCTGCAATGTCTTGTGTTTAAATTCATGCCCTTTTTTTTAAGTGATTATAATAATTGATGAAGTCAAGGAATGTTTGCCAGTGTAACCCAGTGGTAGAGACTGCATTGTGTATACAAGTGTGCATAAAGGGAGAGGGAAGAAACACACGATATGTCAACTGCTCTCATGAGTCATTGACTTGTTCCCCTGAAGTGGAGTCATCAACTAGTCCACATTTCCATAAATGCCCTAACACACATCCTTTAGATTTTTACCAGACCTTTGTCCAAGCATGCAGCTTAGTTGTCCACAAAAGAAATGGTAGCAAGTGCGTGACTTCATCTGCCCTTATTCACTATTCTAGACATTCCATATCGCAAAAGTATCTTGCACAAGGAGGTGAAAAGGCACATGCAACTTGAAATGTATCCTTGTTCCAATATTCAGGAAGATTGGCCTCTCTCCACATTCAAGGAAATACATACACATAAGAGAAAAGGTAAAAAAAACAAAACATAAACACATGCTTAACATAAAAAAAAAAACGTAAGTTAAAATAGATAAGTCGCATGATCCATTGCTGGCAACAAGTATGATTATATGCCAATGTTGTGGCATGTAGTGATTAACTGAATATGAGTATGATCCTTAAAATTAGGACAAATGTATTGAAAGGGTTCACTGCAAATTTTTTTTTTACAATTACGCAAAAAAAATGTTGACACTTTCTTTTAAAGTATTCTCTCAAAATAACAACATTATGTCAGGTTCAATATGTTCCTTATAACTCTAAAAGACACCAAATGTTTTCTTACGCTTCTGACCCCAGTTTAACCTTCTGAGCGTTCTCCCCGAATTAACTCAGGCTGAGTTTCATGCATCATGAAACTCAGCCGGGTTAGCCGGAGGAACGCCCGAGGTCTCGCCGTCTTCTGACGGCGGTCGGGAGCATCAGCATGTATGCCGGTGCTTCCGGGTCCACCCCCGATCGCGTCACCGGTGACGCGAAGGGGGCGGGGGTAGGCCGCGCCATAAACCTCCGTCAAACTGGAGGGGCGTCGCCTTTCTTCAGCAGAAGTCCGGCGTCTCCAGCGACGCCGGACTTTTGTTTACATCCCTGAGCTGAGCTGGCAATCACGGCGGAGCACATTGTGCTCTGCCGCGATTGCCCGTGGCACGGTTATAAAAAAACCGTGTCACGTGGCAAACGCTCAGAGGGTTAAAGGCCATCCACTCCATTATAGTGTTTAGTAGCATAGGCAATATTTGAATTCACAACTTTTCTAGAATTATTCTCCAAATATTCAGAAAGTAAATTCGCAAATTTGGGATCTCCTGTCCATTATAACAACATTTATAATGTGATTTATTGCAAAAGTAATGTGTGTTGTCACGGCAACATCTAGTGGCAGAATGTAAAATTGCAGCTGCTGTCTCATCTTATGAATCAGAAGTAATTTGTGAATTCTTCATGAAAATCGGCATTTGTACATGCAAATACTGCATGCGCAATGTATGGTACTATCCCCAGAATCTCGAATATTAGAGATTACTAAGATATAGCACCATATTCAAGATCTTCGTGAATTATCGTAATGCAGATATGCACAATAATAATTTGTGATTCGAATATCCATGCTCAACACTAGTCCATTATAGTAAACAACAGCCTCAATTTGTCACAGTTACCAAACCTTGTATACACAAAATTCTGTCTGAACCTATGATAGTCTCAAATCCCTAACTGTGAAGTGTTTTATTTTATCTTTGGGTACTTTTATAATAAGAAAGTGTAATACTTTCCACTCGTGCCATAACCAAGAAGAGCACTTTACAAAGCATCCACAGCAAGCATAAAACTAATAAGCTCACTCACTGATGGCAACACTTTGCTCAATAAGTCCAATAATGTAATTACAATGTACATTGTAGCATAAAGTGGTCACTACACCTTTGCGTTCTAAATGTCAGACTGCTTAATAGACACCAGGGAAAGAAGTGAGCTAAATTTCAGCTAATAAAGTGTACAAGTGAAATTAAAATCTAAAGAAATTGAATGTAATTTTGGAACGGTTTCTTGGGACCCTCTTCACCAAGATTTAATTCAGTATGACTACTGAATTTTAGCAAAAGCTTTATTGGTGTCAAGGCTCAGAAGCATATTCTTTTTTATAGGTCACAGGATGGTGGCTGTTAGTGATGGCCGAACCTCGGCCATGTTCGTCCGCGGACGGGCGGAGCGGACTTTTAAAAAAGTCCGCCGTCCGCCCGTTCGCGGACAGATTCTAATTCCCCGCTGCTAGGCGGGGAATTAGAATCGGAAAACCCGGATGTGACGTCAGTGACGTCACATCCGGCACCTGGAACGCATAGTTCCTGGTGTGCTTACCGGATGTGACGTCACTGACGTCACATCCAGGTTTACGAGCCGGCTTTCCACTGACAGACCAGGTTCTCTACCCGGTCTTCAGTGGAAACATTCTTCCTGCGGCGGGATCTCGCTGCGTATGATCCCACCGGAGGAAGAATAGAGGGCTCCTTCACGTCGGCGGACAGGGCGGGTCGAACACCCGTACTGTCCGCCGGCGGGAAGGAGTGCGAACATGCTTGTTCGCGGCCGAACTGTCCGCCTTGCGGGCAGTTCGGCCATCACTAGTGGCTGTATTTGGGGCTTGGATCCTGGTTGAAATGGGGTTGTTACTAACTGAGCCAAGTTAGATATGGGGTGTAAGATATAAAGGTAAAATTAATTATGGAATACTAGATGTGACTTTTAACCTATAGCATGGATTTGGTAATATAGGTTGAATATAATACTAGTGGGTACTACTGTAGGGAGTTTATTAAATAAAATACCAGGCATTGTGAATTTTTATAGAAATTAGCAAAATGGGGCGGAAGGTTCATTAAAAGATAGGAAAGAGAGTATTTTTGTTTAGGAGATGACCAAGAGTTCATGTAAAAGTTAAATAATGCTGGGTTGTAAAGAGTAATTCTGCAGGAAGCGCTGCAGGAACAGGTACTCTTTTATATTTCTTTTATTCAAATTGTCACTAATATTTAACTTGAAAATAAGCTTTAATAAGTAGTAAAGGAAATAGAAAATCAACTGTATTAGTTAAGCAATGCACAATTAATGGCAAGCAATTTCTAGTCCCCTGGTACTTGTATTGTCATTTAACTTTAAATGTAATTTGATTAATCAATTAGGACTATCTTCAGCAGGGCTACACTTCTAGCAATTAAGATCAGCAATATTCACCATATGTCTCAAAGGATTTGTTTTTTTGCTCTGAAAATCTGCAATTATATTTTGCAACATATGGTTTCCAGGCTTATTTTTAGTTACACATTATTATAAACATAACCCAAGCCTAATAGTATAAGTATATACATCTATTAACAAGTGTGCTACTAAAGATTTAACGTCATAAAGATTAGTTTACCTAAACATGTACTCATTTATTTACCACAAAAAGAAAAACATAGCAATCAATATGGTGGAAAATACATTGTTTGTTAGATATTGCTCTTCTGGTTTTATATTCTTGGAAATAAATCTGGGCGAGCGAGCCCTTAAAGTGATTTGAAATTAAGGTTTTTTACCGAATGGCTTAAGCCCCCCCGTGTACCTTTCGATCACTCCAATTTCTTTAGATCTGCCAACAACTATAAGTATAGTGTCCTCCCTGATAGAATACATAGTGATTGGAAGGATAAGAAAGCTCCTCACATTACATGGTTTTGGTACAAAAGGTGTGTGGGGCCTTTAGTTTTGGCCACCCACCAAAAACCCACCCTAAGGATAACTGGTAATATTAGTGCTATTGAGAGTACAGGCATTTATGGTGTGGATTAGTGATGAGCGGCATAGGCAATATTCGAATTCGTGATATTTCACGAATAATTCTACTAATATTCAATTCTATATTCGGAAATTCGAATATTCGCAGTATGACCATGTATTGCGAAAATCATATTCGCATTGCGAAAATCATATTCGCATTGCGAAAATCATATTCCCATCGCAAAAATCTTCAAAATGAATGGTCACATGCTATGTTTATTTTCGCAATGCGAATATTATTTTCGCAATACATGGCCATATTGCGAATATTCGGAATTGCGAATATCTGCCAACATATTCAAGATATTGGCGAATTCTCGAATTGCCGATATTCGCGAAAAATATTCGGCATTCGAATATTCGAGCTCAACACTAGTGTGGATCAGTAGAAGGTATTATTTTTGTAAATGTTTTGGGGTTTGGTCCTATTAATTCAATCCCTTTAATGCTATCTTTTGGAAATGTTTTATTTAAAGTTTTGTTAAAAAAGTAACAACTAAAAGAAAATAAGAAAACACAATAAACATAGCTTAAGGCCTTGTCCCCACTTGTGTGGCTGGCTGCGGGGCGGTTTGGTTTTGAACTACACTGTGGCGACAGCTTCCATTCATTGAAAAAGCCCTGTCCCCATATAGGCAGGCAGTGCTCACGAATCGCACCCATAGACATGACTGGACGTGGCCAAAAATCGTGTGTCGATACGATTTTTAACTGCGTTAATTCACTCTCTATGGATGTGCTCCAGGACGATCGGGGGCAGCTGCATTGACTCTGCATGATGAAAAAAAAACACGCCTGCCACCGTTTTTGCACTAGTGGCAAGACGCTACACAGTGGGGACAAGCCCTAATACAAATAAAACAATTTGTAATATAATATAACATTTTATACATAACATTTTATTATTATACTACATGGTGTGAGTTGTAACAGAAGTTTGAGTAAGTATGTAGGGTGTGTATCTGATGTCTGCTATTGGGGGGGTTTTGGAGATGATTAAGTGATAGTTGTCATGTTGTGAAATTACATTCAGGCAGTGCTTACTCCCTACCTTATTTTCCTTAAATTTTTCATCTCATGGTTAGAGATGGTCATGATTTTAACTACTTTATTTGGGGGTTAAATGGAAAGCCTCTGAACATGGTATTTTTTTACTTACAAATATCGACTTTGAACTGAATTTTTGTAATGGTCCTTAACCCTTCTCTACATTTCCAGCAATTTTAGCGATAGTAACTAGTGTTTAGCTTGAATATTTGAATTGCGAATACATTTGGCGAATATCGGCTATTGGAGAATTCGCAAACTTTGCGAATATGGCAGCGGATATTCGCAATTTCAAATATTTGTGATATTCACCATCGGGATGCTTATGGGCATGGTATGCGAATATATATTCGCAATGCGAAAATAAATAGCACATGTGACCATTCATTTTGAAGGTAATTGTGAGGTGATGCAAATATAGAATCAAATATCAGTCGAATTATTCACGAAATATCACAAATTCGAATATTGCCTATGCTGCTCTTTACTTATAATAACAAGTTCAGAGACTACGCAATTAACTTACAAAATCTGTTAGACAAAATAATTTTTTTTTAATTTACCATCTCTACCAAGAGAATGTATACTAAGGATACATTCACACTGGTGCAGTGTCATGTGTTATGTCAGCCAGTTAATTTAAATGAACTGCCCTGTTCATACATCCAGTAATTTTTTTGATTTCACAAATGATTAGTTGATTGAAAAATAGGCTTACTTATCAACCCAGTGTCATTCAATTTGTAATAAGTAAGCTGTTCCCGTGGGGTTGCGGAAGAGCATTGACAGCCGGGAAAGTACCTTAGCTCTCCATTTAACCTCCCTAGCGGTTGAGACGAGACCAGTTCGTCCAGAGTTTGCTAGCAAAACAAGAGTTTGCTTGCTTGCCTGTAGTGATTCTGAATCATGGCAGGCCTGCCGATCGATTCCAGCATTGCCTATTCTTTGTCATCAATGATGGCGAGCAGGCAAGGGGACGTCATCACGCTGCATTCCCGAGTGGGGGCAGCTCTGTCTGCCCCCACTCGGTGTGTGTGGGGGCCTTTAGTGGGCCTCGGCTCACTTTCCTGGTGAGATGTTTTGTATCTATATGATTTTGGATGCTGGCTTCACCATTATGATGAAAGAGTAGTAATTGTTACTTCATACTGTGCTGTTAAAACAGCATGGTACAGAGTGACTGCTAGGTAAATACACATTGACAATTTTCTTTATTATAAACACCCCCAGTGGCCACTTGCAATATTGCACCCTGAATTAACCTCCAGAAGCCTGGAAGATGAAGATGCAATCTCTCATTATCACGCCACCATTGTATCAGCTCAGAGATAAATCTTTCATTTTATATAATTTTTTTACATTTTGAGTATACACCTGCTTTTAGGCAGGTTCAGGACTTTATTTCAAGGGCAGGTTCTGTTCAGTTCATCTGGGCTGATGGCAGAATTTCTTAATCAAAAAACAAAAGTGCCAATTTGGTTTTAATACTATACAGTACATAGAAAAGGGTTTACAGCTGTTATGTCAAGAGCAGAGAAGTGATGAATTTCGAACATTAAGGATATTGAAACATTAAAACTTAGGGCATGCAATTTTCTCTAAGCGGCCAAAACATCTATAAAATATTAAGTGTAATTAGTGCTACTGAATTTTTGAATGTAATGCAATGATAAGGTGTAGATGTGTATTGTTAAAATACATAATAAAACATTAATGGAGAGGTCAGGGAACTTGCCATTTTGCAATATTATACCTGCAGGCAAGAAGCACTGAAACTGACTCGTTTCACATTTATAATTAAAAAGAGAGATTAAAATGCTGTATGTGCTAATATTTATCTTTATTAAATAACAGCTTTATGCTGATACATAATAGCCATTATATTAATCCGTCTTTCTTATTCTTATCTACCTCATTTCATCTCTATTTGTATGTTTTCAAATTTTGTATTATGAACAGTCTGTGCACCTCTAGTTTCCATGCCTGTTTAGACAATACTTCCGTCATCATTGTAACTATATTAATAGATTTTCAGATACTGCAAGGACATGAACACGTCTTTCAATCTTGAACCCAATTATTGTATTTCAAATGATTTTACAGGATTAGCCTGATTTGTTTGGAAAATATGGTTAATTAAATTGGCTTTAGGGTTCTTATACCTAAGTGGGACTGGTTTACTAAAAAGTAGAGTGTACTCATTGCCAAGGAAATGTAGTGATGATTCACTGTACAAAGAATACACTGTATCATACATAGAAAATGAAACTCAACCCTACAAAAACAAAAAGGTTGTGCATGAATGGATAAAAATGGCCTCAAATGTGGTAATTATATTTAAAAATAAACATATTTCACTCCTTTACTAAGTTAGCCTTTATTACGTCAGCGACTGTGACAATACCGTCTCATATCCACACCTGTATTTGCCTTTACAATTCATCTCACGCTGCTTGTTGTACATTTTTATGACAATTGTCAATTTTGACTCCAAGTCAGGAGTGATGTGAGTGGCAAAAACATTTATTTTTTTTAAGTGTAGTAGTAGGACAAGATACAGAAATGCGTGCTGCAGTTCAAGAAGAATGCTGATAGAAGGAGAGAGAAAAAAATGACATCTGCTGATTGCTTAAAGCGGTTGTAAACTCAAAATAAAAAATCCCCAACATACATTACATTGACATTATACTCACCTGTCAGCAGTACAGGGAGTGCAGAATTATTAGGCAAGTGGTATTTTTGAGGAATAATTTTATTA
>CM070033.1:52386060-52404135 GCA_036250615.1 Ptychadena robeensis | reverse complement strand
ACTTTTTCTTTGTTTTCACCTGTTTACTTATTGAAGCCGCTAAAGTCCCCATGCCCCTGTTATTGTATTGTTATTTTGCTCTCTAATTTCTTCTATTATTTTGGGATGTTGGCTTCCTCTTGTGTGAGAGTTTCTCTTGTTCAATAATCGGAACGTGCATGGGGGGCTTAAGTGTGGTAAAAATTATTGTAAGCATTGAGCTGAACTACTATTAGTGGCTTGCATACTATATAACCCATTACTTTAACCACATTCATTTATGATACCAGTAGGGTCGTTATTTCTTTTTTGTATCAATTGCCACAACCGCTTATGTCACCACTGTGAAGAAACGAAAGAGGACATAACTCAGAGTTTTTATATTTGAAGTCACACAGTTGAAGTTTTTAAAATATTTTGCGAACAAAATAGACAACTTGGTGTACATATATTTGGGTGAAGCATATTAATAGTTGAATGTTATTTCTCTAGTGTATCTCTTACTCGTCAAAACCACTTTAAAAAGGGCCCAAACCAGAGATTTTCTTTTTTGCCCTTTAAGCCTTTTACAAATACCTTTTCCCACAACCATAAAGTATTTTGCCATTGTACAGTACAGTATTATTGCACAGTGTACCATAAACATTTCCTAGCATTCCCAAGCCACTTTACCGCATTAGGCTGACATAGTTAATTTCCAGTAGAGATGGTCGTAAAATTTTGACTAGTTTAACTGCAACAGTACAATAGGTATTATCAAACTCCCTGAACATGATATTGTCAACAACATTACTGGAGAGGTAGAGAAGGATTGTAGGAACATTACAAAAGCAGTTTCTGCATAAATTAGGTTCAAAGCCAAGTTGAACTCTAATTTAATTTATACAAAAACTACAGGTACTAGAGAAATACTTCCTAACTTTTTTGTATTGTTTCCAAAACCCTTTTCCAGCAAATTAGGTGAAGATATCATGTTCAAGGGATTTGCAAGTCAGCTATTTGAAATCTTTTAGGTTTGCTATGTGTGAAGATGTTTTATAAGGTGGAAGATTTAATGTCTCCAATCAATCCATAAAAACTTCAGGACTCCAGTTTAGAAATATGACTTGTAATGTATTGGTTCTCATAGAATGTTAGGGTTGCATTTTTGTGCAATTGTCAGGATGCGAACCCAGGGACGGCTCAGTGTCTGGCTGCAGCTCTGCTCTCTGAGCCACCGGAACGTTTGCTTAGCACCTTGTCGGATACCTTGTAAAAAAAGACCTGGTTACTAGTGATGGCTGAACTTCTGCCATGTCCATCCGCAAATGAGCAGATCGGACTTTTAAAGCAGTCCGGTGTTCGCCTGTTAGCGGGCAGATTAAAATTCCCCGGCTCTCGGCGGGGAATTTGAATCAGAACAACGGAAGTGACGTCAGTGAACGGTATCTGGAATGCATCGTTTCTGGTTCCAATTGCCGGATGTGATGTCACTTCTCTAGCTGGTCTTCTAGTGACAAGATTCTTCCTCCGACAGCATTAGGAGCAGTAAGATCCTGCCAGAGGAAGAATTGTGTGCTACTTCTCGACAGCAAATGGGGCGGGTCAAACACCTGTACTGCTCGCTGGCTAGAAGGAGTGCGAACATCCATGTTCGCGGCCGAACTGTCCACCATCACTACTGGTTACCTAGTTCTCATTAAACCCTGAACCCTTGGCCCCTCCCACGTACTTCCTATAAAAACCATGTCCTTGCTTAGCTTCAATGCCAGATTATTGTGGTTCTAGTCTGTATCTTGCGTCCTGCTTTTCACTGCTTGTGCCTTCATCATCATCCTTCGTGTATCAACCCTTGGCTTTGACAATCCGACTACTCTTTATCTTGCTCTCTTGTGATTTGACACCATCAGCTGTCGACCTACGCTTGTTTTTGACTATGCCATTACTTGAGTCGCTCATTCAGCTACTGGACTCTGAGCCTGACCACAGATCGTTACAGCAGCTGTAGTCTGTATCTGCAACTATGCTCTGCTGAAGCTCAGGTGCTGCTTGATAGAGAATATTCCATGCTTGATGGGTCTGAACAACTTTGAGCTTTATGTATGTCCTCATTATATTATGCATGCAACTAGTTATAGAAAATACTGTTGAGAGCTCATTACAGTGATGATAGAAGAAAGCACATTTCCATTCTCCTGTTAAAAATGCTGCTAGATCTGCTCACGTATGGCAACATCATGGCCAGTTAAATGGCAGATGAAATTTAATATCAGTAAATGTGTAAAAGTTATGCACCAAGGATGTGTGCTAAGTAAGCATGACAACATTTTTGCCCAAACGCTAACTGGGTAACAGATGGGCAAATAAAAGTTGGAAAAGGACTAAGACTGCAAGTAGACTAAGAAGTATTACTAAATGCTTAGTAGCAGCTACAAAACAAATAAAACAAACAATTCTAAATTAAAAAAACACCACTGTATAAATCACTTACAGAAATGTGTCCACTATATTGTAAGAAGAGGTATGAGCCATAAATTTAAAAAAAACGTGTTGAAAAAGGGAGTGAAAAGTTAAGAAAAGGAACGCAATTCTGAGATATAGATTGAGCAGCAAAAATGTGTAACCAAATGTAAATAAAGAATTGTCCTTTATAAGGTAACCTGTAAGGCTAGTATAATAGAGTAGTGATGTAGGGGTTTTCTTTTCTATATACTCAGGATCATTATGACAGCGCACAGTAAGTGATGTTACAAAGAAAAGGTCAAACTAATAACAAACATTATGTGAGACTAATTTAGATGTTACAGAACAGCTGCATTACCTACTGAAAACAAAACACCTGTATAACACACTTATATGTAATATTCTTCATGCTACAACCAGATGTTCAGGGAGCCAGCTTCATGTTAATAAAGTCAGCATGATGCATTGATATTTGATGCATATGCTAAGGGACCTACCTTTATCATATTACAGTCAGCTTGATACATATGCTTCATAACACAACACTAGATTGAGGTTCAAGGAAAAACGACTGGTGTATCCAATTTAAGCCAGCACATATGATGAGGTATTAAAAAAATGCAACTCCTGGTGAAATGTTATAAAGTGTTTCTCATCTTGGCATTTCAAAATACTCAAAAATATTTATTTGCCTGCTTTTTGTGTCTTATGTTGCTAATATTTAAATGGGTAAACACATTTAACAAAAAAGATCATTATGGTAAGCTAATTTAAATGGAAACAATATCCTCCAGAGGAATAAAAACATTTATCCCCTGAATAGTCCAAATACTCCAATGATTAAAGTAGCAGACCATACTTCAATATATGTAGCTGAAAGAGATGGTTGATTTTTTTGTTCGTTTTTTATTTTTTTCATTTTTATTTTTAACTAGCTGACTTTGAGTTTATCACAAAGCCTTTAAACATGGTATCATCCCCACAACTAATGAGGATAAAGAGAAGGGTTGCGGAACAATTTTTACATTTTTCAATTAAGATTTTTTCCCAGGACCCTTTCAATAACTTATATACTGGTAGGCCATGCCCTTTCTATCCCACAACAAATCCTGTCCATGTCTTTCCACACACCCATTATCCCCAAATATAGAGTTTCTTTGAAAGCAAAGCACCACCTGCTACTTGTATACAAAAATAAATAACAACACACACTTTGAAATGCTTTGTTTGCCTGTGGGGTGTCATTTTTGATATATTCATTTACAAGGATGAGCTGGCTGCACATGCTATCAAAGCGAACCTACCACCTGGGAGGTGCAGCTCAGCCGATACTGCCGAGATCCTCAAAATGTAAAAAAAAATAAAAAAAAATTCCGATTGCGCCCCTCATACTGCCTTACTTAGCACCTAGGCAGCCAAAATGGGGTCTGGGACATCTCTCCCAGACAGGAACTCCTCAGCAGCTGATTCCCACTTCACACCCCCCCCCCTCACAAATCTCTCCAGCTCTGACAGAGAGGAGACAGGAGGAGGAGTGGAGGGGGAGGAGATGGGGGTAGTGAAGGTGGAAGCAGCTGCACTTCTCCAAGAGCTAAGATGCCGGCATCAGATCTGAATGTAAAGGAGGTGAGTTGTGTTTTTTTGTGAAGCAGTTTTCCAGCATCTGAATTGCTGACAGGTGAGTATTTTGTCTACTTAATGTATGTGTGTTTTTTTTCATTTGTGTTTAAACCGCTTTAAACGTTATTTGGTCAGAGGTGCTTTGGCTAATCCTAGGCATACATGGGTTGAATAAGGTGCGACAGAGGAGCCGTTGAACGCAGCACAATGCCATCATTGCACTGTGCTCAAGCTTCCTCGACAACGAGGCGCAGAACTGCTGCGTCATCGATGTTTCCTGATACTTTGGATGGGAACATGTTGGTTCCCTGTTTGACCAATTCATCAATTGATCCTGCTCAAGAAAAGCTGGGTGGTGCGATTTTTTAATAGATTCAAGCACAATTGTGCGAATGACACTCAATTGTGCACGCATCTATGAAAAACCTTGCTTAAGATTAAGCAGAAACCTTAGTGTACAATCACATTGTTTGGTATTCACTAATCTATAAAGTGACTCTTACAACCACAATCTGTTAAAAAAAAAACACCTCCAGTGACTTGCCACTAAGAGTACAAAGGATTCCTTTTTTTGTAAGAAAATACACTTTGTCTTCCAGACAAAAGCACCAATCTGTGGCCCTCCTTTATTATTTCTGTCATCAAGTTCCTATACATTAATATCTTCTCACCCCCATTCATGCTTTTCCATGCCTATCCATGCCTCATTTATTTCACATCTGTGACTTTCTTCACCTTACAAATTAGTATTCTAACACGTGTAAACATTCTTCAGTCCTTGATTACCTTGACAATGTTTCTTGTACTTCCTTTGGAGAAAATCTACTTTATAGTTGAAGAGGTTGTGGGGCAGAAAGGTATGTGGATAAAAGTGTATGTGCAATCTTGAACTCCTTTTTTAAAAGAACCCTCAGATATCTGCCCTTTTACTCAGGGGGAATTTACAAGGGTAGTCACTTCCCATCCGGAGATGTTCAACAATGTAAATAAACAGTAACAATAAAGTAATAAATTACAATAATTATTTTCAGAAATAACCTAACCTTCCGAGAAAGCAGCACAATGGCCTATCCATTTACTCAATGTGGCTGATTTGTTTGTGTGAAAATGATTCCCAAGCATGAAAGGTCCTCTTTCATTGAAAGCAAAAAAAAAACTAAAAACTTTCATTTGGTTGTTTTTTATTGTAACTGCATTTCTGTAGTGTTTCCTGATACTTTGTAATGATTGTTTAATTTTGTTATGAAACCTGTGCTTTTCTCATATGATTACTATGAAACTAACTGAAAAGGTCTTACACATTATTATCAATTTATCTTAAAAAAAAAGCAGATACCAATTTAGTTCCAATATTATTCTGCCTTACAAAAGACACACACTCTATTCGTTCTATTTTAAAGTGCATTAAAACATAAAACCCCAAAAAATAAATAACATTGTTCTTTACCCGCGGACTCAAAGCCGTTCCAAAATCCTAACATAAAATACTTACCTGCTCTGCTCTCGGCTGTGAAAGTCGCCATGTTTTTTCCAGTTCTCTGGGGGTTAATAGCTACAGTAACACGTATGCCCACAGAAGATCACATGTACAATTGTTTTCAATGTCAAAAAGATTAGTGTACAGAGACGTGATGATCGATCGGGAGAATAATCGGATGCGGAATTATGTACCCTACTGATCAGGATTTCTCAAAATCGGCCGGGACCGCTTCAGGCCTGTCCATAAATTTTGGTCGATCTGCTGTTAATAAAATTGTGTCAGGGCGATCGATCAGTGATATTTCGAATTCCGATTTTTTATGCCAGCTGACCGACCATAAAATTTTAGGTGAAAATCGGGTGACACGATCGGACAAAAATCGGTTGGACGAAAAATCAGAACATGTATAGGGAGCTTAAGCTGTGGTGAAAAGACAGTAAGAGAGAGAAGGGGCCATGAGGGACATTTAGGAATATCTGTTTACAAGTAAGGATTTTTATATTTTTTCTACAGATCACCCCAACCATAAGGGGCTTGCCAGCAAGGGAATCAAACAACATCAGGTGAGTATAGGTGCAATTTAAGCTGTGTCTTAGGGAACCAGTTACTCCTGCCAAGGAAACCCATTGGTTATTTAGTCGAGTGTCACTATGCACTGTATAGTGTTGATCGTGAATTTTCAAATAATTATTTTTGCGCATATTGGCACTTCACAAATTTGCAGAGATCTCAAATATAGAGCTACTGTATATCTTTGTAATCGTGAATATTCAAGATTTTTTACATCCATAGCTGGAACTACCATTTGCAATATGTGCATATACAAGTGCTGATTAGGGTAATGAAGGTAATAAAAAATAAAAAGTTTCCATGTGATAGGGCTGATCATGAAAATATTGCGAACATCGGAACTATGACTGGAGATCACACATTTACAAATTAGTTGTGAATATTACGCGAACATTTTTTTAAAATATTTTACTAATATTGCCTGTGCTGCTCCTCACTAGCGCTGTATATGAAGACAGGCTCTAAACTTAAGACTAGTTGGATAACATATACCCACAACTAGAAAAGCAAATGTGGCTAGGTGGTCATATGTAAAAAGAAAGAGGGGATGCCAATATTTTTTGAGCTGAGCATGTCATACTAGCTAAATAAAAAACTAACCAATTAACCCTAACTAGCTTGCTGCTCAGTATAATATTCTCATTCTTTTTTCACTAATGTTATCATCGCTGATTGTTATTTAATACAGTCTTCCCAAGCTTCTTCTTTAAAAAAATATTTGAATTATATAGAGGAACAACCAATATCCATAATAAATTTCTCTCTGTAAACAGTATTTTGATCCACGTGGTAAAACTTTGGAGATATAAGAAAGTAGGACAGGTGATTTTTTTTATACAAATGTGGCAGATCTTTTATATTCAATGGGATTTTTAAAACTGAGATATTAAAAATCATGTTTTAATTAAAAATGCTCTGTATTCTAAAAGTGTTATTAAAATGTGCACAAGAAATAATCGAGTCAATTGAAAACCTAAAATTGTAAAGTTTTTTTGGCTCCATTTTTTATATATTTTAGAATGACTTTAGGATGATAAAAATAATATAGATCATGTCCAGTCAAAAGTAAAAATGACTTTTGCATCTTCACATTAGCATAAAATGGCTTCAAAAGAAAGTGACCATGCACATTGTATTTTTATAGTTCAGCTATTAACCCACTTACCTATTTGATGGCTATTCTCTCCATAAAAGAGATAATCATAGTTCCTGATTATGAATAAATGGAAATGTTCACATCAAATTATGTTGCATTCAAAGATAGGAGATTGTTAATGCATTAATAATTGATCCAATCAAAGACTCTTAAATGAAGCACATAATTAAAAGCATTAAATATCTTAAACAGAAACACAGAGACTGATTAATATTAATCTGCAATTTATTGCATGTATACTGTCTATGAGGATCATTCTACTTGTTTTTCATAAAAGTACACCACTTGGATGTTATCTTTTGATGTAATTAATCTTCCAACAGAGATTCGTATCATTTATTGAGAGATTAAAGTTACATTTATGCTGTAGTGACATTGTGGTTCATTGATTAACTAAAGGATTAATGTTTCCTTTGCCTAATTTTATAATTATTCTGATGTTTATTGAGTTTTTTAAGTAGATTTGATGGGCTTTATGGCAATGGCAACATTTCCTGTTAGCTGGAATAAACATCTGCTGCAACCTTAGACTAACGTGTTAAATATATTACTAATTTATAGGCAATATCTATATATTATGAAATATATACACCTGATAAGTTGCCTAATTGTATTAATATGCAAAACCCATAGTCTGACTCCATAGTAGAAGGAGTCCAGGATAAGGTTGGAGAGCATCAGTAGGTTACTGTCTAGTTTTTGTTATGTTTTTGCATACAGAGACCTGGACTTTGGGATGGCACAGAAGGAACTGGGTGGGCCTTCCCAGTTCACCAAGACACCTTCACAGGCAGACTGCTCTACTGGGCCACCCTCTGCCACGCCTGACAGGGATGGCCCAGAAATCATGAAATCATCGCTTCAGGTTAAACGCAAGCTACACTATTTCTACTAAGAGCATTCAGAGATTCGCTTACACTTTTTATAGTGTTTAATAAGAAAAATACAGACAGAAACAGTGCATAACAATTTTTTTAACAATTAAAAAATAAAGACTAATCTAGAACTATAACAGAACAATAGAACAACAGCATAAAATAAAAGGGAAGTCGGTAAATGATAACTCAAGTATCAAACAAACTTGTTTGTCTTGGTCCATGTTGCTGGTAAAGTCCAAATTAGTCAGTGGGCTCCCTGCACTGCTCAATGTGTCAGTGCCGTTGTCCTTAGTAACAAGATGGTATCAGTAAGAGCTGCATCTGCTAGGCTGACACAGCATTTTCTATGCCAGCCACAGAGGTGGGACTATCAGACTTGTCCAATGATAGCAGGGTTTGGGGGGCTGTCTTCACAGGAATTATGACATTTTATGGACCACCAACCCCAAGTATATTGATCACTGTAAAATATGGAGTTCATAGATTCCAAGCTGGGGCTGGACATTATGGTTTTTACTCTTTCCAGTGGCCTAGTGATCCAAATCCAAATTAATTGCCAACTGATGCTTTATGGAAACTAATTTTTGGGAAATATTGTGATTATTCAGTAAAAGTTACCAAAATACATGTTGCACTAAATAACAGAGCAATCCAATTTCATTTATCTGGTCCCCTGGAGAGACAGGCCCTGCGAATCCAGACTTATACATCTCCTTGGAGTCGCAAAGTCCTGGCTTTTAAAAGGGATGTTATAAATGGAAGGATCCGCGTCAGGGAACTTTTTGATCAAGGGTGGGTTTATGGCCTTTGTTTTAAGAGATCAAAAGACTTTTGATCTGTGCACTATGGCACCTTTACACTGGGTAGTGATAATTGAAAGAGATACTTTAAGAAAGATGTTTCTATATTTTATCGTGGAGACAATATCACAACATCAGGGCTTGGTTTCACAAAAGCCATTATAAATGAATTCTTTGCACTTTATGCAGATGTAGGAATACAAATTCAAGTGTCATTAGTTAGAAGTGTACTATCTGTTATTCTATTTATTGTCAAACTGCTAATGTTTGGCATCTACTATCCTGTAAAAGTGGGACCAACTATATAGGTAAAATATGCAATTAAAAGTAGGAGAGACAGATTTATTTTCAACATTGGGTGGGTAGTGACCATGTCAGACAGGTCATCATGCACTTGATTATGTGGGTGGCTAATTACCTGATTAGTATGATCACCTACTACACTATATGTTATGCAAACTCAAAAATTCAGATTTACTATTAGTTTCATTCCTGGTGACATGGATGGCCAGTATAATTAGAGAAAATGAATCTCCCTTACAGGTCACAGCTAGCGATCATCTCTGACATTGGTTTCAACACCTTACCTCTGCATTCAAAGTAAATAACACTTTCAAAGCCTATACATTTTTATTATTAGATCTAGATCCTCTCTAACAATGACAAAAGGTGCTGTATAAAAAAGGCCAAGAGGTCTGATGCCAACCTCCTCCCACATCATTAGAAAGCTTGTCCAGAGAAAATGCATGAGCTCTCAACATACTATCTCTACATTATCTGAGCCTAACTACAAGGAATGTTAACTGACCTCAATGTCAAATTTGACTGCACAAGAAAGACAAAAACATAGGTGACATATGAACTTTAAAGAGCTTACTAAACCAGTAGACAACATCATATTACCACAGAGTACTGAATGGCCACATTTGTGCAGCTGTGTAATAAATGTTACTTTCAATGTGTTATAAGTAGGTTGAATGTTAATCACCTTTGTCCTATGAAGAATTAATAAATGTTACTTTCAATGTGTTATAAGTAGGTTGAATGCTAAGCACATTTGTCCTATGAAGAATGGATATCAGTGTCAGCAAAGGTTAGTCTGCAATTGTATCAAGTGTAGAAGCTATGGTATAAAGCACAAATTGAATAAATGCCAGTGCTGACATATCTACATAACTGGCAGTCCAATGGACTTAAACTATTGATATCATTTTAGAATGAGTTACATGTATGTTTCGGGATTGAAACGCTATCCCCTCTGCTGCCAACTTTCTCCACTCAACTACTGCTCCTTTTACTTGCTCCCAGTCCTCTCGTAGTGCCCAAGCTACTCCCAAAATGACCCAGCCAAGCAACCTATGAAGTCCCTTAAAGTGGATGCATACTAAACATCTTAAAAAAATTTAAATTATGTATGCAAAATTAAAGTTTGACTTACCTCTGTGCTGGTATACTGGTGGCATAGTGCT
Source organism: Ptychadena robeensis (assembly GCA_036250615.1). NCBI lineage: Eukaryota > Metazoa > Chordata > Amphibia > Anura > Ptychadenidae > Ptychadena > Ptychadena robeensis. The sequence continues at coordinate 52,393,741 of CM070033.1, read as the reverse complement.
CCACAATCTTAAAAAAATATATTTACCTACTGTTTATAGGAATCATGAGAGATTACATCTTTGTTTGCAATATTGTATGTGGCTACTAGGGGGTTATAATGGTTTTCTATGCAAAAATGTGTCTGTGTACATTATAATACAGAGCCGAGATTAGGGACTTACCCCACTCTTACCGCACATGTCGGGCTCTACCAGGGGTGCCGTGGCACACATCATCAGAGCCAGGGAGAGACCTTCTTAAATTACTCCTTACAAGTAAGTTTTTTTATGCATTTCTCCCTATTATCCGCACTTGTAGTGCCATTCATGCAAACATGAGTTTCTGGTGATAGGTCGCTTTAATATTCCTTAATATTAAGGTTCCTCTTCAAAGCCTCTGATTGATTGTTAAAACTTTGCCCTATTAGACACATGAACATAAGTTGCTAATGGGAGTTTAGGTGCGCATTTATGGTCAAAGTACTTTCTAAATCAATGACCAAATTATTCACTCAGCAATTACAAAATATTATACCAGTTAAATAAACATGAAACTGTATCGGCATTATCACAATCCAGTCTGCATTTCCAAAGGGTAACATACATATATATATATATGTTAGATTTGCAGACACTTGCATGGCATGTATGCATTGTATTTATGACTATAATTTTTGTCTGTATGGCGCCCAATTTTCTCCTTTGTGTTGTTTCCAGAGAAGCAATACAAGCACTTCTGTGCACCAGTTGCCTGGAACAATGTGTAGTTCTTTTTAGACAATTTTTATTCTCTCCAAAACGTTTCAAATGTTCTCTCACTGTACGCTATTCCAATTTGACAACAGTTGTTATTATATGCATAAACATTTGGTTGTTGTTCAGTAGAGAGTGGTTTTATGGAGAAGTTTCTTTCTGTTATGTGCACTTTACATCATATATTCAGAGGCATGGGAATTATTTTAAAATGTTATTTTGAAAGAGGATCTTCCATTGTATCAAAGGAAAACAACATATCTGAAAGCTCCATAATGTGAATTTCCCATTTTAATTACAGGGTTTGTTTCTGTTGTAACTGCTGTAGGATTTTACTGGGCGAGACTTCATTTTTTATTTTTCTGCTGTGCAATCCTTATACAGAGATTGATGGTCTTATTTTATCTCTTTCTCTGTTTATCTCAGCCCGTTTTAGAATTTTACAGCACTAAAGTTTCCTTTATGTGTTATCAACAGAGAACCTACTGTGAAAGTTATCTTTATGAAGTAACAAGTTTACTTTTCCTGCATACATTTCTTTTTTTTAACTGTCCAACAAAGCACATTTGATATGAGCAGTTTCCTCGCTGATATCACCTTAAAGAAATCTATACCTCTGTAGACTGCTCTGTTACGGCAGTTATGTATCGGTCTGAAATGGACAACCTTTCTGTCAAATAGAAAAATGGTTGCCCAGATTTTCAGGGCAGTCCTGAAAAATTACTCTGATCATTCACTTCTGTTTAAAGAAAAATAAGTACAATCGTCTTATCACCCAAAATACAACACTTTATAGGAGAACATAGTGGGTGGCAGTGGGTTCAGTGCTGTAATTAGTTTAGGTCAGTACTTCTTTACAATATTTGTGTGTGTATTTGTGTATAAGTGTAGTACTATGACATACATGAAATGTCAAATAAAAGACACATCTGTGGGCCAAAAATTATTACACTTAAGGCCAGATTTGGCCCCCGGAACGGAGTTTGGCACCCTTGGCCTATATACCTCAGATGTGGTGTGTGAAAATGGACATATATAAATATATGATAAGTTATGTTGTATAGGACATGCAGGATTGTGCACTGTATTATTTTGTATATTGTGTTCTGCACTAGTGTTGATAGCGAATATTCTAATTGCAGATTTTTAATGCACATTGAGAATTCAAGAAATATATCGAATACAGTGGTATATCTTCGTAATCGCGAATACTTGAGAGTTTTTACATCAGTACCCGGAAATACCACGCATTGCATTCGCAATGTGTGCATGTACAAATGACGATTTGCACAATGAAGGTAATAATAACTGGAGATCACAAATTCTCAGATTTAGGAGAAAAAATTAGGGAAGGGGTGTATGATAACAAGTATTGTACCAACCCATATATGCAGAATCTATAAAGAATATCCCTAATCGAGGTCTGAGCCTTAGAAAAACTAAACTGGGTTTTAAAGGCACATCACAGAGTTGCAACCTGATTTAATATACTAATATCAACATTATTTCTTTAAAAAGTCTTTATTGGGTTCGGACTTATCCATTATACATATAAAAACATGTCATTGCTCAGGTAGACATGCCACCTTATTTAAAGCAACAAGTGTGTTGTAATAAAACCAATACAAAGAAAATCATATTATACACTGTTTTGTACAGTCAGCCGATGAACATGGTCTTGGGGTTTCTATCCTCCAATATGTTTCACCCAACATGGGTTTCCTCAGGGAGGTACGGCTTTATGAATATATATATAATGGTATTATACATACATATAAATATACATATATTTATTCACATTGCAACACATGTATCCAGCATTGAATTAAATAGTAGTATCATACCTATAACAAACAGTCACAACGAGAGTTTTATTGGTTGCATGCATGATCCACCAAACAGGGGTCCATAGATCTAGCTGGGTGCACTTCAATCCCCTATATCAAGGGTGAAAGTGAGAGGTGAAGGTCCTAGATGACAGCGGCCGAGTAGGCTAGCATAGCCCTTAACAGATGGTCTACTCGCAGTAGGGTGGACGTAGTGATGATGAAAACCTGCCGTTACCAACGCTCATCAACCTCCCCTCCAGCCCAGCCTAAATACCCTCCTCATTACGGGCAAAACAGCCGCAGCCATGAAGGGAAGGAGGAGCAGGGGGAGGAGGGGCCCATCCAGACACTCTGGGATCTCAATGTGTGTGGGCATCCAGCTCCCCACACAAATGCTGCATGGTCTTCTCCCAGGGGAGTCCCAGCGGCTACGTACTTCCGGTGGCTGCAACGCAGGCAGGAACCAGGCACCGGAAGTGACGCTGGTCCCCAGTGATGTCCCACCACACCAGCAGGTCAGAGATCCTGGGGACATCTGTGTGTGGGGTGCAGCGATCGGGAGCAAAACAGAGCCCCACCAATCGCCCCTAATGCTGCCTGTCGCTCCGCCGGGGGGCATGGGGGGACCACATCCCCCCTACCACTCCTAGCCGGCCCGCCTTGCTCTCCAGCCTCTGTTTGGTGGGCATTTCTCCCATACCAGCGGGGGACCTGTCACAATAGACCCTGTGGCGGGGGAATAATCACATGTGACCGGTATACCTTTGGGGATGTGGTCCCAGTCTCCAGGAGGGTGTTGTTCGTGAGACTCCCCAACTCATGCTATAAAAAAAGCATCTTCACCCAGCTATTACACAGTTATTTACATATGGGAGGAGTCACATCATATATTTACAACAACAGACTGAGCTCACAACAGTAATAACCGAGTGAGCTTATGCAATTATGATAGCATTAATTGTGTATTTACATGGTAGTGCAAGTGTATATACACATATGAAAGTTTCAGCCCTTCACCCTTAGCTGGAACTAAGACCTCCCTCTTGGCAGTGGCCGCTTGCACACTGCACTGTACATTCTGCATTTAACCAATGTAGTACTCCAAAAGTGGGTCAGTAATCTTAATTTCTCCTGTGCTTTGGATGACAACACATTTGTAGGTCATCCATGAATACTGACATATAAGCATATAACTCTAATTGCAAATACAATTTGCAAGCCCTGCATATATTATGTAATAAATAGTGATTTACTGGCTGGAAGTAAAATTTGGCCTGCTTTACTGAAGGTTACATTGCACTACATGCATGTGATTAGGTAAGAGTTACATGGAAATTCTAGTATACAATCAGCAATGTATTCACATTATTGTAAACATCATCCTCTGCTATGGCTAAATATGTACCAGCTAAGTGGGTTTATAGATGGATCCCATGTTGCATTAATGCAATTGTTCTATAGTAATATATTACAGCTCTAGGTTGTAGAGATATCTCTGCTTTTATGTAAATCTTTTCAAGTAAAATTATTATTTATCTAAGCTATATAATAAGCTAAATAACCGTTGTTTATCTAAGCCATGTTGTCTTTATTTCTTATTACATTTTACTCATACCTTATATTAATATAAGCTATGAAAAGCCTTGTAATAGTCTATGAATTTAACCTTCTGGGCATCCTCCACATTTTTAAAATTCCCTGACCAACCTCCTCCCTCATTTACATGTGAGTAGGAAAAGCAACGATGCCACCATAACATGGAGTTCAAGGGCGCTGCCCCCTCTCCCCTCCCCTGTCTTTTTTACATCATCAACAAGCCTGCAGATATTGAGAGTCGCTGCAGACTTTTGCCTGCCATACACCCACAGATGGGTGCTGACAGACATGCTCCGATATGCACCGGAATGCAAACGTGATGTTGTCATCACTTTTGCATCCTGGTGCATTATGGGGCTGCTTTAGTGGGCCGGCACCCTTTGTGTGCCGGCCATTAGCTTCAATGAAGACGCCGGTCTTCATTGAAGTTAATGGCATCGGCTTGCATCGGCCAGAGAATATCGGACATGTCCGTTCTCTGGCCGGCCGAGCTGTGGGGCGACAGATCCCTGTGGGCACATGCCGATAAGTGGCCGATTTTTCCGCTGACCAACGGCGCGAGCGCGCACACCCGTCGGTCAGGTGAAAAATCGCCACTTATCGGCATGTGTGTGCCAGGCATTACCCAGCAAACTTACCCTGTAAGCCCAGGAGGTTAATACATACATGAATTACAGTATTTTTGTGTTATGCCTATCACCCACTTCTGATTACAATGCCTTCTTTTAAATTGCTTGTACATTGCATTCTTTTTTTTTTTTACTTGTCAAATAGCAAACACTAGCAGCCTGTCTGTAATTGCACTGCTCAAAAAATGTATTGACGTTTTGTTCTGTAGGTAGTTGGCAGCCAAACTATTTTAATTACCCCTTAATTTATCCCTGGGGGTATCTACAGCAGGGATAAAACATGCAGCATCTGCCCTGTGCTTGTAAATCACAAATAGTTGGGCTCAACAGCCAACCATCCGAAATTAAGACAGATTAACAATTGGTATTTAGCTAACAAAACAATACAAAAAGTCAAACTCAACATCCATAGGTCAAAGAAACCAATTGGTTTGGAACCATGGATTTAAATTATTCGGCTGAATAATTATTTATTGCTCTGTGTTAGGGATGGTATGTAATACTAGGATATTGCAGGAGAAATCATGGAGAAGCATGTGATCAATTTTAGCAGCTGAGTGATGTGTTCTTCTTCAATTGGTTGATCTGGTATTAGCTTACTGTACTGTAATGCAATGTCAGAATCCTGTGGATTCATTTAATGTTACTTTAAGTTGTGTGTATTTTTTATTCAAACTTGTTAAGCTGGCCATACACCTGCAGGATTCTCTGTCAGATTTCCTTCAGATCAGATCAGATCTACCAACAACCATGTAGTATAGTGTCCTCCCTGATACAATACATAGTGATTGGAAGGTGTAGAAAGGTCCTCATATTACATGGTTGTTGGTAGATCTGATCTGATCTGAAGGAAATCTGACAGAGAATCCTGCAGGTGTATGGCCAGCTTTAGACTTGTAATTTCTTCATAAAACCAAAATAAAAATAAAACAAACACTTAAGAATTTTAAAACAAAATAATGGATTGACAACTATTCCTCTACCTTTGGTCAGTCTATGTATACCTAACGCTGGGACTACACTATGTTCTTACCCCTCATTAACCATACTAAACTGATGCAAACAGCACTAAAAGGAAGGTAAACCATGAATGGAAGCCATGGACATGTCACATTGACATGTCCATAATGCCACCTGCTGTTTTAGTGTAGACACAGCCTAATGTGTATTGTCCAAGTAACAATAAAGTGAAAAATGCCCTTTAGAGAGAAATACAGTTGCAAGAAAAAGTGTGTGAACCCTCTGGCATTACGTGGTATTTTGCATGAATTGGTTATAAGTTGTGCTTTGATCTTCATCTAAATCACACCAATAGAAAAACAATATGCTTAAAATAATACTACACAAACATTATATGTTTTCATGTTTTTATTGAACATATCACGAAAACATTCACAGTGCAGGGTGAAAAAAGTATGTAAACCATTGAACTTAATAACTGGTTGACCCTCAACCAAACATCTCCTGTAGTTGCAGGTCAGACCTGCACATCAATCTGGAGTAATTGTGGACCACTACTCTTCACAAAACTGTTTCAGTGTAGCAATATTCTTGGGATGTCTGGTGTGGATCGCTCTCTTAAGGTCATTCCACAGCATTTTGATCGGGTTGAGGTCAGGACTCTGACTGGGCCACTCCAGAAGAGTTGTTCTGTTGAAGCCATTCTTTTGTTGAATTACTTTAATGCTTCGGGTCATTTACCTGTGGCATCACCCATCCTCTGCAGAGCTTCAGTTGGCGGACAGATGGTCTTACGTTTTCCTGCAAAATGTCTTGATAAACGCTGAAATCAATTTTTCCATCAATGACAACAATCTGTCCAGGCCCTTAAGCAGCAAAGCAGCCCCAAACTATGATGCACCCTCCGCCATGTTAGTGGGGATGAGGTTTTGATGTTGGTGTGCTGTGCTTTTTATTGTCCACACATAGTGTTGTGTGTTTTTTCCAAACAACTACATTTTGGTTTCATCTGTCCACAGAATATTTTGCCAGTAGTGCTGTGGAACATCCATGTGCTCATTTGCAACTTCAAACATGCTGCAATATTTTTTGGGACAGCAATGGCTTCCTCCATGGCGTCCTCCCATGTACATCATTCTTGTTTAATGTTTTCCTTATTGTAGATGTGTCAGCAAAAATGTTAGCATGTGCCAGAGATTTCTGTAAGTCTTTAGCTGACACTCTAGGATTCTTCTTTACCTCATTAAGCATTCTGCGCTGTGCTCTTGCAGTCATCTTTGCAGGACAACCACTCCTAGGGAGAGTAGCAACAGTGCTAAACTTTCTCCATTTGTCTTACCGTGGACACATGAACATCAAGGCTTTTGGAGATAATTTTGTAATCCTCTTCAGATTTAAAGTCAGCAATTCTTAATCGTAGGTCTTCTGAGAGGTCTTTTCTGTGAGGCATGGTGCACATCAGACAGTGCTGCTTGTGACCTGTAAACCCAAAAACTGGTGTGTGTTTTAAAGGGCAGGACAGCTTTGAGCAACACATCCAATATCATCACACTGTTTGGACTCAAGCTTGGCTCACTCCTGACTCCAATTAGCTCTTGGAGAAGTCATTAGGGTAGGGTTCACATACTTTTTCCACTCCATACTGTGAATGTTTACATGTTATGTTGAATAAAAACATGAAAACATATAATATTGTAGCATTATTTTAGGCAGACTGTGTTTTCCTCTTGGTGTGACTTGATTGACTGATGAAGATCACATTTTATGACCAATTCATGCCAAACGCCACATAAACCCAAAGGGTTCACATACATTTTATTGCAACTGTGTGTAGTTATTCTATAAGACCACCGATGTTTCCTCTTCCTCATGTACTTTTGTTAAATATAATTTTATTGGGATATATTTAGGGGTCGTGTATGATTGAGAAGGACC
>CM070033.1:52352625-52381747 GCA_036250615.1 Ptychadena robeensis | reverse complement strand
TATCACATATTAGTGTCCAAAGGGCTATCGAGAAAGATGGGGCATAGTATTACTTACCCGCAGAGATAGTGGTAGTGTGAATTTAGGTTAGTACAGAAAAGGTACGCTGGGTGGAGGAGAGATCACAGTAGGAGAGGAAACCCCCTAGCACTTTTACACCATTGACACCGACAGAGAGTTGATTCCCACGAGTAGTGGGTCAGGGCATCTATAAAAATTATATTGAATAATATTATATAGGTGAAAGAATATTATGTGGAGGAAAAAAGGGATTTGTTTTAAATAAAAAGTATTTATATCAATCGGTATTAGATACTGATTTTACCTTGTACAAGCACATACATTTGTTTCTAAATGATTTTGCCGTTTAGCCTAATTAAAATGACTCCTATCATGCATGTGTGTCATTAGATATACCGACCACTATAATGTGGCTAAACATAATAAGGAAATTGTTGTTATAATTTAAGAAATTTGTCCTCAGACCCATATCAATAATTTTGTTACACACATTCCCTAAATAGTGGACCGCGCCCTTTCGTATACGCCCCTGGAAAAAAGTGCTCCAAGGGCTTAAGGTGAGCTGTCCGGGGAGGTAGCGTCCCGAGACGGCTCCAACGTGGGCGAAAAAACTCCGGTGGGGTGGGGGATGCCGATGCCGGAGAGGCTGATTCCTAAGTGCAGCCTCTGTGCCTCCGGCTGATGACAGCTCTCCCACACCGTATAGGAGTCACCCCGCCTCCAAACCCAGCTGAGAGTGATGTCAAAAGACACCAATCTGATGGAAATCACTGGGAAGGGGAGGCGGGGTAAGACAGGGAGAAGTTGCTTCCATCCGATCCGGCGGGATCGTAGGTTGCGGCTCTCCCTGTCAAATCGCCCATGTGTAGGGGGACTTCTCCACGGTCTCTCCCCCAGAATTCCACTGCTGAACAAGTTGTATTTATAAAATTAGATCGGGATACCTCCCATTTTTCCTCCACATAATATTCTTTCACCTATATAATATTATTCAATATAATTTTTATAGATGCCCTGACCCACTACTCGTGGGAATCAACTCTCTGTCGGTGTCAATGGTGTAAAAGTGCTAGGGGGTTTCCTCTCCTACTGTGATCTCTCCTCCACCCAGCGTACCTTTTCTGGACTAACCTAAATTCACACTATCACTATCTCTGCGGGTAAGTAATACTATGCCCCATCTTTCTCGATAGCCCTATGGACACTCATATGTGATATGTCTCGCTATACGATGAGTAATTTAAATAATTTGATACTATTCTTTGTAGAGACATCACATAGTGTTTGTATCCTCGTCTTATAATTAAAACAAAGTCCTTTTTCTCCATCTAGCAAAGGTACATAGCCTGAGGAAGCCATATGTTGGCGAAACATGTCGCTCAAGCACCACGCATTGTAAACTTTACATCGGAGCTCCATAATAAGCCTTGGTCCCAATCCACATCTATAATATTGTTTGTTCTCAAAAATATTTATTTGCTGGGTGTTAGACTCCCCTGTGGGTTCATCAGCAGGGGGTAACAAGCCCCTTTTTTCTGTATGTACAATTTTGTGAATTTTATGTGTGTCATTGCTATTTGTGCTCTCATGAGATATTATTTATAAAATAAAGGACATCTTTTCTTTTAAACTAAGATCTGTCAGTTAATTGACATTAAAGCATTCCAATTAAAGACCCGTTCGAGGGGAACTTTTAAATTGTTCTAAATATTTTGGGATGGGAATGCCTTGATAAACTAGAAATACAGGTTTAAACCAAACAATCCTTTGAATAAAGTATATACTGTAAATACTTAAGTATAGGCTGAAATTTTCAGCACAAAAAATGTGCTGAACCCCCACCTCCATCAGTTTATACTCGAGTCAGGGTCCAACTTACTTGACTGGGTGTTCGATGGTCTCCCTGCAGAAGCCGGCCGCCTCTGTGGGTGGTCTGATGAGTGAACCTTCTTCTGTATTTTGTAATCTATCTGCAGTATTCCCAAACTGAAATCCGCTGGGGAAATGTAAACAACTTTTAGATAAAATAAGGTACCTTATATTTGTATCAGCTTATACTTGAGCATATACAATAATACATTCCAATACCAATACCACCACCTTTCACACAGCTTCTACCTTTGACACATTTCAACCACTAAATGAGTTAATCATGGGTGACAAATGTCAGCAGGAAGAGCTGGTTGTGTGAACTGTATCATACTGGTTGGACCAATACAATTTTGTGCAATTTTTAGCCACTTCCCCAAAAGCCCCAGTCAGTCATAAAATGCATGATACATAGAGGTGAGCTGTACTGGGGTGACACTATTTCACTCCTAGAGGAAAGGGGTCACCAAGCTTTTTTTTTTAAATGGCTAAAGGACTTCAGGTGGAAGTTAGCAAGAAAACTCCCATTTCTCTCATCAACTGTAGTGGCAATGTCAATGTGTTTACGCGCTCTGTTCTCTATTTGTATTAAGGCGAGAAGTGTTTGGCAATCTTTTCACTCATTTTCCATATGCTATCTGCCATAGATAGGAGAATGGTCAGCTGTAAGGACTACAAGTCCCTGCATTTCCAGGGGCAGCCTTTATCAGGTGTATGGCAGTGAATGGTAATGCTTAATGTGTATGTATGTGTATTGCAAGAGTTGATTTGCACTTCAGGCTAAAGGCTAAAAAATTGCAAGGCTTATTGGTTGGCCGACATACATTTCCACTTCACTAAACCGGGCCAACTTTGCAAAATGTTTTTGGAGGGAAGCCTTAAATGCAACCTCTTCAATACTGTAATGCATACTTAAGGGGAGCTGCAACGATGGCTCTTTGACTCTATGACAATATATGACTATGAATAAATCTACATGCCTAGTGTGCCAGGCTGCCTGATTCAGATGCAGGGGCACATTGCATAAATGTGACACATTTAGATATCTAAAGGTGGGTGTACACGTGTAGATTTTTTTGTTTAATCAATGAAGAACGAACGATTTTTTGGTTTATTGAACAAAAATCTAGAATGGCCAATTTGTTCGATGGATACATTTTGTTCCACCTCAAACAAAAAAATTGTTCAAAAGGTCATCAAACATGTTGGTAAATTTTTATCTGTCGTTGTTATTTGGAATGTATTTTCATTCGATATCGGGATGGACGAACAAAAAATGTAATGTTACATTCGATAAATGAACGAACGATGTTCGGCAACGACATCAACACAACACATGTAAACCCACCTTAATGCAGATATTTCTAGCAAATATATGGTATAGCAGCCATGCAGGAATCAAAAAAATCTGGTGTGTAGACATCAAAAGCATTAACAATGCTGAACAAAGTTTAGAAAAATAACCTATAAAGTACAGAGCCTATAATTCATAATTTTAGCTCTCTGCAGGGATCTGTGGTTTCAAAGTGAAACCATGCCTAGTTCCCTGTGGCTTTATTTTAATGGATTACCGTAACTTTCTACTGGAATCCCCATTATCCCGATGTTAAAAAAGGAAAGTCCCAAGACAAAGTCTGAATAATTTACAAATTTTAACTACTGGAATGTAACTGTTTAAATGAGAGTTCCAAATTATTTCAGGCTCTGATTTTTTTTCCGTTGCTCTGTGGTTTCCTGGGGCAAACAAAGTTTAAATTAGGTCCTATGAGTGAAGCAAACTTCCATTCACATTACTTGACTATATTTCTAATTGTAGCGAAAAAGCAGAAAACACTGTGATGGAATGCGTATGCAAAATCAATATACATATTTGAGTTGTAGAGTCATCCTGGGAAAATCTGAAATAATATTTTCAAATTGGGAAAAACAGACCGTAGTGTGAGAATTTTAGCCTCTGAAGTTTTCAGATTCAGATTCTGTGCAATGTGTTCTCTTGTATTTTAGTTCTCTCATATTTATTTAGAGTTGAGCAGAAAAAAACACAATAAACTATATTCCTGTCAATCAAAATATAGTTCCCAAATCAATAATTCATATATACTATGTGTTAATTCCTGTATAAAACATAATTCCTGTATAAAACATTTATTCCGTATTGTCAAGTCAAACATTAAAATATTGAAGGTCATGGGGAAAAAAATTAACGTTTAGTTAACATTTTTTATTCTGAGTTCTTCTAATAAAGTGAGTAGAGTGAAAATTAATCTTAAAGGAAAGAGTAATATCTCAAAAGCCACTAAAATTTTGTAGCACAATGCAGCATAAAGGTCAACAATACTTTGTTGTAGAAATGTAAAAATAGCCATTTTCAAGCCTGCAGACTCATCCGTGTGCACTGGAAGGGCCCCTCCACTGTGCATGAATGGCTGGATACTTAGACCAATATGATTACATTGGAGAAAATTTACACTCTCAGACAAGCATTCTCTAAATATTTGAAGGTTTGGATGTTTCCGACCCTGAGGCAATTTATTGTCTTAGTATTATTTTTGTATACTCTCTATTGGAATGTGTCACTGGGTAATTTATATTGATAAAATCTCTGTCTTTGTTTTGCATCTTTATTGGGCAGCTGATGGTTGTCTAATTTATACATTGTTGTTTATTCTTTACAAATGTCTACTGTGGGCCACATTGGCCTTTTGTTTTGTATGTGCATTTATTGAATAAAACTTTGATTAAAAAATAATTATTTTTTTGAAATAAATAAAAAACAGTTTTGGCTTCAAGGCACCTGTTTTTTTTTACCATTGTCCCCCGCTGATTTAAAATTATGAATATTTAAACCCTTATTTTAAGTAAGTTTGAAAATCTTTCCACTCAATCTCTTTTTTTTTCAGGAACTATGCCATACATCATCCATCCATCAATGTACTGCAACACTAGATGAGATATTCAATGCAGGCATTGGAGTAAGGGGCAACAGACTTGCAAGGGAGTTAATAGCAGATAACATATAACTAAATACCTTGGATATTGGCTACCACCAATTGGCTTTAAAGGCTGGGGGACAGATCCTGCTTTAACCATAAACCATTTATTATAGGGATTGATCGAAATCTGTTAATTCCCCTATCACATGATTGGGTCATAAGACCATATGTTTTTACCACATTCACCTTACTAAAAAAAACTTTCAAACTGATTATTCTAATAAAATGTGAAGATGCTATATGTTATTTACTTCAACCAGAGTATCTTGTATTTTCTTTTTATGAAATCAAACAGTGATTGTTTTAAATAAAAGCATGGACATTTAGACTGAAAGTAAAATTTTTATTGTGTAAACATTTCTTTAAATCATAATTAAATATTATATTTTTTTAATTATTTACAAATAAAATAACTGCACATCACAGTTCCCAGTAGGGCCAGGGGGTCTGTATTTGCTGTGGCTACATCCAGTTCTGAAAACCGTGCTATGAGATCCCTCTGATGGACACCTGTAGTGGTTGCTAACCTTTCAGCTGCTCCTCCCTCCTGCCCTATTTAAGGAAGTATCAGACAAGCAGAAGTTGCCTAAACTTTTGGACTTTTCATGTGTTTGCTACCAACCTCCTTTGTTGACTCTTTGATTTCCTGGTTTCAGACGCTCTGCTTGTTCAACAGAATCTCCCTATGGATTGATTATCGGCACCTCATCCCAGTACCGCTTGTGACTTCCCGGCTCAAGACTCTCCTTACTCCTCACACTTGGCACTATGTCTTGGTTTCACATCAACTGCCAACTTGCACAGGTGCTTTCTGGGAACTGAAACTTCAGGGTTGTCTGCAGCAAAAGTCCATCACTCCTTCAGGAGTGCTCCGGTGAACACCAGGTGGTCCCTTAGATTACGCACCCTGGATTGCACCTCTGCCAACTGTACAAGTTGGTACAGTATGTTCACAACCGTGAATCACTAGTTTCACCCTTGCTCTGGTCTCATCCACTGTGGCTGAGCACATGAGAGCACGGAAAAGCACAACCAATACATTCCAATACAAATTGTATTATTTGCCCTAGTTATTTATTTTTGTAAACAACAATCTTTTATTGAGGTATTTTTGCCCCAGTCAGGCAGATAGAAAAAATGGATGTAAGCTTGCATACAAAAATAGGGGCTGGGGAAAAAGGAGGGAACACATTAACCTACATAATACAGAACAACCTTCTTCAAGAGGAATGGAGGGTGAAAGGACAATGAAGGGAAGGAGCACATGCTTGGAGGCAAACCATGCCTGTAATATTAAAGTACTTATTATATGGCCATGCTTAGCAGTGCAGAGTCTATAAAGACAAACCGAGTACCCCACAATTCATTATATTGGAGTTGTTTATGCCTTAAATGAGCAGGCAGTCTCTTTATTTCTCTTTATTTAAGTTAGGGGAAATATTGTATAGTGAAGAACAGAGTGGATTGGAATTTAGGAGCTTTTTACCTGGTAGATAGAATCGGTCAGCTGGAATATTCTTAAGATCTCTTCATCCAACAAGAGCATTCTTCCATATAATAGAGTTGAGAGGGATAAAGCATCAAAGAGTAGATCTTATTATATTGTTTTAAAGACTGAGAGTCAATAGTAGTAGTAGGGGAGTGGAGGTCTCAAAGTTTTGCTGCCAAAGCCTGGACTAAATCGAGGTTATATGTTAATTTGTTTGTTTAATAAATGAGATGCTACCTTACACACACTTCAAAATCTGATCTGAACTTGAAAGCAGATAGGGATCCGCTACAATCATGGTACATGTATATACATAGTATTTACAGATCCTAGTATGTATATTTCCTGCATCCTTAGTATTTACATTTCTAATAATATCAATTTACACATTAGCATATACAATAATAATATGATCTTTTAATACAGAAACGAGAATACAAATAACAAAAGCCAACCACAAATACATAGCTGTGAAATGCAACCAAACCAAGCTGAGAAATGAAAACACAGAGGTTTGTTTTGTGTGCTTTTGCGGGTATGTTATCCTATAAGTAAGTAGTATAGCATGGAATCACATTGTTGTATGTGAATTTGGGGTTTATTATTTTACAATAAATGTGTAAATGTTCACATTGTATATGAATGCTGTAATTCTTCTTGTTACATTACTGAAGTGTGTTTGACTTTAAGGAATATCCATTAGCAGGAAGATATACTGTATATTACATATTACCTAATGTGATCTATTGTCATGCATTTAAATAAATTGCTTGTCCTAATAGGTCAATATAATAATGTGTAATTTTTCACTTCCCTATATTGTATGTAGTCAGCAGTCATTACCACCAGTCAACAATCCACATGTTTTTTTCCCCTTAGATCAGCACTATGTTTAAGGACCCTTTTTTTCTGTTCAAGTATCATGGGTTTATTTTATTACCTGTACATCTATGCTTAAAGGTAGCATTTCAGTGGATTTCCGCAATAACTATCATCAGGTCAGCACATAAGAGCCATATAATGGCTATAAATATTCCTCAAGAGAGCCTGATAGCTTCTGAAAGGATTGTAATGGCTGTAATAAATGAATAATACAACATGAAATGGACAAGTTGCCATGAAAATGGCAAATGAACATGTGATTGCACTGCTTGAAAGATAATTAAGTGTTTTATGCATCCAGAAAATCTTAACAGTTTATTGCTATCCCAAACTTTATGGTGTGAACAAGCAGCCAATTTCAAGACTCGTCCCAATAAAGTGCAACATTTTGACTAACAGATTCATGTATAATGATATCTTTACTATTTAACATTTTTGGATAGAACATGACAAAAAGAAAACATAAGCTATAAGAAACATATAATAGAAAATCTGACCATACTGACCATCCTGTATACGCTTAGAAATAAATTGATCCTATAATAAAAACCTGCGTAGCAGCTGTTGGTGACAGTAAAAGAGGAAGGTTACAGTAGCTGAGAAATTGGAACTGGCTGCTATCACTGTTTTATGTTGCTAGGGAAATGGTACTGTAAGGACAACATCTGTATTATACAAATCACTACTAAGTGCAGATGAATGTGTATTTATGAGTCTATTCTGAGAGAAAGGGCATCATTGATGAGAACAATGAACTTCAGCTTATTGCTAGTAAAAAGAGGGTCAAAATGTGGTAGAAATGAACACAGAATACATTTACAAGATAAAAGGGATGAGCTAATACGAATTAATGATACATAGAGCTATATGAGTCATATTTTAAACAAGTAGTTTTGCTCTATGGCTATATCAGCTCACTGCTACAACTTACAAAATGTTTTAAAATAAAGTAATACAAAGGAAGGGGAAGCCATATATTTGGCATTGATTATCTGCCTACAATGGCTTCTGAGAAGGGATGGGATATGTTAGGCAGAAAATACTGCTGTAGGTGATGTGCTCAAATTTAACAAAAAGGCAATGGTATGAATGTCACTGGCTTTGGCAATTTGCCAATTTGTGATTGTTAAACAAGTGAGTCTGAGCATGACAAAACTAGCAGGTTTGTTGGGTGCTTTCAACATTCATTACCAAAAAGAGGTGAAAGGAAGGAAACTGGAGAATTGCAGATAATTAGCACCTAAAAGCGGACCTACCACTCTGCAGTAAGGGAATGTGCGTTCGAAAATAAAAAAAACTTTCTGACAGCAGGAGGGGTGATTTTCCCAAGATCACCCCTCCCACTGTGTGACAGGGGAGGAGACATCTGTCCCAAGTGCCCATCAGCTTCACATCTGCGAGACTTTGAGTGATGGGTGACGAGAGGTGCTCTTCCAGAGAGGAGCGCCTCTCTCCCCCCAGATGCGCACCTCTCATCACAAGCACACTAATAGTTGAGAGGGCAGGAAAAGGGTTTAGCCATCTGGTTTAATGCCACAGGTCATGTTGGTTTATTGCCGGAAGAACTTACAATGGGCAAGCACATCTTGGTCTCACAAATCACGTGTTTTTCTTTATATCATGGCTGGTTAGGAACGTGCACATGCATTGTGATTTAAAGGATTTGTAGCTAATATTTTGCTGGCAGATGCTAAAGCACACCATCCTTAGCTCTTAGGGCCTGTGTTTTTTATTTTGACAAAGAAACAATGCATCCCATTATTTTGCATGGGACAGTGGCATGCCTAGCATGCCTGGCCCTAGTGCAGTGCATGCTTCCTTCCTTTAAGCTTCCTTAGAACATGTTGAAAAACCGTGCAAATTCATGCCGCGTTTTTGGACTGCATTGCATTATATTACCTGCTTAACCATTGTGTATGCCAGTGGTTTTTAACCTGTGAGTCAGGACCCCCTTGAGGTCAAATGGCCATTTTACAGTGGTCCCTACGTTCACTGAATGTAGGGCCCATGATGCCCACAAGCAGGGTGGGAAGTTAGGGTGGAGAGAAATGCCCCCTTCCTTTTGAACTAGAAGTGATGGGGCATTACTCTCCCTCTTAACTTCCCACCCCGCACATCATTTTTTCAAGTGGGGTGGGATAATAGCAAGGAGGGGACATTACAGTTATATGATTATGCTGACAGTGACATCGTGAAGTGTCACTTCTGAAATTTAGATCGCGGAAGTGAAACTCCACACTGGCACTACCGCATTCCAAAGTGATACTTTGTGCGGTCACGTACGGGGTTACAAATCTAAAATGGTTGATGCGATTACGAAATGGATATCCCCAGTATAGCTTTATTCCGACCATTTGAAAGATCCCTTAGTCCCTCTGCAAACTCCACTTGTTACACCTGGCAGTACTGCCCCTGAATATGGAGCAGAGTTGCCACTCTAATGCTGGCTGTGCCTGCGTGTCCTACTCAGGGATGAGAAATTGTTTCAATGGATGTAGCTGTTAGCATACTCGCTGCTGTTTCACAAGATAGCCTGCTGTTGAACATCTGATTTCAACCACTTATTTTTATTTGGTTACAGCACTGCCTTAGTTTTGATATACCTTCCTCTATAAGCAGTAGTGTTTGAAAATGGGAGACTATTCATTTTTTTTGGTTTGTGACTTTAGGTGCGCTACTTTACATTTGTAAATGGATGAAGGCACAATTAAACAGATCATGTAATCATCAGCACAATGTAAAGGTCTAAAGGCAACCTTGCTCTATCTTGCTTTGTTCCTTTCTACCTTCTACCTTTCTCATAGTTTGCCATTTTTATGTGAAAATCCATTGTAGATAATTTATATAATTTTTATATGAATTTATAAAAAAGAATTCAAACCATTAAAAAAGTCAATACTTTCTTTTTTTACATCACTCTCTTAACAAAGAACTTTAAGATTATAATTAGATTATGGTGGCTCACACATGTCTATCAAAGAATTCATTAAACCAATACAATATTTTGCCAAAAGAATATTCACACATTGTTCAGAAATTGTGCAGTATTAAGTGTCCTCCCACATAGCTGAAGAGACTTAAAGATAAAGAAATGTATCATAAGCCGCCCATACACGTTCCGATTATTTTCCCGACCGATTTTTCGTCCGATCCTGTCACCCGATTTTCACCTAAAATGTTATGGTCGGTCGGCTGGCACGAAAAATCGGAATTCAAATTATCACCGATCCATCAGCCTGACCCTATTTATTAACAGCAGATCGACCAAAAATTTACGGACAGGTCCGAAGTGGTCCCAACCAATTTTTCGGCCGATTTTGAGAAATCGGGATAGGTCAGGTACATAATTCCGAATCCGATTAATCTCCCGATCGATTAATCTCCCGACCCAATCGGTCGGTCGGGCAAAATTCATACGAAAAATCGGAACGTGTATGGGGGGCTATATGTTTTGATAGAATGCAATACTTTAGAAATTTTTTTTTTTCTACAGCAACAATACATATAATTTTATTAGTTTTATGTGTTTTTTTATCTGGCCTAGCCATTCATGACCCCAGGCTTTTTACTGTATGTGAATGAAAGTGTTAAATGTAATGCTAATATCATCATTGGTGATTCTACTGCACCTGATACATCCAAACGGAAAACATAAAATGAAATTCCTCAGCAATAGGATTTAAATAAAATTCAGTCCTCTTAAAAATACAGAGTCTCAGCTGCATATCTTCACAAATAGATGTAAATACTACAAACTGTTATTAAGTTGCATCTGTAAGTATGGTCTTTTTACTTAGCTATTAGTATTAACCTCTAAAAAGAATAATCACCATAACATATATATATAGTGGGTACGGAACGTATTCAGACCCCCTCACATTTTTCACTCTTGGTTACATTGCAGCCATTTGCTAAAACCTTTTAAGTTCTTTTTTTTCCTCATGAATGTACACACAGCACAGCACACACAGAATTGTAGACATTTTTGCTGATTTATTAAAAAAGAAAAACTGAAATATCACATGGTCCTAAATATTCAGACCCTTTGCTGTGACACTCATATATTTAACTAAGGAGCGGTCCATTTCTTCAGATCATCCTAGATATGGTTCTACACCTTCATTTGAGTCCAGCTGTGTTTGATTATACTGTTTGGTCTTGATAAGGAAAGCCACACACCTGTCAATATAAGACCTTACAGCTCACAGTGCATGTCAGAGCAAATGAGAATCATAAGGTCAAAGGAACTGTCTGAAAAGCTTAGAGACAGAATTGTGGCAAGGCACAGATCTGGACAAGGTTACAAAAAAATTCTGTGGCACTTAAAGTTCAGACATGAAACATGGCGGTGGCAGCACCATGCTGTGGGGATGTTTTTTAGCTGTAGGGACAGGACGACTCAGAAACAGGGTTCGATGGAGGGAACGTTCGAGGGAACGATGAATGCACTCAAATACAGGGATATCCTGGAGGAAAGCCTTCTCCAGAGTGCTCAGAACCTCAGACTGGGCCGACGGTTTACCTTCCAACAAGACAATGACCTTAAGCACACAGCTAAAATAATTATGGCATGGTTTTACAACAACTCCTTGACTGTTCTTGAATGGCCCAGCTAGAGCCCTAACCTAAATGCAGTTAACCATCTCTGGAGCGACCTAAAAATGACTGTCCACCAATGTTAACCATCCAACCTGACAGAACTGCAGAGGATCCCCAAATCCAGTTGTGAGAAACTTGTTGCTTCTTTCCCAAAAGACCCATGGCTGTATTGGATCAAAAGGAGACTTTTACTAAATACTGAGCAAAGGGTCTGAATACTTAGGACCATGTGATATTTCAGTTTTTCTTTTTTAATAAATCTGCAAAAATTTCTAAAATTCTGTGTTTTTCTGTCAATAGGGAGTGCTATGTGTACATTAATGAGGAAAAAACATATTCAAACCCTTCTCAATAATCAATAGTAAAGCCTTTATTGGTTATTATAGCAATCACACGCTTCCTATAATGCTCTTTTTTATGGTGCCATTTACTGTAATTAGGTTCCCTGGTCCATTGGCTCAAAAACACCCCCAAAGCATTAGGTTCCCACCACCATTTTTGACAGTTGGGGATGGTGTTCTTTGGGTTGAAGGCTTCTCCTTTTTTACACCAAATGAAGGAAACATTATTATGACCAAGCAATTACATTTTTGTTTCATCTGACCATAAGACCAGAAGTCTTCTTCTTTGTACAATGCGCAGTTGCAGATCCTCACTGAGCTCATTTGCTTAACCATGACTGTCCACAAACAAACTGCAGAGAGCTGCTGTTTTTCACATGTTGAGTTGATTAAAACATCTGTTCCCAATTAATCAGGGTACTTAGGATGCTTTAGAACAGCTTGGACTATTTGGAATGGTATAGAACTTTGGATTTTCCCAGAGACTGTGACAATTTGTGAAGGGTATGAATAATTTTGGACATTTTGCTCAAATGTAAATAAAAGCTAAGAAATGTTTTTTTCCACAAAAATGCCTCTTGTACATCGTCTTATTATGTTTTAGGAGACACCTATGTCATTTCCCATCAAAAAATAACTTGCTGGTTGAATAAAAGTAACTTTAAGTCAAAACTTGCCAGGAGCATGAATAATTATGGGGTCGACTGTGTGTTAGGACAGCTTTGTCAACTTAATTTAGTCAAAGGAAGGAACAAGTAAAAAAACATTGCAAAATCAAGTGTTTTCAAATATCCCTGCTTTGTCTTTTATGAAAATTTATATCTGGTTGCTTGTTAGCAACCTATGCTACATTTTATTATGTGTGTAATAAGACTTAAAAATTTTTCCATGTTCACGGTCTGTACCTTAAAGCAGGGAACACACGGCTCGATATTGGAGCGGTTCTCTGCAGCAGCGTGATGACGTCCTCACACTGCTGTCAGATATTGGAGGAGCTGGAGACACAGCGGTCTCCATGCAACGCAACGGAAATTGACCATGGTTTACGTGTCAGCCAAAGAATCAGGTAAAAATCGAGCTGTGCATGGCTACCTATGGGCACCTTTCTTTTTGCAAAAAGATTTCTAGTAAGAAAAGTTCTTTATTGAGGGAAGAGAATTTTTCAGCAAAGGAACCTGTTCTTTTGAACACAAAAGACTAAAATCACAGCCTATAATAAAGTAATTGATAACAATTTAAAATCCAATTAATATATTTACTATCACCTTTACTACCTGAATAATCCTCTTAAGAATTCCATATTTTGATCATTTTTAAACAAGGAATGTCTTTTTTTGTTCTCATAGTGAGCCATCTTTTCAAGCAGTACAAATGAATGCCCTTGTGTCTCCTGAACAGATATGAAAAAGCAAGATATGGACAAGATATTGTCACATTCCTCTAGTTTTCTGACGTTATCATGAAACATTCATCAAATATCTGATATCAGAATGTATGGCTTTGTAGGTATCAATGTAAGAAGAATATTTAGTTCTCCAACTTAGATAGGAGATCGACAAGGAAAGAAAATCCAAAGGTATCAGATAATGAGGATCCAGTTCATTTTTACCTACGTATACTATTTTACCCACCTACATTTACTTTGGGGGCAACCCATATCATGGACAGACCAGTCATCAAATGTTTTAAAAAGATTGTTTAATCCAAGAATGGTTAGAATAGTCATCCTAAACAATATGGTCCATTTTATTTCTTGAGCAGTTATTTATCAAGTGCAGATTCATGTTACAATCAAGATTATAATTCACTTGATTATTAAGCATTCTGTTGGCCTTTTTTTTTACTTTTATTTTAAATCTTTTCTGTAAGTGCCCCTAATACAAAAAGAAGACACAATCATGAAACATGGGTTTTTCTAAAGCAATCATATAAATTCTGCAATTATTCTGCAAATAATAAAAATATCATTGTATTTATCAGTAAAACGTGAAGAATGCAAAATGAGTTTAGAAGGGCATCAAATATAACGTCTGAGTTGTGTAAAAAAAAAAAAACACAACAAAAAGATTTTAATATACACAATTAAAAGTAGACCTTTTAATTTGGTAAATGAAAGTGAGTGGATATTTAAGCAGAACATTTAAAAAGGTTTGATATTGTACTAAATACTTTTGATTGCCATGTTTGTTATATAGAGTCCATTAAATTTGTTATAGCCATCCATATAATTACTAAGTGGTGTTTCAAACCTTTTTCTAGAAAAGTAAACAAGAATCAAAGTTAACAAGCAAAACAGAGGAGCCCTTATCATTCTATATAAAGTCCAGCAACATTCCTGTAGTGAAAGACATCCTTTAAATGCAGGACATATTAGCTCTCTGGTAAGGCACTTTACCTACTTCCATGTGCCATATAAACAGGTCACCACTAGCTTCCCTCTACTCTACAACAGCTATACCTCTAGAGCTCAGGTGTCAAACTCCATTCTTCGATGACAAAATCCAAACCCCTTTTTATAACCGTTTTTAGTATATGTCAGTTGATATAGTGTGGTTTACAAAGTCAGAAAATAGCTGCTGATATTAACATTTGATATGTGTGTGGCCCTTGAAAATGAGAGATTGATATCCCAGGATTAAAAAAAATGCAATCTATATCTACATTCAATCTATAGGACACACTGACATTACCCCCCTAATTAAATCTTTTGGAAAAAGTGTGTCTTATAAAGCAAAAAAAAAAATACTGGTTTGTGGACTGCATGGTGATGATGGAAAGAGAGGTGGGAGCACGTGTAGGCCTGTGGTCTTGACAGAATGGCATTTAAAGCACTTTTAATTGTTATCCTTTTTTATTCCGGAAACATGGGCAATCTGCGATAACATTGTTTGAGAATATTCGACTAGAACTAAAGTAACTTTAACTTTAACTTTAACCATATGCTAAAGTAACTTTAACTTTAACTTTAACCATATGCTATCTTACATTGTCTGTATCAGTTTTAGTAGAATGTATTAACCAAGCCCCTATCAACTGTGGAAAGTGATGTAATCTGAATCCCTCATAAGGGATAAGCTTTAGAAACTTTTTAAACCGTTGCCTGCAATTCGGTATCTAACAAGGCAGCTCTATCCTTACCCAATATTTTCCAGGAAATGAGATGGGAGAACATAGCTCCCGGCAAACTATAATTTGTGTTGTTGATTACTGCCATAACAAGAGGAAAATGTGGAAAGCTCATGACCTTTTGGATTGAGTAGCCAGAAGATCCAAAGCAAATAGGTCAGGTCAATAGGTTATATTTGTTTCTGGGGGATTATAACAGATATACACAAAACACTCCCACTCAAATTCTGCCTGTAAGGATAAAAACTTTTGGCCCTAATTATGTTACCCTGGTATGTATGGAATATGGAGAATCAGCTAAATGATTTCTCAGCACTGCTCAACTTAATGCTGCATGCAGATAGTATGCATGCCGAAGCCTGGGCTGCAGCAGTCACAGTGACATTGCAGCTGTGGTTCTTGATAGACAGCCACTTTGTGTCACTGTTGTAGTAAAATGTTATGCACTCCCTCAAAGTAAATTAAAGACATTATGCCTTTCCCATCTCATCGTCAAAGGCAACATTTTTCCTTTTTCATGTTACTCAAATATTTTCTGGTCTTCTTGAACAATATTGGTGCATTTGACTGCTGTGGTTATTCGCCGGAGACCAGATATGTTTTTGTCAAATCCTAAATCACAGTCCTTTATTAGTTTGTTCATCAGAACATTAGTTGGTTTCTCTTTTATTTCTGGAGCTGGCTAGAACATAAAGCTATCATCTGATTCCTTGGTATGTATTTTACTAGTATTTGTCCTAAGATTTTACAACCATCCAAATAAATATTATTAAGGTATAGTCTATATTTTTGTACCATTATTGAAAATATCATCCCTTTAGCATTTTTCCTTTTTTCTGGTTCATGGGAGCTTTTCAGCACATGAAGAGGCAGAATTAAAAGGAAAACCTCTTTGTAATTTCAATACATGACTTTGTTTTTTGTATCTTATCAACTGACTGATTCATAGCTGCTATGCCCATGGGCAAGCACTATATACCACTATGGAATTCCAACATGGAATACTAAAATGAAAATGCAATGAACTGTAAATCTGCAATGGAATTCCTCTCCCTGAGTAACATATATCAAAATCTGTTTTATTTTAAAATTGCTTTTAAAATAAATCTTTCAAATTAACACATTACTCACATATGGTGTATATGCAGGAATCGGGGGTAAGCTATTTCAAGTAATAAAATATATATATATATACTATATATGGAACAAATCTCAGGAGAAACAGGAAGGGAGAATGTGATAAATAAGGAAGAAATAGTGTGTTTTTATTACAGCTTGTAAATTTCTGGGTGAAAACATAATGCGCATAATACCTCACTAACTGATCACCTTCACTGCAATAGACTATACATTATAATCTACATAAGTGCTCTGCTGATCACACGACTGTGTGATTATGGGTATTGCAATCAAAAATCACTCATACAGGTGTTAAATGATCATCGTAATAGGCCTTTAACACAGTGCATAGTTTCATGGGACCATAAAAATGTTCTGAAATCTCTGTACACAATTCTACATGCAGAATCAGGGCAGTCCTACATTTTGGAATGTGTTGTTTTATACAATTTTATATATAAATGAACCTCACAACAAGAACATTTTTACTAAAAGCTATAATAATTATTAGGCTCCTACAATGCATAACCTGTACTGATCATATAAATGTTTGAATTTGACCTCTCAGTCTTTTGGTTCATCCATTATATTGTAATTCTTTATACTACAGAAGTAATACATAAAATCAATACGCATCACCAAGAAAGCAGCTTTGTAACATGGTTGTCTCTCAAAGTAAATGAAATCATTAAGTAAACAATATCTAAAACATGTATGAAGTGAATGTTTTTCTCCTCGCTTGCCATCTCCTTTCTTTCTCTCCTCCCCTGCTTTTCCTCACCTACCTTTCCCAACCCACTGTATTTTTTCTTTTTTTGATAACCCCTTTGTTTTTCCTTTTAATAGTTTTGTACCCCAGGAATAATAAAGCATTCTATCTCTCCATTAGAGGCCCAACTTTGCTCCATTTAGAGACCATTCACCTGGGTGTCTGGAAATGCTATGTTTCCAGCTCCTGGATGCATGAAAAATGACATGAAGGATCCCCTGGTGGCTTTTAGGCACCTGCCCTACAGAGATTACATTGGGGTGATTTTGATCACCCCACCAAAGACCTGCATACAAGTGCTTTCCAGGCTGCTGTCGATAGTCTAGTAATTGCCCATGTGAATGCTGCCTAACTCTGTACATGATTTGCTTTTTCATCCATTTTGTCATGCTCATATAACCTTTTCAACCAAATATCACTCTGCTGGGCTGTATTATTGATATTTTTATGTATGTTGTATTGGTTTCTGTTTCTCTCTCTGTGTTATCAACTGTTAGTTGAATTAGATATTTTTCAGTTTTATATTTTTATTTAATAAAAACCTTTATGACATAAAAAACGCTGTAAAGCTGTGAAATTAACATTCATCAAAGTTCACTGGTGGGGAATCATTTACAGAATATTATAAACGTTAGCTCATAGATCTTTCCAAAATGTTCACTATTTGTGCTATGGGCCTTTTTTTCCCCAAAAATAACTTAAATATATTATATATATATATATATATATATATATATATATATATATATATGATATATGATATATATATATATATATATAGATATATATATATACAGTCATTGCAAAAATAAGTACTTCTTTTTTAACAGTAAAATTCTGCATATTTAGAAAGGGAAAAAAATCTGATTTTAGCAATGATGTAGTTATTTTAAGTATGATTTTATCAGTCTCTAAAGGTGTTTTGCTGTGAGGTACACTCCTGGGCATACCTATCAAGCCTTCCACTTTGGCCGTGAAAGTTGTATGTTTGTATGTGACTTTTTCAGACAAATCCCAATTTCAATAAATCCTAAATATTTCCCGGGATTTTGAAATTGGGGTAACCTAGGAAGGAGGGGGGCGTTACTCTTCCTCCTAAGTTTCCACCCTGCTTGTGCAGATGAAGTGTGGGGTGGGAAGTTAGGAGGCAAAGTAATGCCCTCTCCCTCCTAAGTAAGTCAGCTAGTAGGAAGGAGGGGAGGTTAACCTTCCCATACCGGAAGTGACATGGAAGTGGCATTTCACCTTGACACTCTAAACACCGGAAGTGATGTCCTTATTCAAAGGGAAAGAATGGACAGGCATGCTCCTGAGAAGATTAGCAACAGTCTTAAATGTTTTGCTGTGGTGCCAAATCTTTTTCATTTACGATGAGCTTAAACTGTTGATTTCATAAACCTTTCCAAATTAATGGCATCATTAATAGTACAAGTTGCCTCACTACAAATTGCCCACTATAATCATTGCTGATGTTTTTCTCCCTGGCATTATGTTAGTATACCCCTGAATGCTGGAGAACACCTTTTGCATTAGGCCAAATTAACAGTGAACAGTTTTTGTACAGTTGGCAAGTTGGTTCACACTTGATGATGATCAATGAATCAATTTAAATAAATTAGCAGCTACTTACCCTCCTAATTTGTATTAGAGTGGCAAGGTGAACCTAATTTTACACACACAGTACCTTTGTACTTAATCTTTGTT
The DNA here is from genome assembly GCA_036250615.1 of Ptychadena robeensis. Taxonomy (NCBI): domain Eukaryota; kingdom Metazoa; phylum Chordata; class Amphibia; order Anura; family Ptychadenidae; genus Ptychadena; species Ptychadena robeensis. The sequence continues at coordinate 52,362,835 of CM070033.1, read as the reverse complement.
CAAAAAATAATGACTATACCATGTTAAAGGTTTCATTAATAGGGCTTCTGCAAGAGAACTCATGGAAGAGCATATTATCAGTTGGGCCACCTGACTAATTTGTACTGCTTTGATTGCCTGATGCTGCCTGCACAAGAAGCAGAAATTAGAGATTTTCAAAAGATCAACATGATCAGCTGATCAAATTGGGCATGTGGATTTCCATCAATTCTTTGTTAAATTTGAACTCAAAATAAAATGTAAACATCAGAAAAAAACTGGACAAGAAAACTTTTTAACTGAGTTTCATAGCCTGGTTAAGGTAAATTATTTAAGAAAAAAATATGGTTTCTAACCTCCTGATCTTTTACTCCGATATAACTTGAGGTAAGTTTACTTAAGCCTGCCATAGACACCTCGATCTATGGCAGACCTTTAGCAGACTGATTACAGCGTGGTGACGTCACCACGCTGTGAGCAGTCTGCTAAATGTCGGACAGGAATCCTGTGTGTTCCACTGACACACGGGACTCCCGTCAGACTAGCCAATTAACTGGGAGGGGGAGGAGACTCCCCCCCCGAGTTAACAAGCTGCAGCTGTTCTGCCTGTCAGTCGTACAGAAAAGGAACCAGCATGTCGGATCCGTGTGCGATCCGACCTGCCTGCTTTTTTTCAACATAACTCAAGGTGGGCTCCCACATAGTTGCGGCAGACCAACCTTCATGTGCTCGGCGGGAGCGAGCATGCAGGTTGGTCTGCTACAACTATGGCCGGGAGTCTGCCCATCTATGGGGGGCTTTACTCCTCAAAATTGCCTTGCGCTTGCCGAGCATAGATAAGTATGTGTGATCTCAGTTCGTCCACAGATTGCTTTGTAAACAAGCTCTTGACAATTTCACTAAGGAGGTTTATGAACAAAACCCAATCATGGACACAATGAGGGCTTATAAGTAAAAAAAAAACAAAAACAATAAAATCATAGGAGGATTGAAACTGAATGAATTTACCCACAGAAACTGCCTGTATTTTGCATTCGGATTTTCAAAAAAGAACGGCTTTTGGAGAGGTGGCAGTTGTTTTGAAACTGAATTTTTAAATTTAACCACATTTGCCACAAATGGTCCATCATACATTTTCACAAATAAGTGGGAAGATAGCACTCTTATTATTTTATCCTTTATCCTTACAATTTAAGCTACCAGACACCCCTGTCATCTATAGGACACCTGAATGCAACCACACCCAACACAATGAGTGTGACAGTGTCACAAAAGTTTTCCATAGGCTATACATTTCTGTAGGTTGCTGGCAAAATAGACCTCTCCTAGTCATAGAACCAGCAGCCAAAATGTAACAGTTAAATACCCATTTACTTAGGATACACACACTTCTATTCATCTATTATACACTCTCTGACCGGTCCTAAACCATTTCTTAATTTTTAAGCTTTTAAATCTACTTTTCGAACTGCTTGTATGTACACTTGACATGTGCACACTGTATATTTGTGAATAGAATCGGATATCAATTATGAATCTAACAATTCCATTTCATACTAGCACTGCATCACACCAATGCCCAGCATGCTTTTTTCTTCTAGAATATCACATCCCCTTATTTGATAAAATGTAGCATAGAATAATTTATGGCAATATAAGATTTGTTTTTTTTTCCTGGTAATACAATTACGTATACAGTAGAATTAAAGGAAGCTACAATATAGCAGAAAGAAATACACATATGCTAATCCTTATTCAAATGAAGTCTTGCTCTAAGGAACCATTTCAATAAGAACTAATGTGTAGTTATATACCGGTCAATAACAAAATATCTTAAAACTTAAAGTGGATTATGGAAAGAAAAGATTTTCAATTAAGTATTCTTTTTAACAAAAGCAGAACCTCCACACTTGTATAAGCACTTTAACATGGAATACTGTGAAGCAGATAATTTCTTACACAGCATACAAAACTAACCTTTTTACCGTCATCTACTTATATTACAAAAAAAAAAATCTTTCTCCATTAACACGCATCAGCAGTTTGTGATTGGCAAGAGCTGCATGATTTATAGAGACTGGTAGGAAAGCAGAGGCAGAAATAATGTGTACACCAACAGAAAACACTTACTGGAGCTGTGTTATATAATTTAGACATTTTTTACATGATATATATTGACACCATATTAGAATAACTTAGAACTATATATGGTTTTTCACACTATCAAGGATTAAAGAATAATCTTATCAACACCTATTCACCAATGAGCAGTTATAAAAGAGAAAGATTTGATAGAAATTGATAGATTTAAAGAATAATTAGTAGGTTTTTTCTTTTTGTTCAGAAAAGCTTTAAATACTGTGATTACCCACATTATGGTGAGGCAGATCATTCATGTGAATGTAAATGTTGAAAATACATGCCTGCTTTTTATTCATTAGGGATGAGCAGAATATTCAAATTAATGACATGCCACAAATTATTCTCCAAATATTCTAAGTAAATTTAAAAGTTCTAGATCTCCTCCCTTTTGCAAATGTCAGCACTTTTACATGAGAATATTGTGATCTCAATGTCACGGTGATATCAAACTTGCTCGAAGACAGGTTCTTTAAGTAGGATTCACAAGCAAACGATCGTTTGCTGGTGCCGATATTTGAAATAAAAATTCATATTCAAATATTCACACTCAACAGTATTATCCATTGCTCGTCACAGGTATGTCTTGTCAGGTAGGTCCATACCATGTGTTGTTCTGGTGTGCAACACAATTCTGGTGCATTGTATTAAGGTGCAATTCAATTATTGGCTGTGTATCTACAGGTGATTCTGTGATGTTATGCGGTACTATACCACTACCACAATGTGGTACTGTATCACATAAATGTGCTTAAATGTTTTACCGAAAGGTGGAGTTTTCCTTAAAGCACCCTAGCTTATAGGTATAGATTCATATTTTTGTATCAACATTCATTTGAACTCACAGCAGGGATTGCTTTCCAGTATGTTGTCATTAACTGGCTTTGGAGGTCAAATCTTGGATATTCTGAATGGGAAATTAGAAAAAAAATATCATCAACCTTGTCAACAAAGTGCTTACATACATAAATATGGGACATGAATACATTAATTTGAGAAAGGTTGTTGTCTTTTTTGTTCATCTTCATTAACTCTATTAACACAAGGCTTTTGATGTTTGATTGTCTTTATTAGCACGAGCCAACTTTTTTTGCTCTTTTACTATTTTTATAGTTGGTAGATCATTTTGACTTGGTAATTTAAAAAGAAGTTCACAAGCCAAAAAAAGCATGGGCACCCCTGTATCAATGTATCAATGATAACACATAAAGTAAAAAAACTTCCCTTTCCTAAAGGATTTTAACTGACAAAAATATATAATTTCTCCAGTGTACACCTAGTGAATATTTTGAAATTTAGGTTGGGCAAATACATTGCCTGGCCAAAAAAAAGGTCCTGTACCAGAGTGATGGGGGCATTAGGGTAAGAAGAGAGGAAGATGAAGTGATGCACCCATCATGCCTAGTGCCTACTGTACAAGCCTGTGGGTGCAGTGCTATGACCTGGGATTGCAGCTTTTTTTCTCAGGTCTAAATTCAGCAACAGTATGTGCTCCAAGAATGGGCCATCCATTCCATCAATGGATTTTTTCTTACCTGATGGCACAGGCATATTCCAAGATAACAATGCCAGCATTCATCTTTGGGGTGTGCTGGAGAAGGCTTTGCGCAGTGGTCAGACTCTGCTATCATTAATGCAAGATCTTGGTGAAAAATTAATACAACATTGGGTGGAAATAGATCTTGTGACATTGCAGAAGCTGATCGAAACAATACCACAGCGAATGTGTGCCGTAATCAAAGCTAAAGGAGGTCCAACAAAATATAAGAGTGTGTGACCTTTTTCTTGGTGGCAATTTTTTTTTTGGCCAGGCAGTGTATCTTCACTCAATCTATGATAATATGATAACAATATAGAGAATTAACTTGAGGTGGATTTACATGTATAGATTTTTTCTTCAACTACCAATTAGATTTTTTGTTCGATGTCGTTGTCGAACATCGCTCATTCATTTATCAAATGAAACATTAGATCTTTTGTGTGTTCATCCCGATATCGAATGAAAATACAATGACAGATACAAATATACCAACATGTTTGATGACCTTTCAAGAGATTTTTTGTTCGAGGTCGAACAAAATGTAACCATCGAACAAATTGGCTATTCTAGATTTTTGTTCAATAATTTAAAAAAAAAATTGTTCTTTGTTGATCAAACCAAAAAATGTACACGCATAAATCCACCTTTAAATTACATCACAGCACAGACTTGAAAACTGGATTTCTTAAATGCTTGTAGATTGATGATCGTTCGATGTACAGAGTTTTGAAACAATTTAGTTAGACTAGTTGGGATTAAAATATGGCTTATGCCAACACAAAACAACCTGCTTTCTGTGAAACTGCGTGTAAATGTTCTTTTTCCTTTTCACTACACCAGCATTTATAGTCGAAAATATGTTTGCTTAAAGAATACATTTACTCTTAAACCTTTCAAGCATTCAGTCATATTTATGATTGCTTTTTTGATCAAAACCCATCAACTTATATCTAGATGGAAGTAGTATGATCTCATATAAGTCTATTTAAAAACACAGAAACGCAGAAGAGTGATGCCAGAAAAAGACAGAGTGGTCTATCTTGTCTTCCCATTTTGCCTTGGCACAGATCTGTTTTTTCTAAGCTTGATAAAGATTTTTTTAAAGCATAGATTTTTATTATTTTACTACAGTTAATGACATTTTAGTACTAACAAAGCAAATAAGAGTCCACTAGTAAATAAAAAGATAAGTAACCTAAAATGAACATTCTTGTATTCTACACTACTTCAATGTTGATGCTATATTTATAGACCAGTTTCCATTTCATACAAGTATCCATTTTATATATTTTAATTGTTATAATCATATTAGCATTAGTTTGTCAAGTAAAAAACCACATGTTTCCCCACTTTCTGCTGACATACCTATGTAAGTATTATTACAGATACCAGACACCAACATTTCCCCGTTTGACCTGTCTTTTGTCTCCTCTTCTGAAAAATATACAAATTAAAAAAGACTGAATGAAATTCTTTTGGTAAGGAGGCCTGTTGGCACTGCCATCAAATTGTAATGCATTAGGTGTCTTTTTGTTCACCTAAACCTAAGAGAAATAGGTTAATTTGTATAGAAAACATATGGCTTGTTTCCTCCATTTTTACTGCTAATCTGTGTATTTTTTGACTATTTGTATCTCGTGTCTTTAAAATAGTCCCATTGGCCAACCAATCCTGAGGGACTGTAGGGTTATGGCTGCCTATGCCATATATATTTTTACACTTAAGCCTGCTGTGATTCTAGCTTATGTCTCACCAGTTAGGCCAGTTGATGGTGCTGCCACACTGTTTTGTCACTTGTTGACTTTTTCACTTTAATGTTAAAGGCTTTAGCTATAATTAAAATAGAAAACAGCTGCCTGTGATTTTTGCCGTCATGTCTATCCCGCTTTGTGTTACCATTCAACTCTTACATCATTGGCAAGTTTCTAGCCATTCATTTCCAGGCCAACTTGCATTGCTATCAAACTGAAGTCCCACACTAATGTACTGATAACCTATCCATACACGAGGGCTACAAAAAGATGGTGCCAGCAATCCAATCATTTAGGTTTGCTGTTTCCAACATTTGTTTGGCTTGTTTGTTACCTTTGAATAAAGCATACAAGAAAGTAAAAGAAATATATTTTATCTTAAGGTGAACTTCAGCCAATTCTTCAGCCTGCACAGTTCAGTGTTTTATTCTGATTTCACAGCACACAGCAAACTTCATACATCAAATGGAACATTTAGTAACTTAGGAGGGCCCCATCTTATTTCCTGAATGATGGACAAATCACCTTTTCAATCCTTTTCCATTATCAGTCTTGACATCCCTGACCAATGTCTCTTCCTTCTCATTCATTGGATTTTAGTTCTTTCTATGGTGGTTCAGCATCACAAGTGGGGTGGTGTCAAAATTTCCTGGTTCAATTAAGCAATTAAGAACCCACTAGTAAATATAAAGATAAGTAACCTAAAATGAACATTCTTCTACAATACGTCAATGTTGATGCTATATTTATAGGCCAGTTTCCATTTCATACAAGTATCGTAGGCCTGTAACTTCCCAAAATATGTCCGTACAAGGGTCCAATAGACATCCTGACTATAATAATGTTTGAAACAAACAATTATGTAAAATAAAAAAAAGAAATTTTAATAAAAATAATGAAAAAAACCCCACAAAAATTAGGACACAAAACTGTGCTGCTATGTACTAAATATCGCCAAAATAAAAAATCTCTGGTGCCCCAGATGTGCCCATTTGCACTTAACCCTCTCTAACCTGGTGTGATAAAATTACACCAAGGAAGAAAGGGTTACTGCAAATGGGCACATCTGGGGCATCAGGGACTTTATTCTGGTGATATTTAGTACATAGGGGGAGTTTGAAATCAGTTTTCTACATAGAAAACTGCTTTCATGCTATTTACTGTACAAATATCCCGCCGCCTCCCCGAGTGACGTCATCACGTCACTCGGAATGGGGGGGGAGGAAGACACGAGCAGCCGAAGAGGAATGTCGCATGGGGACACAGGGACAGCGTGAGTATGCGCTCTCCCAGAGCCCCGCATTGTACTGGACGGCAGCACCTCGTCCAGTGCGATAGAAGCAGTTGGAGCGCTGGACGAGGTGCTGCCGTCCCTAACGCTAGGGCGGTTAATAGTGATGCCAGACACCAACATTTCCCTGTATGACCTCTTTCTCTCTCCTGCATGACCTCTCTCTTTCGTCTCCTCTCCTGAAAAAATATACCAATTCAAAAAGACTGAATGAAATTCCTCTCAGCAATTCTCCAAATTCCTCTAAGGTGTCTCAATACATCATACCCAATCAGGGAACATGCCCTCATCCTGACACGTTTATGCCCAAAAATCAGGGGCTTAGTGGTAGGGATCCCGATGTGTGCCCCCCTGGTCCCCATCCAAAGTATAGCGATTGACCAGAAAAGAACCCTCAAGGCGAATTACTGTGTAACCGACTTGCGGTGCTGTTCTGATCAATCCCTCCAGGTGGGTGTCCCCATGTTGGCCTGTAACAGTCAATCGTACAGAAAATCACCTGCAGATTTTAATGACAGAAAACATTTCCTGGCTTATTTTAGCACTTTTGGTGGGCACTTTTACCATATTGAGTCAATTATTTTAGTAATTGTTGTGATCAGTCATTATGTTGTAACATAAATATGCACACTTTTTTGAATGTCATCTTGTTCTCTTCACGCTAAGACAGAAACCAATAGTGCTAATTGGCTGTAGTCAATAATTTCAACAGCTCCAAATTATAAAGTGTTATTCTACCATTTTAATTAAACCAAAGTATTTGTATAACAATATAATGGGATTAAACAATGCATTTTAATAACTATATATAAATGTCACAAATGAAAAATCTTCAGATCAATATGGTGATAAATAAATATTCTAGTTGGCAAACTGATTCTTTTAGGTTAGAAAAAAACAGAAGGCATTCCCACAAAGACAGATATATAAATAGCTAATTGTCTGTATGAGTGAGGATTGTTTAATATGTACCATATTTAAATTGTAGTAATTTAGTATAATTTGTCTTGGTTATACAGAGAAGTGTGGTGGGTGTTGTGATTCCAGTATGAATCATAGGTATGTCTGATATAGAGGGGATACATTTTATGTATTTTTATTAGGTGGCTCTGTCTTCCTTTTTATAGCTGGATTTCTCTAACTATACTATTCTTTTTGAGTATGCATTATTATGGACATAAATATTATTATCTAAATATAGAAGATTGGGGTTAAATGTCATTATCCTTGTAGTATTAGTAACTACTCTACTGATCTCTTGAAAAAAAAGGATGTATGATCTATAACATGTATTGACTGTAGTGGGTCCTTTAACCTTTACATATAAAACATGATGAAGTCACAATTGACTTTTGTAAAAAGGAGTATTTGTTTAAAAAAGGGGGTAATGTACAGAAGATCAATGCAAAATAAAGTCAAAGCAAGTCGACTTGCTGAAGTTTTCTTGAAGATGTTTTGCTAGTGACCTGGCATTCTTTCTCGAGAAAAACTTGTACAGAATACATACTGTATTCTACGGGCTGTAAGATGCGCCGCAATATAAAATGCATCCAGGAATATAGCCTTTGCTGGCTACGCAGCCAACAGAGAGATGAAGGCTGCTCCGCAATCACTTCCCTAAATTCTGGCCTCACATTTTTGACAGAGGAAGATCTTACATCTACTCCCTACCACATATGTGCCAGATATGTTGGATAATGGATGTTTTTTTTGTACTTAAATAATATATGAATAAGAGTAATATATGTATGTGATTACTGATATACATAAAATCATTAATATAATTCTCTGTGGATATAGAAGTTTTATTTTTTTGTGTACATAGAGAGGTAGGCATTGTATATGAAGGGCTTTCTTTTCTTTTAAAATTTTTTCTTTAGTGAATTGTTTTTAATTGTGTTTAAATATTTTATTTACTTTATTCAGAACTGTAAATTCTAATTAAACATTTGAAGATATAAACCCCAATTTCAAATGGGTTAAATAATAATACAAATTGTGCCTTTTAATTTGCTCCCACTGTCCTTCTTGTTGAAAGCCACATAGCACTATTTTTACAACTTCAGTTCTGCTTCTAAGGTATCTGAGTCTCAGTGGCACGTCTCAGTGCCAAGCAGTCTTTGTACAAAATCATTCAGGACTTCATACATGTCCTATTGGTCATTTGTGCTGCTCATTGCATACATTCCTTTAGTTCTGCACTAATGGTGGCCCCAAACATGGTTATTGCCTAAATTTGTTTGACATCCATCACCTCCACAAAAGTACACAGTAATGGGATGGGAAATACAAGGCATTTTTGAGGCTTTCATGTATGCTCTGACAGGATAGAACATACTGACAGAAGAAAAATAGTGGGTTTTTATACCTTGTTTTGCATTTATATGTTGCCAAAAGGGTGATAAACCATTTAAATGTGAGCCAGGGCAAAAAAAAACAAAAAGTGTATTTTTGCAATAAATGATCATGTTCACGTTAAAGTTTCCTCATTTGAAATTTCTACCGTATTTTTCGGACTATAAGACGCACCTGACCATAAGACGCACCCAGTTTTTATAGCAATAGAGAAATATTTCATGTGTTTAAATGAATTAGTGAAAAAATCTCATGCAGTACCCCTTTTCAGCCACAAAAAAAATGTACCTAGAGAGCATACTTCAACATTTCCTCTTCCTCACACAGAGATAAGGGAGGGAAGGGTCCCCTCCATGGGGGAATCAGCACACAATCTCCCTGTCTCCTCTCTGCTGCATGTGTGAGGAAGCTGCCTGCGAGTGCAGCTCTCCCCACACACACTCTGCATTGGCTATATCTGTGGGGCTCTGCTGATATAGCCAATACAGTTCAGCTCCCCACAGCTCTCTCGGCAGATGGGAGATCTACACAGCTGATCCCCTATCTGCCGGGAGAGCTGGCGGGGAGCCAAGTTGCGATCACTGGCGGCCAAATGGCTACGGGTGGTTGCACAGTCGGACCATAAGACACAGGCAAATCTTCCCCCCAGTTTATGGTTCAAAAAATAAGTTACTTAAAAACTAAAAAAATCCATCTATAAACATTATACAAATGATTACATATACAAATGGAATGGAATGGTTATAGAGGTCTTCCAAACCTCTTAACCGTCCTGCAGATGTGACGCTAACTCATAATCCCGTGGGACTGGTCAGATCTGTCCAAGTGCCCTTGCGGCTGTGTGACATCGGGCTTTCTTTTTATTTTGGGTCAGCAATCTCCCCATTAATCTGCCAATAGTGCGAAGTGCCCTGAGATGTGGTAGGTCCACTTTAATGTATCTTTGTGCAAATTTTGGCAGTCCAAGGAACACTTTGTATCACTAAAAGAACACCCCCCCGGCAAGTTAAGCATAGTAGCAGTATCATGTATTGGTGTTGCTTTTCTTCTTTCTTTCTTTATTGTAACTGGAGTTTTAATGCAGGTAGAGGGATTTACAGTGCTGCTTGAAAGTATGTGAACCCCTCAAGTGGTGTATATGTTTCTGTTGTTTAA
>CM070033.1:52340703-52350765 GCA_036250615.1 Ptychadena robeensis | reverse complement strand
AAAATCGAATCGGAGGTTGGACGAAACAAAAATCTTGACGTGTAAACCCACCTTAAGAGGTTAACTGGAGACCTTTTACCTCTTGGGATAATGTAAATGCCATTAGGGTCTCCTAACAATAGCAATGAGAAATATATTAATCTTTACAGCCCTGGATGGCACCTTATTATTATGCCAAGCCACAGGGGGCAAATCATTCCTGGACACATATCCAGATCAAAGGGGAATATAAGGTCAGAGTAGACAGCTTGGAGTCCGGAATTCAGAATGACCTCAGGATAACTCATCCATATTACCATTAGTAAGCTGGTATAGGCAACATATTATAATCAATGGAGTCACCCAACCATAAACATAGCTCCTGCAATGAGCACCCAGGTTAACTCCCGAGTCGAGGTACACACTCTCTGGAGAACACCAGAAATTATGGTTACATTAGTAAATTAGGTACAGGAGTAGTAGGAAAAAGGAGAAATTGCTGCCACATCTGAAGGTACAGTACTGTAACTCCTATTGTCTTATATGTTTTTGTATTGTCCTGTAATTTTGTTATTACTTGTTTTATGTATAACTTAGTTTATAAACATTATACTTATACTGTGAAATAGCTTCTGTGCTCTGTTTCTTAATCAGACTGCTGTCCATGAGTCAGCTCAAGTTGCATAGTATCCTCATTTACCGGTTGAGTATTGTCACGGAGCAGCAGGTGTGGACCCACTGTGCCACGTGTCCTACCTCCTCTAAGGGCGTTGTCTAAGTGAACCCACTCGTTCTTCACAATACTCCTGATGGTGGAGATAGACTTTCCCGAGGGGATCACCAGGTCGCTACCTCTTGAGGGATGGTAGGAAGACAGGCAGCTGGTCCAGGGGACAGCAGGAAAGACTCCAGGGACACAGGTGTCATCAGCCAGACAGTGTGACAGGGCGGGGCAGCGCAGGTAGCAGGAGAGTGCAGCAGGCAGGTAAGGGTTAACAGGTATCAGTCTCAGAACACAGGCAGTCTCTATCTCACAGGAACAGCAATGACAGGCAGTGCTTAGCATAACAAAGAGACCTTAATACTGAGGCAAAGCTGAAAGGGCAGGGTTGCTTATATAGCTGCAGGAGGTCCACTATTGGTCAGCCAGGTCACATGACGAATACCTTAAATCCCAGGAAATGACACGCGCTGGTGTTTAAGGAAGTGTGTAGGAATATCAAAATCACTGCTGAACAGGGCGCCTAGATCTGCAACGGTAAGTAAGGAGGCGACGGCGGAGTACAGCAGCTGCCGTTACAAGTATCTTGATATGTCTATATAAATATTTTTATCAAAATATCTCTATTAGTCTATAAAATATATAACTATTCAAAAGATTCAAACCCGAAACAAAGGTAATCATATTTTTTTTAGAATTTTGCCCTATTTTCATAAGCTGCATATGCTAATTAAACACTTGAATAGATGTATTACATTCATGAAAGAAAACACTAATGTGGATAGGTAAGACTCAAAGTCCTGATTTCCCGTAAAATTTTGGAAGTAATCAGGTGATGTAAATCAATTTTGCTATTTTAATAAATGTCATAGGAATCAACCAGGAAATAAGATTAAGGTTGGGTACTGAGGTATTTCCCAGTGTGGTTTGCTACAATATCGGTCCTGTAGGAGCAGCATTCTGCAGGCTTCTTGGTTATACATCCATGTTGTCAGTGATGTGGGCAGTTCTATGCATTCACCTGAATAATTTTATGGACAAAGAATTTTTCGTGGGTCCTCACATTCCTTGGTTCATCAATGATGGTGGGCAAAAAAATAATACAATACAGGCAATAGAAAGTTGTTTTATCATACTTACCACAATATTCCTTTCCCGGTTCCTCCTCATAACAGCCACAATGGAATGGGGAGGGCCAGGAAAAACTGAATACATAGTCATTTTATACACCTTGTTTAAAACTAATTTCAGGAAAGAACTGGATGGCCAGGGGTTTAAGAATTTTTTTGCCCTTGTTAGCGCTTCTTTCTCCTTGCACTCCTAATGCTAAGCAGAAAATAACATAAATGTCACAATACACACAATTAGTATAATTAGTATAATATAACTGGGAATAGTAGAGAGTACACTGCTTTGAGAGATTACAATATAATTACATACACTAAACCATATTCCCCCCAAAAAACATAAAAAAAGGAAGAGGAAAACCTATACACATAGAAAAAAAATTATTTATATAGTCTTTGAATTTCTATGTACATTTCTAAATTTATTACAGTTTAATAAAATAATAGCTTCTTGTAACAAAATTACACAATAATAGGAAACACTATAAAAGATTTACACGCTAACGTAAAAGCCCCAAATATACGCTGAACATACATTGTAGCTTTCCTGAAAGTATTGAATTCTTTCAAACCCTGTTCTCTATTGATCCAGAATAGCATATTCAGCTGGGATCAATGACAGACAGTTTCTGAAGGAGTCACCCTTGTCCATTTAGAGGTATTTTATTCTAGTGTAAATCAATCTATATCTGAGCCATGAGTAAATATGGGAAAGTATTGGGATACGAGTATCTAAATGAGTATTGTATTGAGTATTATTATATGTGATATTCACAGCTTCAGATATACTATAAATTTACATGAGCCATTTCTAAACTGAAATATAAGATAATATTACATTACCCTGAAGTATATGATTTATCTAATCAATTAAGAGCGACCATAGATGTATGAAGACACCAATGAACAATCCAGCTACTTCCATCACCTTTTGGAGAGAGCGCTAATAAAGACAGCTAATAGAAGTCAGCCATATTTAACTGGACTTGATTGATTGTGCTGAAGTGATTTTAAACTCCAATATTTATGTTTTATAAAATACAATACTTTAATCCAATCCAATCAATGTATCATAGTGGGTTGTGTGAAAAATGTGGAGCCACCCATTTAAGTAGTTTAGTCCTATGCCTTACATGCCTTAAGGTGTCCACTGTTGCAAAATAATATTTACAGTATTTTTTGCTGTTCAACACGACGGGGGGGGGGTTTGTTTCACCTGTGCATGTATATAGAGCAAATATAGTGAGGCAGGAGGGCCACTGCTGAAAGCTGGGAAGACATTCTCCCCCCTGCACATTGCTTCATTGCCGCCCCCCCCCCCTGCAAATACTGGTATACAGCATGTAACAGTAGAAAGGAGACACTGGTGAGTCTGTGAGTGTGTCAGAAATCTTTCCCCTTTGATCAAACATGCTATAAACCCCACCAGATTCTTTAACATGCCTAGGGGTTACAGCAAGTAATATATTTACTGTGCTTCCAATTCCAGTGCACATACATAATTGCACTGCTGGGAGCCATTATTTTCTTATTTTAATCCCCAAAATGTCTTATGCATCTGAATAGACTTTTTTTTTGGTTCAATGTTATCAAGAAAAAAATTTTAACAGCAAGATCAACAAATTCCTATCATATGAGAGTCAAAAGGTACATGAACAAACAAAGCAAAGTCTGACCTTAAAATAAGTATTTCATGTAGATGCCCTTGTTCATGTTTCTATTTAGTGAACCAATTGTGGGACTAATGGGAACCAAATGGAAATTTTTTTAACTTCCAAAGAATGTCACCTCTCCTTAAAGTGTAGGAAGACCTAAATTTTTTATGCTTTACTATGCACTAAGGATGCGTTGCGTTAATGGATCTAATAAGGTATGTGAGGACTTCAGGTATGTGAAAGGGATCCGTTAGGGATGCGTTAAGGGATGTATTTGTGATGTATCCGGTTTTTTTTGTGTTTGTTTTTTTACCATAAACGGGTTGGTCAACGCATTGAACAATGCATACCATTGTGTTTCAACTGGCTCAATTCATTTTCTATGGGTGCGTCAATGCACCCATACTTGTGTTGGCTTACATTATGTAAATGGTCATTTCAATGCAACTCAAGCTGATGGTCTTGACCTGTAGCACTTACCCTCCTGTGTTGGGCCATTTGTTTCTTGAGAGGTTGTTCCTTGTCTCCCAAACACTATCACTGACATAATTCAAGTTATTTTAGCTACGGGCAGAGAGGTTACAAGAATAGAACAGTAAAGGAGACACAGCTGATCTACCTCAATGGTATTCTCTCCAATAAAGTCTTGAGTTGCTGGTAAGGTCAAATTAAATTCAAATATCACCTAAAGCATCCAATCAGATGTTTATTGCATTAATATTATATAAAAATCATATCCGTTTCTGGGTTTATATTCTCCATGTCTTCATAAAACAGGCATGCCTATTTCTTTTTGCTTGACTTTACTTGTGGAGTTTATACTGTAGAAATTTTAACCATATTAAATATATAGGGAAATTGTTTGTATAAAGTGCATCTTTTTTGGAAAAAAACCTCATTACAAGGTGGCCTTTAAAGAGTGATTGCCTTACTGTTGAGCATTTGATGCTGTCTTGCCAATTAATGCTATGTCATGTCTTTGTGTCTCATACATCACATTTCTGGGCAAGGTAGCCTTTATCCATTCACAGGATGTTACAGCAGAATTAATGACTGTACCCTGCAGAAGGCTGCCGAGCTCTGCTTTTTTCCCTGATAAATGCTGCTAACCTTTAATGTGTATTACATTTAGCATACACCTAACTTGCATTGTAAAATTAAAGCGAAGTGCACAAAAAGTGGGCTTTTCATTTAATTAAGACTGTTGAACAAATAATTAACACAAGGAGCTTTGGATAAATAAACATCTATCCTGATGTTTATTTAAAAAGTACAAAGAGGGAAATTAAGGCTTGTTTTTCTCATAGTCTTTGTCATCCAACTTTTCAATTCACATTTTATCATCAAGGTAAAAAAAAACAAGAAAACAGATTGATTAAAAGAAAACCATTAGAACGTTACTCTAAAATGTAAATATTTCTGACTGACAGCCATGGCCATTTAGGATTTTTCTATAGCATTTATATTCGGTACTCATGGCTATTTCCCCATGTATTGGCACATTATGATATTTCCACATGTGTTGGCACATGATATTTCCACATGTATTGCCCCATATAGATAATCTATTCTCATGGATTGAACTAATATACTGCAAGAAAAGAAAAATACCTGCTGATCCTGTCAGAAATTCTGTGAACTCCAAACTTCCTACTTGAGTTAAAATCTTTTCCCCTGAAACTGAAATCCCAAGCAGTCTTATCAGTCCTGTATTTCCATACTTAAGCTAGACATACACAGTTCGATTTTAACACAATCAATCTTGGATTCGATTTTAGATCTTGATCTTTTCATCAAACATTGATCGTAATCAAATCCAAAGTAGTACCACATGGAGGGTTCTATCGGAATACAACTAAACTCTGCAATTTTAGTTTCGATCAAATAAGACAAGAAAGAGTCATATATAAATGTGTTCATCAAATACAATCGACCTGGCCAACAAACACAATGCAACGATTTTCATCGTTGTACAATTGACTAAAATTTTCGTTCACTTTTGGATCTATGTTTTCATCGTTATCAAACTATTTTTGTCAGTCGAACCATGTGTGCAGTAGACAATTTAAGTCAGATTGATGTAAACTTTGATCATTTTAAGTCGATTGAACACTAAAATAGAACCTTGTATGCCTAGCTTAACCTCCCTAGCGCACTGCTGAGGTCCAGATTTCTATACCAAAAGTGCACCATAGACTTCAATGGTAAATTTTTCTTAATGTTGTAGGCCTGTAACTTCCCAAAATATGTCCGTACAAGGGTCTAATAGACATCCTGATGATAATAATGTTTGAAACAAACAATTATGTAAAATAATTTTTTTTTTTTTTAAATAATGAAAAAAACCCACAAAAATTAGGACACAAAACTATGCTGCTATGTACTAAATATCGCCAAAATAAAAAGTCTCTGGTGCCCCAGATTTTCCGATTTTCACTTAACCCTCTCTAACCCTCTCAGGAAAGAAAGGGTTACTGCAAATGGGCACATCTGGGGCATCAGGGACTTTATTCTGGCGATGTTTAGTACATAGGGGGAGTTTGAAAGCAGTTTTCTACATAGAAAACTGCTTTCATTCTATTTACAGTACAAATCTCCCGCTGCTTCCCAGAGTGACGTCATCACGTCACTCGGAGCGGGGGGGGGGGGAGACACGAGCAGCCGAGCAGTATGTCGCCAGCATGTCACAGGGACAGCGTGAGTATGCTCTCCCACAGCCGTGATTTGTACTGGACGGCAGCACCTCGTCCAGTGCGATAGTACCAGTTGGAGCGCTGGACGAGGTGCTGCCGTCCATAACGCTAGGGCGGTTAAATTAGAGAACACGTCTTTCCCAATATATACAGATAAGGGGAAGGGTTGAGAGAAAACATTAACTAAACTGGTTATTTTTTTAATTGAGATATAAAAGTCCTTCCCCTTGTCGCATATAATGATCAAACCACGTGCCAAATATTGCATACATTCTTGTTCCTACCTTGTGGTACTAGAACAGCTCTGACCCATTGAGGCATGCAGTCCACAAAACCCCTAAAGGTGGCCTATGGTCTCTGGCATAAAAAAGGCACCAGCAGATCCTGCAAACATGTAAACTGTGAGAAAGGTTCTATGTATCAGGCTAAGTTATACAAACCCACCCAGACAAGTAAATTAAACCATCATTTATCACAGCAGACTATCTTCTTCTATTTCTATATGGTCCAGGTATGATGACCATGTGGACATTGGTAGGTCAGCTCTAGAGGGGCCCAAATGTAAAAGGCTATATTGTACTGGGTGTGATAGACAGAATCACATTTTAGCAATTAGTGCAGTTGTTTATGGGCTGCTTATGTCTACCCACTATCCCACTATGTACCAACATTGGGGTAAGGGAATCAGGAAGACCAGGGTCTGCTGTGGGTATAAATATTAGTGTAATACACCTAGGCACACAATCACTACCAATCACTACCAAGTCCATTCAATAGTCTTTATTGAGGTAGTCCAAAACAAGGCAAACCCATAATAAAAAAGGACAAGGCAAGAGACGTGGTCAAACAATGCAAGGTCAGGGCAAGAAGAGTCCAGGCAAACTGTCTATGTCACTGTTGGTGATAGGACGTGCAGACAGATAGGTTAGTAATACAACAGAAAGCACAGAAGCACACACATGCACACTGCTATACAGAGGCTGTAAAGGGCAATGGTGTGCAGAACAGGGTTCCATTAAATGGGAAGCCTGCCCAATCACACTATACCACAAAATCATACACTGGAGATATATGATTCCTTGTTGAATATCCTGCAGCTGGTAGGGGCTGTGGATCAACTTTGATCGCATACAGCTGGCCAATGCTGGGTCAAACACGTCCACAGGACTGTTGCGAATGCAGCCCTGGCCAAACACTAAGTGAGGCAGAGCTACATCCCACCACCAGGGGGCAGCAAGACATGCCTGCAATGTGTAGAGAAGGCCTGCAGGGACCCTGGGGTATCATTTGGATGAAAAGCAGTCTAGACAGGATGAATCCCTAAATAAGACCTGCTTCCACCATGATGTATGCGCTGCGATTGTCTGTCATCCGTGGGGTCATCAATGCGGGATCGCATAGAACTAAACACAATTTGATGGGGAATGTACAGGTCTCGATTTATATTACAATTTGCAGTTTTACAAAGTAACGTTTGATACAGTATTCTCACAGAGTTTCTTTTAACATATTCCATATTCAGGTTTTCAATAGTAACACATTAAACAAACACATCCCTCCTGTTAGTCAGAAGGAAAACCAACTTCTCCAGCAGGTGCATGAGATACGGAACACTGGAAAAGTCTACTGGATTCATTTCTATATCAAAGAGAATTTTAAAATCATTCCCAGGGATGTCACACTGTGCACAGCTTTTTCATGCTTGCTTCCAGAAATGTTTTTGCATTATGTAAAGCATATCAATGAGCTGGAACTTGTTCACATCAACACCAGAACATCATTTGCATATGGAAACAAAAAACTGTTTAGGAGGAAGACATGTTCTACAGAGAATGATTAGGCATATACAAAGGAACCTTAAACTGTAAACTTTACAAACCAAATGTGGCATAATGAATTCATTATATCACTGTATTTCAGAAAGGAAGATATTACATACATTTAGGAGGTTGTGTAAACACAGACAACAACATTTGTATGCAAGGTATAAGGAAAAATACACAAATGTGCACTATGTGCAAGCATACAGAGTTTTGCTGAAAATTGGAATTCTGTTTTAGAGTGACAGGTTGCTGATACCTCTAAATATAGCCAATTACATTTTTGATTATTTTTATTGCAACCCAAGAGATGCTGTAATGCAATTCATAGGTTGTATCTGTTCCCACTTCCTGCACTACATCATGTTGGCTGACAGTAATACCAACACAGAACAAAATAAGGGAATCGTCTACTTCTGCAGCATAGTATACTGGCATTATGTGGTCTGAGCTTCAATTACTGCTCACATATAAATGATGTAGAGGATGAACCATACAGATGTCTGAAATATTTATACTCACAGAAAAAGAGTTTTTTTTTCTAGAGAAGGAATTGTGCTTTTTCATATTATGTATTTATTCAGCACTGGGATATACATGCACTTTCCAAAATCTGTAAGCGGCACACTGGAATGAAATAGGCATGTCTACATTGTATTGAATTTTTACAATACCGTAAAGGGTAGTGGTTAAATACCGTCTAAACCTATGCATAGTATATACTGTACATGTTTTTGTGTCCACTAATTCCCTTAAAGTAGTGTTTCGTAAGTAAAAGTTGAACATAAAAGAACAACATGAAGGTTATGGTAAGAAGGGATTAAAGGTATCAAGCCTTAAACAAGAGCAGTGCATAGCACAGTACAGCCTTCTTAAAAACAGAAGGTGTATACATGCCCTAATCTATCACACATCCCAAAAGAAAAGGGAAAAATCCTCAATTCATGACAGTGGGTGGAGCCAGGGGCGCTGTCAGGGGGGGACAGAGGGGACTCCCGCGCAGCTAGGGGGGCCTGACGGTAAGCACGTAGGGGCCCGACGGACGTGCTGCCTGATCGGCAGTCCTCTGCTCACAGCACCTTCTGCTCACCTCACTCTCACTGTGTTCCCGGACTGCCGACAGCACACTGGCAGCAGTCCGGGAACACAGTGAGAGTAAGCAGAGGACTGATCAGGCAGCACGTCGGGTCGGGTCAGAGGACTGCCGATCAGATCAGGATGGTGATTTTTTCCACTAGAACCCCCCCCCCCCCCGCTCAACAAGTCTTGTCGCGGGGCCTGGTCATTTTTGCTGTACCGGGCCCCATGATTTCTGACGGCAGCTCTGGGTGGAGCCATGCAAATCAGTCCTTTACACCTTATCAGCCAAATGTACGTCCAGACCACTGATGTACAATGCAAATATATCCTTTCATGCAGAGCCATTTATTCCAAACTGCATACAGCTGTTTTAGGCTGTTGGCTGTTGGCCATCATCAGTGCTGTGCATGGAAACCATGGCTCTATGGAATAGGGCCTGAGAGACAAACATAGGGGAACAACCATGAAGGTTATGGTGAGAAGGGAATAAAGGAATCGAAAAGCTCTCAACTCAAGCAAAAGTCAATATTTTAGAAAATTCTCCTATTATTTATGCTTTCTGCCTCAGTCTATTTTAAAGTGTACCTAAACTCACCAAATGTTCTTGATGCCCTACACTTGGCTCAAAAAACTCTTAACACAGCTTAACACAGAGACCTTCAGTAAAGTACAAGACAGTGAAGTTATCATGTCCCCTCTACAATCCTCCAGAGATAAATTTTCACCATTAAAAATCACATTATGGTCTATCTAGTGGCCATACACATTACTGCAGGTGATTATATTTTTTAGGATTCTAGAGTGCAGCTTTGTGAAGGCTCATAGGTAGGTAAAAGTTTTATTCAAATATTTATTTTCTTTTAGTTGAAAATAATCTCACATAGTACCTAAATAGCAAGACACAAACCATATTATTGGCTGTATATTAGCATATTTCTCGCACTATAAGACGCACTTTTTCACCTTTTTCACGTGGGGGGGGGGGGG
>CM070033.1:52290344-52304972 GCA_036250615.1 Ptychadena robeensis | reverse complement strand
ATCGTGCCGGAATCGATCGTGCCGGAATCCGGTGGGAATCCGACACGTGTATGGGGGCCTATACACATGACTTCCCACCCGGCCTGTTCACATGGCTTTCAGTGGGTATGCTGGCCGAGTGGACAGCGGTTGTTGATGTACAGTCCTGGTGTTTGGTGAGACTTGGTGTCTCACCAAACACCAGCCGAATGGCCGCGGGACATTCATGTGCAAATTGGGATATTCATGTGCAAATTGGGACATTCATGTGCAGATTAGGCTGGTAGAGGTGTCCCAGCCGGCTTGCATACGATCACACAGAGCAGAGCAGAGCAGAGTGGGAGCTTAGCTGGACGGCACTATCTCGTCAGCTGCAATACTGCATATGCAAGTGCAGGACGAGATAGTGCCGTCAGAAGCGCTAGGAAGGTTAATTCATTTTGCAGTCATTTTTGTGGCATGGAGATTATGGAGGATTTCAAACACCCAACGCACACTGCATTTATTGTATAAATATCCCACCATTAGCTAATTTTTATTATTGAGAACAAATTAATAAGGCAAGGCTAGCTCCTACTTTATGGCTTTATAAAATATACAGTATGGCTGCCCAGTTGCTCCCCTCTACAGGACCTACCAGAACTAAGAATCTCAACCCCTTGAAAAGTTTGTCTTGTCTATAGCTACCATAATTAAGCCTTATACAGTGGATAAAAAGTCTACACACCCCTGGTAAAATGTCAGGTTCACATGCTGTACAAAAAAAGACAAATCATTTCAGAACTTTCTCCACCTAATGTGGTTAATGTGACCTATAAACTGTACCACTCAATTGAAAAACAAACTGAAATATTTTAGGTGGAGGGAAGAAAACAAAAACAAACTAAAATAATGTGATTGCATACACGTGCACACCCTCTTCAAGCTTGGGATGTAGCTGTGTTCAGAATTAAGCAATCACATTCCAAATCATGTTAAAAAGAAGTCAGCATACACCTTCCATCATTTACCACACCTCTGATTAACCCCAAATAAAGTTCAGCTGCACTAGTTGGTCTTTCCTGAAATGTTTGCATTCCACAACAAAAGCTATGGTCCACAGAGAGCTTCCAAATCATCAGAGGGATCTCATTGTTAAAAGATATCTGTTAGGAGAAAGGTACAAATGAATTTCCATGGCATGTACCATGGAGCACAGTGAAGTCATCAACAAGTGGAAAAAATATTTCACAACAGTAACATTACCAAGAACTGGACATCCCACAAAAATGTATTAAAAGACAAGAAGAAAGGTCAGGGAGGCCTACAGCAACATTAACCTCCCTAGCGTACTGCCCGTACTGCGCCGTTTTTAGTTGCAATTGCGGTAGTATACAAAGTAAAATGCAAAAAATTCCCGCCCTCCCCCCTTCCCTGTCCACATCGCTGGTGTCATTACTGATGGCGGCTGTGTGGGCTGGAAAGGCGACACCCCTCCATTAACATGGAGCTCTATGATGCCGCCCCCCCCCCTGCTCCTTCTACGTCACTGTGATGCAATTGATGATGTCGCACAACCGCGCTGCAGCTGGAGAGAAGTTCTGCAGAATAGAAGATCACCGCAGCTTTCCATTTGTGGAATTCATGGGAGCCCAGCTCTTCCAGAGTTTGCCTTTCAAACAAACTCTGGAGGAGCTGCAGGAATATCTGGCAAGTACTGGCTATGTGGAACATGTGTTTGTGTGTCATATGTCTGGCCTATGGGGTAGAGTGGCAAGATGAAAGCCTTTTCTTACGAAGAAAATTCATCTAGGCCAGGCTACATTTTGCAAAAAACACATCTGAAGTCTCCCAAAAGCATGTGGGAAAAGGGTGTTATGGTATGATGAAGCCAAGGTTAGACTTTTTGGCAATAATTCCAAAAGATATGTTTGCCGCAAAAACAATACTGCACATCACCATACCCACAATGAAGCATGGCGGTGGCAGCATCATGCTTTGCGTCTGTTTCTCATCAGCTGGCCTAAGTCAAAATGTGCCATGCTGCTAGACACGTACCCAGTGCTGTAATAAAATCAAAAGGTGCTTCAACAAAGTATTAGCTTAAGGGTGTGCACTCTTATGCAACCTTCCCTCCACCTAAAAGATTTTGATTGGTTTTTCAATTGAGTGGTACAGTTTATAGGTCACATTAAAGGTGGAGAATTTCTGAAATGATTTCTCTTTGTCTCATTTTTGTATAGCACAGGAACCTGACTTATTATATCCACTCTATATATTATGAACAATGTTGATCCCCAATGACAAAGTAGATATTTGCAATAGGAATTGGTGTAACCAAAAGACATCCTGAATTTGACCTTTAAAAAAAAAAAAGTCCACCGGTCTGAGCTACAAATGTTCCATTTATTTATAGAGATTATCTTATTCCACAGAACACTCCTAAATTATGCCTTGCTTCAGATCTTCCAGATACAGTACTGTACGCCTGACATGAGGCAGCTCCATTTTTCTCTAGCTATATTTTTAATTATGGAAGCCTCCTGTTGACAAGAAAAGCATGTTTTACACAAGAATAACGCAATGTTTTAATTTCCCCCATATATCAAAGATGAACTACAATGTTGCAACTTGTTTTACCAACAGCAGGGTTTAATCCAAATTGAAAATGATGAAACTGGTTATGCCATACATTTAATTTCTTCATTGTACCAGTATAATACCAGCCACCTCCTGTTTTCATTATACTAGTGTACTGCCAGTCATTTCCTGTTTTCATTAGAGCAATGTAATGCTTTCCTCCTACTGTTTTCATTAGTGCAGGACTGTGTAATGGCAATCACCTCATGTTTTCATTATAGAAGAGCTGTGTGGTGCCAGATGCCACTTTTTGTACTTTGCAATGCAACATTTGACCACCAAAGTAATCGATTTCCAGGCAAACGATTGAAAAAGATTTTTTTTACATTTTTATTTGTGATACTACATTTTCATATTTCATCACACATGCTCAAAATTAAAACGATCTATTATCAAGAGTTATGGTCAAAACATTCTCTGTGTGGAAAAGAGATTGGTTTTCTGACAGGAGATTTTGAAATATTGTTTTATATCATGTTTTGCTTGAAAAAAAATATATTTGCAAAATAGCATTTACGCTCTGCATTCGAAGATTTGATGGAGAGTTCAGCGTTCCATGAACAATGCATTTCCTTATTATTCTCTAATTAGTAAGTTATTAACATTGTTGAGCAGGGTAAGTGGCAGATGTGTGTAACTTTTGCAGAATGATTAAAAGGTATTAAAACTTCAAATATATTACTGTCTCTCATGAAAAAGCAAAATTTCCATCTGTTGTAGGTTAGACACAAAGAGCAAAAGCACCTTTGAAAAAGCCATCTGCCTTGTAAAATCAAAATCTGTAAACATCATAGACATGGCTGAACATGAATAAAATGCCTTATTCCAGTTAATGTATGCAGACCGACTTAAGATATTGTACAGTTCAAAGTCATAAGATATTATTTTAATAGCATACCTCTGGATCTCCAGGATCTTTTCTGACAGGTTATAGAGAAATGCAAACTAGTCATTTCACAATCTAACGCTGCCTATTGAAATACAAAGGGTGGCTGGTTGTGTAGGCATCTCCTCATCTTTCCACTGACAACTATGTCAGTCAAAACATGGCAATCCTTTATGTTAAAGCAAAACTCCAGCATCTCATTATTTGTGATATCTGCTTTTGGCTCTTGGTGGAAAACTATGTTTTCAAGGTTTTGCACACATCATGGGAAGAGGGCAAACAGGAATGGGTGTTTTTAAGGTTCCTTCTTTATTTCTCCTGCAGTTGCCCACCTCAGTGGATCAGCAAAATCCTAGTTGAGTGAAGGCAACATTAGGAAACATAAGAAAAAACCCAACAGTTGAAGGTCATAGATTTAGATCAGACCATGCATCATCAATTCTGTGCTTGATACTCTGGTAGTAGAGTAAATAGTGCCCGATGATATTACACCCCATTTCCACTCAAAAGGCAATTAAAACAGTGACAATCTGTTACTACAGACATACCTCTTTAGTTACAAAATAGAACCTAAACCAAATCAATTGTGTTTTCTACCTGACCTATTCCTAAATCCAACCAATCAATATAAAGTGTTAAAGACAATGCCATTGTATCACAATTTTTCCCATTGGGAGGCATTGAACAATTTAATGTAAAAAATATTAAGTCAATGGTCAACCAAGCTTGAATTAGAATGGAGGTGTGGTAGATGCAATGCTCTCCTAACACATTTTCTATGATAATGCAGTCACTTATTGATTGCAAGCGCAATAAATAAACTAAAGCCGGCCGTAGACATCTCGATCCATGGCCCGCTTGTAGCAGACTCATTACAGCGTGGTGACGTCACCACTCTGTGAGGTGTCGGCTACAGAACTGACGGGAATCCCGTGTGTGCCACTAACACAGGGATTCACGGTAGAGTGTAGTCAATTAACTTGGAGGGGGAGGAGACTCCCCATCCACAGTAACTGACTACAACAGGGTTGCTGTGCGATCCGACCTGTCGGCTTTTGGGTCAAAACTGCAAGGTGGGCACCCCTGTAGTTGCTGGTGACCGACCACCATGTGTTTGGCATGAGCACACATGCCCATCGATGGCCTGCAACTACTGCTGGGAATCGGCATGTCTATGGCCGGCTTAACTAGCTGAAGACCCTTACACATGCTGGCTGGGGAAAACAGATTATGTTGAATGGAGCAACTTTCCAGGGTAGCAAACACCATGAACATTTTTTACAAATCATTCTGAATTAAGTTAGTCAGTCAGATGACTAGAGACACATCCTGCATCACCTGGAAAACCATTCAGTTCGGACATCCCATATGCTTTGTGCCTTTGCAGTGCACCATAAATTGCACTGCATCATGGATGTCTTACTTATAACATTTGCTCTCACAAATGCTGTCAGAAAAGTTTTTTTCTTATAATATTGTTTGCTACGTAGTTGACTCTGAATTAATGAGTTGCCAACAAGCCCATCACTGAATGACTCCAGTGTGCACTAATGCACAATCCCACAGCGTATATTACGAAAGGGGCCAAAAGTCTAAAGGAAAGGAGATTCATATGCATGCATGCACTTTACTTTTGTACAGTGTATGAAAAATGATGCTAAGTAAGTTTTAATTCCAGTTGCACGCCAAATGAAGTTGTAGCAGCATGCATGGATGGATTTCCTTCTTCCAAGCAGTAAGGGTGCGCCAAGGAGGACAGGTACAGTAATCAGAAATATGATTATTCTGTGTTTCTATCTGCATTTAGTCTTAGATATTTAAGTATTTTATAACTGGCATCAGAGCTTAAGTTTAGATTTAAGGCCGCATAAAAAAAAGAAAAAAAAAGAAAAATCCAACAAGAAGCCATGTATTTTACATGTTC
The DNA here is from genome assembly GCA_036250615.1 of Ptychadena robeensis. NCBI lineage: Eukaryota > Metazoa > Chordata > Amphibia > Anura > Ptychadenidae > Ptychadena > Ptychadena robeensis. The sequence continues at coordinate 52,299,564 of CM070033.1, read as the reverse complement.
AGGCAACTGACTAATTAAGCATATGTCCATGGTCCTGCTACAGCCTGTCTTCTCTGACATCTCCAATTCATGTTTCAGGGTGTGGGCAGGCATTCTATAAACCTATATCCTATTGTCACATAAAATGCACGAGTAGTTGTTCATTGTGCTCCTGCTTTTTTAGGAGGGGGTGGTAACATGACATATCAGAGACTAGAGAAAAGAGAGGCAGAGGACTGGTCTACTGATCCTGGCAACCCTCAGTTACAATGAGGATCTATGAGCAGCTGCAGAGAGGAGGCTAAGGGAGGCTAGTGTAGCAAAGTTGGATGCTAAAGGAACAAGGGAATTGGTCCTGTTTAGGTTGCACTTAGACAAAAACACGTATTTATTTTTAATGTATTTCTCTAGTGTTAGACTTTAAATTTTATTTACATTTTTTATTAGACAAAGATACATTGATCATTCTTGCTTACAATACAATACAATATAAATATATTAATAGGAAATGCACACACATGACTAATTACCTCTTTTTTATCCATTACCAGACAATTGCAGACAAACATTGCTTGCTTACAACTGCAGAAGCAAACTCCAAACCTGGCAGAGGCAAATGAAACAGTAGATATGGACCTATACCCTGAAAAAGCAAGCTTTTGAAATAAGTAAATACTACTAAAAAAAATAGAACACTCTCTCCTTAATTATTTATAGCAATAAACAAGCAATGCACTTTTGACACTCCATTTACTCTTGACCTTGAGAGTCTCCTGAAAATGGCTTCTCACTTTCATAGGGCTTAAACATATAAATGTTTTAGGAAGCCTTTACAGGAGTTTACAAGACAAAAAAAGGATTAGTACTAAGAAATATTTCTAGCAACATAATACTTATTGTAGTGAAAGCAGGCTGTATCATGGTTTAGGTTACCTTGCAATTTACTGAATTGAAATAGGCCCTCAGGGTGGATCACTTTACACTTCAAAATGTTTCAGGCAGCTTTAATAGATTGTTCTCACATGGACATGAAATTACCTCTAATAAAAAATATATAATTAAAGTTTTATATACACATTTTAAAGAGAATAGAAGCTAGGTCATGTGTTTGATTATTTGCATGCGCCTAATGTCATTACTGCTATAGTACATGTTAATTTTAAAGCATTGACAATGGCTATTCTTCATAAGCAAACTGTGTTTTGTTTTGTTATCATAGTGTGTAATTATTTGGGATTTTTAACATTTCCACTTAAGAACTCAATGAAATAAACAACATGTGACATTTTGTCTACCATTTCCCTTCAAGCTAAACAGCCTAGAATGCCACATATTATAATAACTCAATTTCTACATCTTTTGTCTGCCTGTTTGTTTCTGGAAAATTTTGTCTCTAAAAGCACACAATAGATTTTTGTAGTTTGTCTAAGAAGGGGTCAAACAATAAATCCTGTGAATAGTCTTGTTGATGTAAAATCTAGCTCTGACTAGTTAACCTATATTATTATAGTAGGACAGCATTCCATTGGAGATCAATAAACACCTTTTATTTTGTTTAAACTAGATAAAAGGAAGACAATTTAATGTAAGTAAAGTAAGTGCTTAACCCTTAAATGTAGTAAGAGTTTAAATAAATAGGATTCATTTTACAGAACGTGTAAATGGATTGGCTTTGTCTCTATTTGCATGAAAAGACATACGTGCAAAAAGGTGATACATACACTCAGGCATCAGACCTGATTTTATTTAACATTTGCTGGTGCATTTTGTATTTCCATATTATATCTGATAAACTAAGTTTTTCCAGGTTGTGATATACATTATATTGTATAGAACATGCATGAGCAACTGAGGTGTGGAGGTACTCGACTGGTTCTGACTAGTGATGAGCGGCATAGGCAACATTCGTATTCGCGGCATGCCGTGAATTTTATGGAAAACATTCGGAAAATATTCGCATTCGGCAATATTCAGGTTTTTTTTTATTGCGAATATCGGCAGTCTTTTTTGCGAATTTCGCGCGCGCAATATTCGCATCACCCCAATATTCATTTAAAAAACTGTTGATGGTGTTGCTAAGCTCTTGTTGCAGCCTTCCCATTCGTCCACTTGCGAGAGGCATGTGTAATGGATAAAAAATACCGAATATCCGGAATTGCGAATATTCGGCAATATATTCACCATCTTCGAGAATTTCCGAATTGCCGATATTCGTGATTAATATTCGGAATTCGAATATTCGCGATCATCACTAGTTCTTACCTGATAGAAATCCTTTGCAATGAATTATGAAAGAATGGTCAATAAACACACTGTTAAAGCTTGTGAAACACCACCAACTCCATATCGCTAAAAAGGTTCCGTTTTTTATGTTTGAAGTAGATGGCCTTGTTTTTTTACATTGATGAAGATGTCATAGGTGTTAGAGTTTGATGTAGATTGCCTTGGTGTTGAAGTTTGATTTAGGTGGACTAGGTGTTTCAATCTGATGTAGATGGTGTAGGTGTTCAAGTTTGATGTAGATGGCCTGGGTGCTCCAGTTTGATGTAGGGGGCCTAGGTGTTCCAGTTTGATGTTGATGGCCTAGGTGTTTGATGTCGGTAATCTATAGGCTATTTTCCAATTTAGAGCTTAAATAAAATATACGTTTAGAATATTGGTAACCTCCCTAGCGCACTTCTGAGGCCCAGATTTCTGTACCAAAAGTGCACCATAGACTTCAATGGTAATTTTTTCTTTATGTTGTATTCCTGTAACTTCCCAAAATATGTCCGTACAAGGGTCTAATCCTGAATATAATAATGTTTGAAACACACAATTATGTAAAATAAAAATGTATTTTATAATAAAATTAATGAGAAAACACAGAAATCAGGGCACAAGGCTATGCTGCTATGTACTAAATCTCACCTAAATAAAGTCTCTGGTGCAACAGATGTGCCCATTTGCAGTTAACCCTCTCTAACCTGGTGTGATGGATGTGGTAAAATCACACCAGGGAAGAGAGGGTTACTGCAAATGGGCACATCTGGGGCACCAGAGTCTTTATTTTGGCGAAATGTCTTACATAGAAGCACATTGAAAGCAGTATTCTACAAAGAAAACTGCTTTCGTGCAATTTATTTTAAAATTTCCCACCACCTCCCCGCTGTGACGTCATCACGTCACTCGGAGGGGGGAGGATGAGCCGGAGGAGCCAGCAGCCAGCATGTCACATCAGGGACACAGGGACAGCGCAAAACAGTTAGTAGGCGCTGTTGGTGCCCCGATCTTCACTGGACGGCACCTTCTCGTCCAGTGCAATAGTGAGAGTAGCAGCGCTGGACGAGATGATGCCGTCCCTAACGCTAGGGCAGTTAAACCTGTGTCACTTGAGTATCTGCTTTTTGACTACACCAACCACTGAAATATAAATTGGTGATTCTATTTATTACTCTAAAGACAAAGAGCAAAGACATCTGTAGATGCTTTACATGTTTGTGATTGCGTAGTCTGGCATTATTAAGGACATTCAAAGTTTGTGACTATTGAGCTACACTCATATTTTCACTGTAAGGCTATGTTTATAGTGCATTTAGTGATGTCAATACCCCCTGTGTTAATTGCATGCCTTGATGGGTAGTGATGGCCGAACTGCCCGCAAGGCGGACAGTTCGGCCGCGAACAAGCATGTTCGCCCTCCTTCCCGCCGGTGGACAGTACGGGTGTTCGACCCGCCCTGTCCGCCGGCGTGAAGGAGCCCTCTATTCTTCCTCCGGTGGGATCATACGCGGCGAGATCCCGCCGCAGGAAGAATGTTTCCACTGAAGACCGGGTAGAGAACCCGGTCTTTCAGTGGAAAGCCGGCTCGCACACCCGGATGTGACGTCAGTGATGTCACATCCGGTAAGCACACCAGGAACTATGCGTTCCAGGTGCCGGATGTGACGTCACTGACGTCACATCCGGGTTTTCAGATTCTAATTCCCCGCCTAGCAGCGGGGAATTTGAGTCTGTCCGCGAACGGGCGGACGGCGGACTTTTTTAAAAGTCCGCTCCGCCCGTCCGCGGACGAACATGCCCGAGGTTCGGCCATCACTATTGATGGGGATGTTGGAGCATCCCATACATAGGAATGAATTCCCGCCCCACCTGTTCACACGGCTTTCAGGGTATCCGCCAGCCAAGCAAACAGCGGAAGTTGACGCACTGGCCTGCATTAAGCTCTCAGTATGCGATTAATGCAGGGGGCATCGGCACATCCCTTAACGCTATAAACATAGCCTAAGAGGAATCAGTGATCTGTAGGCAATCCAAAAAATAAATTTTTTTTAATGAAGAACATGCTGTGAAATGTGTTTATTACCCCTTAATTACTAGGATTTCTATTTAAATAGCCTATTTGAAGATTTTCCAAGTGATATCCTATCGAGAGAAGTGGATGGTCTGCAGTCAAAGTGTATCTGATCACATATCAAGAACATGTGGGGAATGTCCTTGATCTGAGGTATATTGTAATAAAATTCCTCCACCTAGCCATCAATTCTTGAACAGAAACTAAAGCCAGGGGGAAAAAAAAAACGAAAGAATAAAGATAGAATTATTTAAAATGTATATTATACTTTTGAAAAAATGAAACAAAATGTCAGGGACTATATAAATAATAACAATAATAATAGTTGTTGTTGTAGCAATAATCGAGCTGAGATGGTATTTTCTTTCATATTTGTGTTCAAGAAAAATTTGAGTATAAAAAATGAAATCATATCATTATGGCCATTACGGCCAGTGTTGTTATCAGACACGAACATGCACCATTCAGTACCATCAATAAAAAGGTTTAATTAATCATGTTATTTAGCCAGCCTTTGTGACACATTTTATAGGAACAGGCCAACAGACGCCTTGTGAAGATGTTTTCTGCTAGGCTCATAAAATTAGGAAAGGACAAGAAGTGCCATTATCCATTCATGCTGCCTTCATAAAATGTGAACTCTGGCAAGCTTCAGACTCTCAAGAAAACGTGTGGTAGGTTTTCGTCACAAATCAGAGCATTTTGCCACAAGCTGGTCCTAGGATTTCCATACATAGCCAATATTTAAATAAAAACTTCAAGCACCACTTGCTACTTTTTAGATATTTTCCAAATGTCTACTGTTTAATGCCTTTGATTCTCAGGGACATTTTTAATTCCCTATAGACAGTCACAGAAAAAGGCACATTTACAAATGATCTCATCACCAAACCGCCATCTTTTCAGAATGCACAGATGCTACCTGAATTTTTTAGTCTTTTACCTAAAAGATTCTAGATGGGTTTTTGTCGATTCATGGGGACAATAATATGAATTTAGGACTCTAATTTATTTAGAACATAATATTTATTAAGGACTCTTGGAAAGTAATTTTTAGGTTTTAGGTAACGAGAGACTATGGATTACCATGCCAATAAGTTAATAGTTGGAGTTTTACTTTATATACATTTTCTAAAATATACATATAATATAATACAATACAATATAATAAAATACAATAATATGATGAGTAACTTCAATAGTTTCATAAATCCGTTTTCAACTGTAGTCAAACCAATGAACTCTTCAGTTAAAGAATGAGAGCCAGTTTTATTTAGGAAAAAAGGGTATCTAAGGGTGCCTGAAGATAAGTCATATGTGCCGTCCCATTACTTAATTTATACAAAAATATTCTATTGTGAAGGATACTCCCAGATTTGGACCCTATTGGGACTTTATAGGCGCCAGTGCAGTCAAAAGTAGTCATGTCAGAACGTATGTTCTGACATGACTACTTTTGACTGCACTGGTGCCTATAAAGTCCCAATAGGGTCCAAATCTGGGAGTATCGTCCCACAATAGAATATTTTTGTATAAAGCCAGTTTTATTTATATTAGTGCAAATTGTCAACTTCTGAATTCTATCTTCTGTAGGGATAGTTTCTGCTCCGTAGTGTAATGCGCTTGGGAATACAATCACTACAACACCAGATATCCTGTTAACAGTCATTATTAGGTAATCCATAAAACATGCCAAGGGACATACACAAAAGATTCACACTCTTATTTTTTATTTGATTTACACTATTGATTTATTTATATTATTTTATATAGAAGTGAGATACATAATGTTATATTTGGTTGCATACACATGGACAGCAATCAGTGACTAATACAGTATAGTGACAAATTATACCACAACATCTATACATACAAGGACTCACACCCTTCCCTATGCACATAAACAGTTATAGACCTACATTCCCTCATCACATATATACAGGGACCACTATCCACATCACACACAGGCAACAACCATTATAACATATTTTCACCATTACATTTACACGCTGGCCAATCTACGAAAATTATGCTTGCATATAATATAATGCACATATATTATTAATAACCTAAGACTCCATATACCTCACAGGGCCTCCCAGCCCACTTCCCCAACATCATTGATGATGCCGGCGACATGGGCAGATGCGGGGGGAGGGCAGGAATTTCAAGCAGAGTACATTTTACTCTGCTGCGATGGCCCGTAAAATAAAATTTTACAGCGGCTAGAGGTATTAATAAAACTCTATATGTTTTTTGTGGATGCTAAAGAAAGTGGTATCAAAAGAAGATTGGGACAGGGATTGCCTCTTACCACACCTGTTTTTGCTGTCAGAGAAGTGCCTCAGTCTTCCAAAGGTTTCTCCCCTTTTGAGTTGGTGTATGGAAGACACCCTCGGGGTCCCATGGGCATAACCATGGAGACCTGGGAACGAGAGACAACTCCATATAGTAATTGAGAATATTTTGCTAATGCAACACCAGATTGCTGCCATAATAATGGTCATTAGGCAACATGTGCAACAAGCTCAGGAATTTTGTTTTTACAATCGCTCTGCCTACCTTTAACCATGGGGACCACATACTTATCCATGTGCCCACCATGGATAGCAAGTTTTTGGCAAAATGGCAAGGCCGTATGAGGTAATTGAAAAGGTACGGGAGATTAACTACAAGATATACCAACCAGATGAAAGAAAACAGATATACCATGTCAACTTGATTAAGGCATGGTGGTGCTTTCAGCCGACATTCCTCTGCAAGGTATAATACATGATGTTAAGATAGCAGAAACCTTGTCTTCTGCACAGAAATACAGATGTGTTCCTTGGTGTACAAATGTCATACAACATAACATTATTACAGATCTCCAGGTTCGGGTATGTCTGAAACCCTACCGTATACCCGAAGCTCGCAGGCAGCCTATAGCTGAAGAAGAGGAGTGCATGTTGGCCTTGGGCATTATTGAGAGATCACAAAGTGAATGGAGTAGCCCCATTGTCTTGGCCCCAAAGCTGGGTGGTCCACTGCAGTCTACTGGGTGGTCCACTGCAGTTCTGTAATCATTTCTGGAAAGTAAATGAGGTGAAAAAAAAAGTGTCATGCATATCCTATGCCCAGAGTAGATGAACAGATTGAGAGGCTTGGTCTGGCTAGGTATATTATACCATTAGACCCAACCAGGGGGTATTGGCAGGTAAACTGCCTTTTCCACTCCCCAAGGCCTCTTTCACTATAGGAAAATGCCTTTTGGCCTGCAGGGGGTCGAGCTAATTCCCAGAGAATGATGGATGAGATTTTGTGCACACAATACACTGCTGTATATCTAGATGATGTTTTGGTTTTTAGCAGTGACTGGGAGCCTCACCTGGCCAGGGTACAAGCACTTTTAAACCAAAAGGCGGGTTTAATGGCAAACCCCAAACAGTGTGCAATAGGGTTAGAAGAGGCCCATTACCTGGGCTACACAATAGGGCAAGGATTCATTAAACCTCAGTTTAGCAAGGTGTAGGGAAGCAGAGAATAGCTTTAGGCCCTTACAAAAAATCAGGTGCAAACGTTCTTGGGGTTGGTGCGATACTATCAGCGGTTCATTCCTAACTTTGCCACGATGGCTGCCCTTTGACAGACCCAAGGAAGGGAAAAGGTCCTGTAATGATTAAGTGGAGCAATGAGACCTTTCAACAATTAGAAGTTAATACCTGTAGAGAAAATTTTATTTTTAATGTGAATGTCTAACCATGAAATGGGCTGTAGAGTCTTTGCAGTCACCAGGCAGTTTCTGTACTTGCAGAACAGTGGTTACAGGGAAATGCAGATTCACTATAGAGAGCGCATTGCTTGATGTCAGTTGGTGTTCAGCCCCATGGGCTCATACAAAGAAGGGGAATATGTGACAAGGTGTCCAATCACAATACAATACAAAAAATCAAACCTGTGAAGATAATTAGTGGGTGAAAAATGTTGATGGAAGCCTATGTACACACGAGTAGCAGCATGCAAGATCTAAAATAAGCACTTTTTCAGATAAACTGCTTATGTATGCACACCTTTACAATAACAGGCACAAAACCTTGAATGGATTTTTTGTATTCAAAAGGGTTTATGTTTTGCAGTCTTTTATCTATGTCTGATAGTGTTGATAACAATAAAATAAGCCCTTGTCTAACAAGGCCTTCAGCAGCACAAGGAACATTCTGGCAAGGAATTTGATACTTGGAATTCAGCCGAAAGGAATAGTGTGTAGTTTGAGAATAGATGAAAGCCTAGGGCAGACAGAATGGCCTTGTCTTTTTCAAGAAAACAATCTGGACTGAAAAGGGCTTACTTACAATGCATCTCTTATGCAAATGGCATGCAAATCAAGTATTAGAAGTATTTGCCTACATTATTCTCCCAAAGAAAATAAAACGCACTTCTGTAATAATATCAAAACAAAATTGTAACTATGGTAAATACATCATAACCTGACCTGAAACAGAAATATTTATTGTTAAGATTGCTTATTAATTCATTGCTGTCAATTGATAATTATTTCACTTTCGTTATCTGATTTCACAAACTGGTAAATATGTATTTAACTAGGAGATGAAACGTAATGCATGAAACTAGATCTAACCTTAATCAAGATTATTTATGTATTTGATTAGCAATACCTTTATCAACAATACAATCCCAATGTCGTAATGGACTGGTTTATCCATGTTTTAGAGGTGTATGGTTCCCCGTCTCAGCTGATATCAGTCTAGTGTTGAATGAACATGGGAAGAGATACTTTCAAAACAGTTGTCACTACTAAAGAGCATGGGACCCTTCTTGATCTCTAGTTTTGAGAAGGCCTAATTGCTAGAATATTCAGCAGCCATTAAAATTAGTATGAATGAGCCTTAACCTCCTTAGTGTTCATAA
>CM070033.1:52231137-52272589 GCA_036250615.1 Ptychadena robeensis | reverse complement strand
TTTCTTTGGCCCCTCGTTCTTGGCCCGGGATAGCCCCGTTGGGGGCATCTGGCTGCTGCGCTCCATTGATTGGGCACTTTACACATCTCTACAAGTGAGTGAACCCCCAGTAAGATTACCTACTAAATTACTCTTTACCCATACCCTGATGCTAACCTACATCCTCCGCTGTCTATCCCTGTTTTGGCTTCTTAATCTGACACCGATATCTGAAGATACGGAATCCATTTGGATAACAAAAACACCCCCTGAGGAAGTACATACACGAAACGCACGTTGGGGTGAATTGGACCCTGTTTGACAGGGCCCCTTATCCTAGCACTGTCTACAACCATAACCCATGATTTTGTTTACTGTTTGTTTACTTGTACACTATATGGACTACTGATTCTACCTATCTGATGTATTGATATTAGCCATTCTAGCTATGCCATGCTGTATGTTTTTTTATCATGACTATATAATAAACATGTTCTTATGTTTTACTTTTAATACATTTGACATTGGTATTTACTCTGATCCAGATTCGTGGCCATTAACCGCCCTAGCCCCTGAACTGTTTCGGGGGGAATTCTCTGCTGCTCATGGATGTTTATTACACCATGCGCAGTTTTCTCTATATAGATATATGGCTGTTTTACAAAAACCCTACAGAGGGATGTCAAACTATAAATAGCGTTGAGCTCGAATATTCGATTTTTGAATATTTAGCTCGAATATCGCTATTTCGCCATTTTGCGAATATTCTCGAATATATCATCGGATATCCGTCACGATCGCGATTCTTCGCGATTTGATAATCGCAATTTTATAATCGCAATCCATTGCAATGAACGGGATCGCGATTATATAATCGCAATGCCATTTTTTAAAACGGAAATGACTGATATTCTCCCAGTCGAATATTCGAGCACCATTGACTTGCATGCATCGCGCATATTGGATCGCTATTGCGATTTTTAGATCGCAATTCATGTCGTAAGTGCGGATATTCGAGATTACGAATATGGAATCGAATATTATGGTGGATATTCGCGAAATTACGCGAATTCGAATATTGCCTAGTCTCTCATCACTAACTATAAATACATAGTGGGTGAAAATAAAAAAAAACTTGCTAACCTTGATATTTATTGTAAAACAATCTATAAGTGAGAAAGTGTTTCTTTCTTGTCACATATAAAGATTTTCTTTTTCACTTTAAAACTAACATGTTTTTCTTAGACTCTAACCTTCTGGATGTTAACTTTGGGTGAGTCTCTCAGCTAATAAAACTCACCCTGAATTGACTAAAGGCAAACTCAAATGTCCGCCAAAATCCCCCAGGTTATATCTGCGTTATTTCTTGAATAAAACACTATTGGAGGCCAAATATAATTATGCCACTGCCCAGATTTGGTTCCCTGGGTGGAGTTTTAACTAAACACAGCAATTAGGATGGGCCTTGCTTAAAATTGTGTATGCCATTTGTTATTAATATTGTGTATAGCCCTATTCAGCATAAACAGTATCATAAAGTCTACAATGCGATGTTGCATCTTCTTCTAAGATGGCAAAGTTGTCTACCTTGCTGGCCAAAAAAAAGTGGTTCACAAATATTGATGCCAACAGATTGCAATGGCCAAATCACCGCCTTTAATTGTTTTTGCTGTACCAAGACTTGGCCTTCTATTTTGGAACATTGTTAGGATGGAAGATGCAGCCTTCAAACTTGTTGTCCTCAAACATTTTCTGGTAACATGCTGCAATATTCTTCTCATCAATTTCCACTGTATTCTCTGTACTGCTGAAGCTCATTAACCCCCAGAAGATCACAGATTTTCCTTCATGCCTCGCAGTAGGGATGGTGTGCTTTACATTAACCCATCTTGTACTGTAATTAAATGCAGCCTGTTCTATTATTTCAGCATGCCTGTGTTAACTGGGCACTTTGAGAATAATGAAATTCTAGACATTATTGCATTGGGATGTGTTGCTGCAATACAACAAAGCCATTCCAAAAAGTCTGGTGTCTCTAAGCCTTTGATTTGAATCTATGTGTGTCAATTCGTATTCATACTAATACATATTTAAGTTTAAAATGGGACGACACCATAATTTGATAAGAAATTGCACATTTTCTAAATCAAGTACAGATAATTGTAAAAAACGTTAATAGAAAAGCCCCTGAACAAGGTATCATTAGCAAATTTGTTGTAGATAAAGGTTGTAAGCATGTGTAAAAAGCATTTTTCCCATAGGAAATAATGGAAATGGCAATAATCTGTTGCAGCCTTCCAAATCAGTACATTTTCCATAAGGAAACGTCCTCAGCACAGAGGGAAATTCCTAGACACCTATGGGGTCCTTGCTTACACCCTGGTGTATGTTAATATATCTGGGCAAGTTTCTGGACACCTCTAGGGTCCTTGGGTGCAACCCCCAGGCAAAAGCATTTGCACTGAAGTCTATGCTTTAAAGCGTCATTAAGCTTTCTGACACAGGAGGGCGTCTAGAAAGCATAAACAAATTCTGGCCGTAAATCAAAATTTTGGTTGTATGTCAAAATTTAACATTTTGGTCATATCTTGAGGGTCCACTGTATGATAATATCTTCGACTTGACATTAACCTTCTGGATTGTTCATCACAAGTTAGTATGCAGTTTATGGTTCATGGAGGCAATGTTCTTTTTCCTCATCACATCTCTGGGTGATGTCAAGGGGTTTAAACAAGGCCAAACCAATACCTCTCTAACCCCTTTATCAATGTGCTTGCCAGTTGAAGTGTTTTTGTTGTTATTGTCTGTTTGGTTTTGTGACATTTATATTTATACCATATTTTTCGGACCATTAGATGCACTTTTACACCCCCAAAATTGGGGGCAAAAAGTGCCTGCGTCTTATGGTCCGAATGCGCGACCCCTGCGGCCACTTGCCCGCCGATGGTCGCACCTTGGCTTCCCGCCAGCTCTCCCGCAACAGAGATTAGGTGGGGAGCTTGAGGAGCTGTCAGATGTGAGATGCCGGCCGATGTCCGGCTCTCCCATCTGAACTGTTTAATTGCCTATGACAGCCCTGAACTGGCATAGGCAATGAAGAGAGAGTTATAGATGAACTTGCATCTATACCTTTCTCCTGTCCGTGGGAACTGCAATCACTCTGCAGCTCCCATGGACACAGTAACAGTAACATCGGCAGAGGAGAGCAGAAGACAGCGTGGCCCCCCCCCCCTTTCTTCTGCAGATCAGTGTGAAGTATAACTTGTTCAGCTGAGAGTGTACTGCTGCTAGTGACACCTACTGGCTCAATTGAATAGTGCATCCATTAAGTTCATTGCATTAACCCAATTGATGTGAAAACGTATTAAATGTTTTTTTTCTGGTTTTCCTGCCCTAAAAACTGGGTGCATCTTATAGTCCGAAAAATACGGTATATAACATTATTATTGTACTTTTAATTTTTTTGTGGAATAAAGTAAGTAACAGCTATAGAATTATAGAGCAAATGGACCTGAACCATATTTTCATGTCTTTAACAAAGATACACACTTGCCTAGCTACTTATATGCATCTTTACTAGTACCAGGCTTCCTCTTTCATATGATAATCACCCTCAGTGTAATCAGCGATGTTCACAGCATTCTGAAAGTCTTAAAATAAAAGATTATAAATGGTTCTATAGTTAGAACAGAGTGTATATGCAGATTGGGTGATTCACTTGGGTTTCATAATCTCTCTCAAACAAAGTAAACTTAAATACAGCCGAATGTCAATTTCTGTGCGAGAAGCTTGCCATAGTAGATGGTATCATTCCAGTGTCAAGAGCTGGATAATAATGGCAATAAGAATAACTACAACAAAAATACAGCATGTGGTATCACCTACACAATACTGGATAATAAACACTAAAACAAGTACTGGTACAAAATAAACAAGTGTCACTCCAAATTAGAATTTTCCAAATGCTGCTTTAGTAAATATAGCTGATCGTGTTGTTATCCTCTGCAATAGAACAATGAGGAGTTTAATAGATACTTCAAATTAGTTCAGATTATGACATTCATTTGTTTTCTTTACCCAAAAATCTTTTTCTGTGAGTGAGTATTAACAACTCAGGACAGCAGAAGTCTAGTGTTTATTAGGGCTGGTCAAATTATTCTTTTTAAATTTCGACCATTTTGACGATTTCAAGTTAATTGCAAAGCCTCTGAACATGGGTTGGGAGTATACTAAAAAAAAGTATGGCTCTAACATAAATAGTTTTGGCTCAAATAAGTTCAAAGTCAAGTAAAAATTTCGAAAATTGGAATTTATACTGTTTTTTAACTTCATTTATGCAAAAACTACATGTGCTTGAGCATGTTTCAAATGTTCCAACGACTCTTCTCTACATCTCCAGCAAGTTTGGTGCTGATACCATTTTCAGAGGCTGTGCAATAAGCTCACAAAGTTAGCAAGTCGAAAAATTCAACCATTTCTAGTGTTTATTGGGCAGCATCCCCATACTCTAAAGCAGTTTTTTTAGCAGATGTTAAATATGCAGTTATTTTAAGTTCATTGGTCCCCTATACCCTTACTTGACATTTTTAAATAAAACCTTTCTTTTTTCATAAAAAAACATTATTTTTCCCAGTGTGAGCCCAGCTGTGATCTTTGTGCTCATTTGAAGCTCTATATAACCTTCCAGCCTGCTCAGTGAGATGCTCCATCTTCCATTTACTATGTGTGGCAGACTGGGGAACAGCTTATACATGTGTGGTAAACTATGACCCTCTGTGTTGAGGTATATAGCCTGTTTTGCAAGGACTGTTTCTTCCATTGGCTCTGATTATTCTGACTTACCTGTACATATTGTAAATACACTTGGATAATATATTGCACATTTGTTTTCACTTTCAACTCTGGTTTGCTCTGCCTCTTGAACCTGCATTTTAAGATGCAAATTTTTACCATTAAAATCAATGGGAAAATATCCCTGTGTTTTATAGTCTGAATATGTAATGAAAAATAGTATTTTTAGTTTCACTCATGCTGGGACCAATAGCTTTGCATTCCAGGAGACAAGAATTTGATCCTTTTCCTCCAGCCAAGCCAAAAAGCCACTTATAAGAAGGAGACATTAACTGCATTAGCACTAGCAGTACCCATTCTCTGAACACACTGACCAACTGGAGAGAGACAGTTTACATTAGATAGCATGATTTGTGTTTTTACATTACCATTCTGCATTGCAATAAATACATTATGTTACACAGACTCATAGGTACCCATGGGTAAGTTGTTAGTTACAGATTGTAGAATATGTCTCTTCATAAGTTGATCAGTGTTTTCAGAGAGTGGGTAATACTAGTGTATAGAAACATGCTAAAGTTTCAGCCCTGACACTCTGCTGAAGACCTCCCTCTTGGCACTGGCCTTTTGGCTGGAGGAATATAAAGTGAAAACTGCATGGACCATCCCTGCCCACTTTACTGGAACATGATGTTTATTCACTTGATATGTAAATGGCTGTGTCTCTGATTTTATAAATTTTTTGTTTCTTTTTTCTAATTTTTTCTCCAAAACGATACTTTTTATAGTGTGAAAAATACTGTACTCTGATTTGAATAACGTTTTTTGGCCAAGGCTAATCTATCTCCGGAATGTGCTATAAAAGCACTTTTTTATTTTCTATTTGCAACTGTGAAAAGTGTTAAAAGGATCAGAGGATAATTCCTGTACTTGATATGCAGCTCCATTGTTTGCACATTTTACATTGTATGTATATTGTATTCTTATGATGAAATTTTGTAATGTCAGCTCTGTGTAAACAACGAAACCATTATTATGTAAATCACCATATATGATTATAGGTCATTTCACTTAGTTATTGAATATCATTATACTACACAACATAACTGGTAGCAAAAAAAACTTCCAAAAAATTCCTCTTATTTGAAATTTTTAATGGATTGCTTATGTAAGACTCTGTTATTGGAATGATTTGAATCCTTTTGCCATAGCCAAGTAAAGCAGTGTTATACCCAATAGAAGCAAACCACAAACTGTTTCCAAATTACCATTACATTTTAGTTAACCAATAAAATAAAACATATATACAAGGTTAAGAAATGTAAAAATGAGTTGTAAACATGACAGAATCTTTTTTTTTGTCTATATTTCTGTCTGCGTTGGAGTGAATAGGGTTGATTTACTAAAAAAGAAACGCCCATTTAGTATGAGCGTATTTTATGAGTATGATTTTAGACCATTTGTGTTTACTTTGATCATCCAATCCAATGCAGGACGTCCCTGTTTGTATTTCTTGCACATGATTAGTCATTCAAAAGGAACACAGCTGTTTACTACCCACACCTTGCTAACTGTAGAGACTTTACTCTTTTGGTAAATCGACCCCATTGTTTTCAAGTTACAAATGACTTGTTAAACCCAGCAGACACACAGTTGTGCATGTAAACTGTTTCTGTGTGGATTTTGTTCAGTCAATATACTAAACAAAAAATACATATTAGAACTTATTCCATCACATTAACCTTCATTTCCTATTGAGAATAAATCTGTAAATGCCAGAAACAAATTAGATTTTTACTGTGGAATTTCAGCTATCAAGCAAATCAAGCCTGGCCCTCCCAGTGGATAGGGACATTGCAGAACACACAGACAATACATTTAGGTACATAAATTGTCCAAAATATGTAGAGCAATGCAGCATTCGTACAGTCAGTTGTTTGTGGTACACGATGTACCATAATAATGAAATACAATTAACAATGCAATGCAGCCAGTAGGCAATCGACAATGAAGCGCTGTCACAAGACGTTTCCTGGGAGAATTAAAAGACATGGTATTCTTCACCACAGATCCACAACGACATGTACTGACTCTTAATTAGTACAAAGGAATGGACTGACACACAACTGCAAATGGAAATGACACGATAAATCCATTTACATGTCTATATGAGATGGTGATTTACTAAAGGAGTGTGGACTTGTATCCACTGACACTTTCAAATGTACCCAGGTATCATTGCTGTAAGATGCAACAAATTAACAACTGTATATTTGTAGTCAATAACTCTATTTCAATGAAGGTGTATTAAATCATAAAAGGTGTTGGACTTTGAGTAACCAGTGCAGTCTTAACAGTTTTAAAGTCTCCTAATAAATACAGAAAGACAGACTTGATAGCTCTATTCCCCTGCTCATAATGGCCCATGACCACATACTGGCTGCATGTGAATGAGCCTGCTTCCTAAAACTTGCACTTTCAATGCAAATTCATGTATGTTGAGAACGCCCATTAGGATTCAGGAAAATAAAAATATAAAATTCTTCATAACCTTATAGCACCAAAGTGATTCCTTTAGTAAATCCACACAATGGTCTGATTTAATCTTAATGTAGTTGCCCTTTTCCTGCTGTGATGGGATGTTTGTACACAATCTATACACAAGATAACAATGTTTGATCAGCTCGACATGTCTGTGCATATCATACTGTGTGTATAAAAATCTGTTATTTTTTTCCTTTTTTTATTTTATAAAGATGTATTAAAAAGACAAATAAACATGCAAATATTAAAATTATACCTTTTAGAAATGCCTCTGGACACAAGAATATGATTTTACATATATTTTGCTTATAAATAATATCTTAAGAGTTTATTATACTAAATCATTATGGCACATATTTGCTAAGGAAGGCCTTTCCACGAGACAGCTCACAATGCCAAATTGAGCTTCGTGGCAAATTCAACTTGAAATTGCCCTTTGGAATATGCAATGCTTAGTAAACATGAGATTTTGTGGCTTATTTAAGATGTGTCTTTGGTGCAAATCTTGAGAAAAACAAAACATACTTCTGTTTTGCTCAATATGTCAAAGTTAATGTTTAAACTGTTGATGGAGCTGGCAATGCACCTTGCCCAATGGCCTAGGAAAAAAGGTCCACCATAATCAAGCAGTTCAAATTTAGGGGTCACAGTTGAAATGAAATTTCTAGAATTGGGGTCTTTGATCTCTTGGTGCAGTTGTATCCCAAATAAATTATCTTAGGAACCCCTATGTACGAAATCCACATAAAAGACACTTTATTAAATAAGCCTTTAATTTTTTTATTAATATGATTAGAAATCGGTGCTATTATATGATGTTTAACTGGTGCCATTTTTGGAGGGAACAAAAGTGTTACTAAGGCTTTATATATGTTATCTGCTTTTTGGTTTCCTCTTATGGGCTTAAAGTGAACCTATGACCACACTATGGACATCCAAATATTTGCATGTTCCTAACAAGCTGTAAACAGGATTTAGAATTCACCATCAACTATCTCTGTAGCTGCAGGTGCTGTTGAGTCGTTTACCTACAAGGTTGTTGTTCAGCACTCCCTCTCTTTCAGCACCTTCTCTTTATTTACTTTCGAGATAGGTAGAGCTGGCAGACTGACAAATCACTGCAACTGCATTTGAAATAGTTAGATTTAGAAAGGAAAGGATCCTTCTGTTATGGTGTCAGACATTACTACAAACAGTAAGGATTATGAGAGTCTAGAAGAAAGTACCGTATTTTCCGTCGTATAAGACGACATTTGAACACAGGAACATGTGTCAGGGATCATCTAATACACTGGGTGCCGCAGTCAGGGGGGTGCAGGGGGCACTCCTGCTCTAGGGGAGTCCGTAGATCTGCTCCCTGGATCTGTGCTCCCTGCACTGCACACTGGCTGACAGAAGCAGAGGGAGAAATCTTCTTCATCCCCCTCGCCCCCTCCTTCTCCTTCCTGATGCCTGTGAAGATGTCTGTGAAAGTAGCTGGCTGCTACTGACCGCAAGTGTGCTCACTAGCATTATTGTGGCTGACATTGGCATTGCAGGGAGATTGAGATTAAAGCAATTTTATTGTCAAATGTATACAATTTATGTCAGTTGGATAACCACAGGAAAACATTAATAACTATGAAAGGTTGCCGAGAGGGATGTCAAATTGGGAATGTAAATTACTAATCCAGAAAAAAGACCGGACTGTTAAGTGTAGACATAAAAAATTTTTTTGGTGTGCATTGGAAGAGGATTACTCTTTACGGCGAGAATATCCCAAACTCTATATTTTAACTGGAAAAGTTGGGGGTCGTCTTATCCGCCCTGACATCTTATATGCCGGAAAATACGGTACTTTACCAGGTGAAATAAAAAAAAGTAAAAAACTTTCTGAGGAAACTATTAGGATGATAACCCCACAATGCTGGCAGCTACTGAGGTCAGTAAGAACAAGTTTGAAATTGTATTTGTTCCTTGCAAATAATTTGTAAACCGCTGAATATCCACAGTTTGACCACAGTTTTACTTTTAAATGTAAACTTTCACAATGACATGTTTAAGGACTATGCTTGTTTCTTGCTAACCTTGCTCCAACAGTCTTCTCAAACACATTTTGAACAGATTATGTACTACTGTTTAAAGACCATACATATAACAAGAGATGTAGCTCTGAGGAGCTGCTTCCCATATTCCACAGAGGGAGAAGGAAGCAGAAAAACAAAAACTCATAGAGTTCGACAGCTACTGAGGCAACACTTGCCATTTACAATATAAGCCCGATTTTTTTTTTTTTATCTTTTTGCAACACAACTATATATTAATTTAATAAAATACACAATATAGCTCTTATACACGCAACAATTTGGCTCATATGCACTAAAATTGCAAATAAATCATAAAAAATATGTCATTTTGATGTAAACACATTTAAATCTTCTTACATTTGCACATTTAAATGGTCGTGTGATATTTGTTTTTGTTTTTTAATGAATAGGACATTTTACTTTCCTGAGCAAATTTTAGTGTCCACAAATCGATTTAAAAAAATATTTTTTTATTTTGATGGTTAATTTTTTTTTCACTTTTAAATGGCAACAATTTTGTTTGAGAACCATTTTTTTTATTAGCTGTTGAAAAACATAATTATTTCTCTATGTAAATAACGGTGTATATTTTTGTTGGACACTAAAATTCTAATTCAACACTTTCATCGTACATAAAGTGAATTAGCGAATGCAAGTGCAGGACACAGTTGACTATATCATTTTTTTTTGTTTTTAATATATATATTACTATGTGTGGCATGGAGATGCACTACATGACACTGACATGTTTGTACTGTAAATGTTTTTGGAATGTTGATCGTTTATATAGAAATGTTAACCACAAATGGGTGTTGATGTTTGGTGCAGCTAAGACTACAGCAAAAATGAGTTAGGACTTTAATTAGAAGCTAGTGATGTTCATTGAAAATCCACACATATATTAGTTAACCCTGTTAATTAATGGGTTCTTCTCCTCAGCAAATGAAAAGTCACACCAACTACAGTGGGAAGTTACATAACTTCACAAGTAGTTCCAGTTCTGTTCCCTTATACAACAGATTGTCAAATTTCACCACAACATATTTTTCTTGACTTTGTCCAAAAGTATTTTTTTTGTCAAAATAAAGCCAGTGTAATCTGAGAAACAGAAAAAAGACAGTGACAAGAATTTGGGGGCACTTTAAAAAGTCCACTTTTAGCCACAAAGCAGCATCTGTCCTCCATCTCCCCTGAAAATGTGCTGTACCAAGGGAAAACTGTACGTAACTTCAAAAAAGGCAAATACAATAGCCTCTCCGGTCCATTTCACTTTCTAACGGCCACAGGTTCGCTGCCTCGACAGTCTTGTAAGAGCTTATCAATTTCTCTCACAACTTCATCAGCATCCACGGACTCTCGGCCCAAATCGCGATTCGAATGCTCCAGGTGCTCCAAGACAGCGTCCATTTCACTTGAGTCTCGGCTCACCCTGGAGTGCACGTCAGCAAATACTCGAGCCATTGGGTCTGATGCAATATACTGAGGGTCCTTTGTCTGTTTACTAGGTGATATGTACTGACTATCAGAGGACAGGTATTGATTTGTTTCTGCCAAGACTCCTGATTTTATTTCACAGCCATTCAATGGTCCCTTAGTTGAGGCACAAGGCTCAATGCATGTCTTGGTTGGACTGCTAGATGCAGAGGGAACCTCTTGTAGCAGAGGACTCAGGGCACGCTTGGCTTTTAAATATGGTTTAACATTGGCAATGAGAATGGTGTGCTCTCGTTTATCTTTCCCAAATGTACAAAATGTCTTTTTTCCAGTGGGATTCACAGTTTCATAAGTCTCAGTCTCAACGTGAGCTTCCACAGTTGGAACAAAGAGATTTGTGCGATAATCTGCATTTTCAACTTGGTTTGCTGTAGGAAATTGCGGCATCCAACATCTGTCAGAATGACCAAGCACTCTGCATTCATCTGTACAGTTAACGCATTCCTCTTGCTCTGTAAAACAAATAAATATGTATTTTATTATTTGAATGTAAATAAATGCAATGTAAGCATGAATAAGACAAATCCTATTCTGAAAAAAACAAGATTAGTCATTTTTTCATTACATGTTAATGGAATTTATGGAACAGAAGTGAGTCAATAGTCTAACACATACTTTTGCTTTGGCCAGAGTGAGATTGATGAAAGTATGTAGGAAAGACAACTTTACTTAAACTTTGTATGAGGAAAGTCATGAGTAAATGGCACAGGGAAGAAAATTATAGGCTACACACTAGAAAGCAGTAAAATGGCTTGTTGGCCACACATTGAGCCAATCAATTACAAAGTTGTATAAACCCACCCTAATCGGGTTTAAATAGTTAGCAGTTAACCGACATTTTGGTGTAGATTTGTACCATTTGTGGCCCAATACATTGATTCCTATAATGTTCTACAAAGTATACTGTAATTATACTATATTTATATATGCTGTATTTCCATTTAAAAAATTATAAACATTTTGATAGAGTCTTGTCTTAAATGTAAATAAGTAATCTATTTTTCTTTATATAATATGCTTTTTAACTACGGTATCTTTAAATTTAAAATGTTTGGACTTTGAACACAATATATTCCTACAGTTGTTCTTTTACAAAGAATGATAGTGACAGCTCGCTATTGTACAAATACTAAGGTAAAATCTTAAATTCACTTTATTATGTATATGCGGTAATCATTCCGACATAAGCTCTCTTACACTTTATTCTGTTACATTGGTAATGAAGCACAGAGCCACCATGAAGCTGTCACTAGCCACACCCAGTGTCACATTATTAATTGGAACATGACCCGTTTCCCTGCTCCCCTATCAATAGCACTAAAGGAGACTTTGCATCTAATTTTGCCGGTGTTCTAAACTAACTAGGTATAGCTATAAATCAAAAAGACTCATTATACTATCATTTAAAAACATGTGTCCGAATCTATTTTACATACTGAAAGGTGAAACACCTAAATCATTGAAGAGGCACGCTGCTGTGAGCTGTCCCGGCTTCTAATTAGGACTATTCACATTGAGATTATCAAATGGCAAGTAAAAGTCTTGCTTGGAAACAATTCCTATGAATACATTAAAGGGAATCTGCCATTAACAAAATCTTATGCAAAAAACTTCCAATGAAAGCATCCATGCTAAATTATAGTTACATAATGTCTGCTGTAGTGGTAAGGATGCTGTACATGTGGTAGAGTTAGATCTTTTGTTTTACCATAACCATGTAATATGAGGGACTTTTTAAACCATGACGTCTACCTTTGTTCAATTGCAGAGGACCTATACTACATAGTTGTTGGTAGATCTAAAGGATATCTGACAGAGATCTAAAGGTGTATGGGCAGCTCAAGTGTCGGCTTGAATACAGACTGCATGTATGGCCAAATAAATTGTTTCAACTAGGTTGTTGCTTAAAGCCCTGTTTGAGCAAAACAATAAAAATTTTCCCCATCTTCTAAATGATCCCACAGCGGATTTCCTGTCACTCTCTATCACTCTACGTCAGGGCTCTGACATGAAGCCAATAGGACATATTCAGATCATGCAAGCAGAGATATGGATACTCAAGATCCTAAGCTTACTGTAAACAATGGAAGAAAAAGGCCAAGTCAAAGACTACATCTTTTGGTAGGCTTTAAAATATGAACTTAGCAAGTGTATCTATTAAAATGTATACAGAACTAGTAACCGGTGGTAATTTGTAACACTGTATCTCTACTCCATAATTGTGATAACAGTACTGCCAGTAATAAATAATTGATTTTTATAATCTTATGTTTTTCTTTGTGCAATTGCAGTGATAGCAAAGTATCAGGTAGTAAGACTTTCCCATTTCTTACTTGTCCTGGTGCACAAGGTTCTGTCAGTATTGCATTTTTTTAAACACAGGGCACAAACGCAACATGGATGCATAAACTCATCTATAGGGCATGCATTGGGCTCATAAAAAATGGATGGGTATCTGTTTGTAATGTGTATACAATGAATTATCCCCCTCCTGAAATTATCCTTCAAATAATATAAAAAAAATGCATGCAGCAACAAAAGGACTATAAACTGATAATGACGCATTACAAACGGATGCAAACGCAACCCCGTGAAGGATCCAAGAAACATAGCCTTAGACTGGAAATGTAGCCTACAAATGCCCATTTCTGTCTTGTTTAAATACAAGTTTTTCTGGACCTGCACTCATTGGTATTCCTCCATTAAAGTTTCTACTCATTGATTGGATTACAAAGGCAGCAAATGTCCCCAAAACACAAAGTATAATTTATATGCAGACAGACTTTAGGGCATATTACACACTGACATCTGAAACAAAGCCATTCCTGCCAAAAAACAACATAAAATATGCAGACACATGTAAATCGCTTTTCGTATAGTCTATTCCAGAAGCTTGTTTTAAAATTGAGTTTAACTTTGCCTGTCATTGCAAATGTTAGTGATGGGGGAATGCTTAGTTTTCATGTGTTACTGGTCTGACAAAAACCTAAGAGTTGCCTATTGTTTACTTTGCCAAGTTCTTGGATGGTGAAGATGTTGGTTATAAGAGGTCTGGTAAAGCCTGCATTGGTAAAGGGCACTTTTGCGTACATGGTAGAGATGGTCAATGTTTTTTTTTTTTTTTTAAGTTCGAATTTGTGAATTAATTGCAAAGCCCATGAGCATGTTATCATCACCACAGTTGCTAAAGATGTAGAGAAGTATACAGGGTATACTACAAAAAAGTATTGTTCTAACACAAATAGTTATGGCATAAATTAGGTTAAAAGTCAAGTCAAAATGTTAACTTTGTCTTTGAACTTAATATATGCATAAACTACATATGCTAGAACATAATTTTTTCCCCCTAAACCCTCCACTACATCTCTAGCATTTTTAGTGATGATATCATATTCAAGGACTTTGCAAGCAACTCACAAAGTCAGCTAGTATCACTCTCTTAACTAAGTGCAGTGGTATCGTGGTTGGCGCATCAACAGAAGAGTTAGAGGACCCAACGTGTGGTACCAAACATTTCAGGTATTTGGAGAATTTTTTATAACCTTTTTATACCCTTATTTTATAGTTCTATTTTAGAGTAAGAAGTAGTTGCCTTTTGCTATTCTCTATAAGAACAAGGACAGAGGCGCACAACCTAGTACAACAAATGGTTAAATCATATGGAATAGGATAAGATAAAACAAAATGAAACAAAACAACAAGGCCCTATGGTTGAAAAAGAGTGTCTGCTCGAAACGCGTCCCATTGTTCCTATTGAGCCCACCATCATCTGTAAGCAGGAAGTGATCTCATCCCCAACCAGGAAGTGAGGTCCTCCTGGAAAGCACACAGCCCTGAGAGATCCAGCCTTGTAAACATCCTTTAATGTGAGTATCTTGTCTGTTGTTTTGTTTAGTTTCATTTTATTTCATTTTGTTTTATCTTATCCTATTCCACATGATTTAACCATTTGTTGTACTAGGTTGTGCGCCTCTGTCCTTGTTCTTATTTGTCTGTTACAGGGGGCCACACTCCTCCATTTTGAGAGCTGCACACCTACACACAACTTTAACATCCACCCCTCATACTGACCCTATTTTACTCTGCAATCTTTGCTCAGGCCCCATACACCCACTGAGGGCCCTTCTGGCCACTGATATCACTATAGCTGTGTAATCACTGCTGAAGGTTGTGCGCTACTACCTATTATCTTTCTTAGTATTGCTATTCTCTTACTGTAATGGGCATAGAAATCAGATACAACTAGATGGAATGTTGATCTTAGCATGTGAGGTCCACGTGTTTAGAGTCTTCCTGGAACTTTACACAGTAAGGCTATATTACCACTTCTGCGATTCTAATCGCAGCGTGGAGCTGCGGGAGATGACTAGCACCCAGCAATCTCCCACAATTAGAATCGCGGCTGTGAGATTGCAGCCAGGAAGTGGGGCAGGACATCTTGCCCCTCCCTGCCTGATCACGCCCATAGACGGTGAATGGGCGTTGTAGAAATGACACACGATTTTAAACCGCACATACAGGTCTATGGCTGCAATCAGCCGCCTGCAACCAGAAAACCGGTGACTTGCGTTCAGATTGCAGAAACATAGCCTTAAGGCCAAAAACCTTTTTCAAAAAGGCATTTCTCAAAAATGAAATACAAAGCATTCTGGAAGTATTTTATCTTACAAATGGCCTGCAATGTAATGAAAAAAGTGTGGGAAAACACCTATATACAAAGCTACTGCATTTTCGCAATATGCAGGAAAAAATATATGAAAAAGCATGAAAATTTAGCTTTAATTTTCTTACTCAAGGAGAAAATAGAAAATAATGATATGCATGTTCTGCTTTTTATAACTGCTTGATTCGGTTGAGGTTTTTAATTTAGCTTGATGACAAACACTCCTGCTACAACGATGAGTTACATCAAATGTTTTCTCTTTTTTTATGCTCATTTGTATGTTCCTTGATGAGTAACATTCTAAAGAAAATCACTGTTGTATAGTAACTCCATGGGAACACTAAACTATGCAAGTATAATGGGATTTATGCATAACAAGCGTGCAGGTTATCACTAGGTCACAGATGGCAGCAAAACTTGAAAATGAAAATGACACGTTAAGCATTACTGAATCATATTACACCTCCTGTCTACTTTGTTATTCCTTCACAAATAATAGAACACACACTCTAAATTTATAGAGGGCACATTTCATTAGCATGGAGACACCATGTGCCACTGATGGACGTCCAACATGTGACCTTATCATGCAAAGATTGTCAGCTTTCACTCCAAAAAAAAAAAAGGTACAAGGGATAAAATGAGAACATGTTTTCTTAAAAAGAAAATAAACAACAAGCTAAGTAAACTCAAGGCTGTGTTAGGGCTTGTTTCCACTAGAAGCGGAAGCCCGCGGTTGTGCATGGCGCGGATACATCCGCACCCATTCTTTTCAATGGGCTATTCCCCTGTCCGCGGAATCGCGCGGATGGCCGCCTAAAAACTCGGTCGGCCGCCCAGCACTGACCGCGGCCATAGGGGTGAATGGCCGCCGCTAAAAACCGCATGAGATGCGGTTCTTAGCGGCGGCGGTTCAAAGCGGCGGCAACCGCGCCGCCGGCTTCCACACAAGTGGAAACTAAGCCTTATAGAGATTTTGGTAGATTAGATTGAGAGAAGTGATCTTTCATTATAGCAACATCTGAATGAAGAAATGCACAATAAAACAAAATATTAAATGATACCAGGACACCTTAACCGGCTTATTTGTATCTTAAATGGCAAAACTAAGACATAACGCAAGCTGTGACATTTTCAACAAGCTCCTGTAATGCGAATCCAAAAGAAGGCAAGAAATTTGTCATGGAACAATGTGCACGGTACAGCACTAGCTGTGCTACGTATCTGCAATCCCAGGAATGATACAAATGCTGGCGGTCATATATGACCTTGCTGGCTGCTTAAGTTATATAAGCCTCTATGCCAGCAGCATTGTACTTTGTACAACATTATATAGGATAAATACTTTATGAGCAAATACTCAGGAGAGACAAAACACGTATTATGGATTCATTTCACAAGTAATTTACTTCCATACTCGGATTCTGTAAATGAATTCTCCCTTCCGCTTTCTTTATGGGTATGGATAACAATCTCTGCAGAGTTACAAGGTGAAAACAACTTAAGCATAATTAAAAGTTAAAAGATCCCTGCGTAGAAATACATCAGCAAAGTAAATTGGGTGCTTGCTGCACAGCTTATAAGAAATTTAACTTCAAACCGCATACAATGCATTCAATTTAAGAAAACCGGATCCCCAGCCATAAAGTTTTGTTTTCCAGTTTTGGGTACATTGAGGAATGGATACAATTTACCAGAAATGAATTCTCTTCATAGCCACACTGGGAGATTTCCCCCTAAATTTGTGACAAAAACAAAACCATATCCCTGTTTTAAATATGTGACTACATTGAATCTTTTTAAAATATAAATAATTAAAATAAAATCATGGCTACATGTTACGTGTTTTTTTTTATTTTAAAATGATTATTTTTTAAAGCAAATTATAATTACTGTACAGCCTGGCTGAAATAGAATGTTATGCATGTGAATGTACCCACTTGGCTACCTTAAATTCCAAAAATATAATGACAACTTATTGTCTGTGTCTTATGGTCTGAAAGTGCGACCACCTGCGGCCCATCACAACATGGCTCCCCGCCAGCTCTCCTGGCAGATGGGAGATCTGCACAAAGCTAGATCTCCCATCTGAACTGTATTGGCTGTATTTGCAGATCCCCACAGATATAACCAATGCAGTGTGTGTGTGGGGAAAGCTGCACTCGTTGGCTGCAGAGGGGAGATCAGAGTGCAGATTTCCTGCACCAGCACCCCCTCCCTTCCCCGTGTGTGAGGAAGAGAAGATGCTCTCTAGTGACACCACTAAGGTCTGCTCTCTAGTGACACAATTTTTGTGGCTGAAATTGGGTACTGCAGTGGATTTTTTTCCTAATTTATTTAAAACACATGAAATATTTATTTCTCTGATTTCCTGCTCTAAAAGTTGGGTGCATCTTATGGTCAGTTGCATCTTATAGTCTGAAAAATATGGAAGATTCACGCAACAACAAACTAATTAAAAAACAAGATATAATGTAGCACTGTATATTTAATATTATAAGGCGTCCAAATAGAGACCCTAGACAAATAAATACACATAAACCTGATGCATAAAATAAAAGATCCTCTGCCAGCTTCAAAATGTAAGAGATGGAAAAACAATATGTAAGGGAGATGACGGAGACTGTAGCCTATATGGTTGATTATTTTAAAATAAACTGCTGGGGTATAGATAAAGACAATTAATTTGTTTTGAAAGGTCTGTTTGGACTTTTGCAGTAGTGGAGGCATTTGTAATAGAAAATAAGATAATGGCTACTAACAGAAAGGACATTAACAGGTTAGTAGGGGAGTTGAGAGAACAGTCTGGTAATAAAAGTATTAGGGCTAGTTTCCACTTATGCAGCCGCCCACGGTTGCCCATGGGGCGCATATAACCGTGCCCATGTTGTTCAATGGGCTTGTCCCCTGACCACGGCATAGAGGTGAATGGCCGCAGATAAAAACCACATGAGATGCGCTTAAGTGAAAACAAGCCCTAAGATTTGGAGTGCTTGTAGCCCTCTTTAATGGGGTAAAAGATGAGAGATGGTGGAGTACATCTTGCTGCAACTTTAGATGAAGGATTGAACAATATTTCAGTGTTCTTGGGTTAGTAAGGATTGTATTTTAGAAATGTTGTAATAGGCAAAATATTCTAAAGGTGATCTAGAGAGAGAGCTGGCATTATTTAAAATTCCGTATTTTGTGCACAATAAGATGCACCCCTGTATACATCATGTAAACAAGGGTGCGTCTTTTCTCCTCTCTTGATAGAGAGACACTCGATAGATGGCACCTAGGACGATGCAAAGGGAGTGATTAGAACAGAGAGACACATAGCGCCCGCTAAAAATTATCACCAGTTATATATATATATATCTCAGCTCTGTCCCACTCTAATAATTCCCTGCTCTCCCCTTCCCTCTTGTGGATAGATGCCATCTAGAAGAAAGGGAGAGCAGGGAGTGATCAGAGCAAGAAACACAGCTAAGAGCTGTCAGTTTACAGTCTGGGCATTTGCTACATAGGACACACAGACATTTATTAAACAAAAAATACAGTTATAAACTCTGGGTATTCTTTAACAAGTATATGAGTGATGTGTGGAAATCCATGTAATGGCAGCATCTTGTATGCCAAACTGGTACAGAGTCAGCGGCAGCACAGGAAGATCCTTACTACTTAATGCAGACATTAGGTCAAAAAGGATAGACAGAGAAAAGTCACCTATTGATTTGGTTCTGTGGAGGTCAATGGAGACTTTTGGAAGAGAAGTTTCTGTTGAATGGGCAGGAGCCATTTTTAAACTTTATTACTGTTCAGTCCTCAATGCTTAGATGTGCACATGCCAATTCTTTTTGTATAGCCTAGAAACTGTTTTCTTTTAAAGAATTGTGGACACCTAAAGCTGTTTAAAGTCAATGGCTTCATAAGACGAGCATTTTATTGACATGTATAAAAAGATATTTTCCCTCAGGGAACAGAGCAACTACAGAGATTTTAGCTGCTGGTGTTAAAATCAACGAAATATTACATTAAATGTATGCCCCGCTCTGCTTTCCAAGACCTTGAGAATCTTCCATAAATATTGCTTGTTCTCGTCTCTATGCAGTTTTATTCATCATTTAGAGTTTCTATTAAAGCTTACAATGGATATCTCTATAATCCCTGTCTAGTTTATGCCCTTCTAATACCATTCTATTTTCATACTTTTGTCATGTTATTTTTCCCTTTTTACTGTAACTGCAATAATCATGGCCTTTGTATACTATATATTCTGGTCTAAGTACACCTCATTCACCCCAATATTCCTTTTACAAGTGATGATATTTACTATGTTCCTTGATTTATCCACTTTATTATTCTGTACTGGTAAAAGTCAATGACATGCCTAGTTTTCATCAATCCACTACCGGGTCTGCTTTAAAGTATAGGAGCCACAATAACTTCTACAGGATATATACAATTTGTATACGCTATAGCATAGCCACGTTTTAGAAAGAGGAAGTATTTAGTCCAGGTATGTGGAACAGGAGACATGATCCTCATTTTTTGTTCTGGAAGCATCACCATTAAGATTGGTAAATAACCAAAAACAACAAAAAGTAAAAAATGCATTAAGCTGGAAGCTGTGCCAAAAAACTAGAAATGAGGCACAGGACTAGTGACTAGTAATCTGTGTGGTCTTCTTGTATCAGGTCTTTTACTCATTACTGTTCCATCATTCCTTGTATCTCTGTGGGGAGGTGGCCATCTTTGAAGAGGTAACGCCTTGCTTCCACATATAGGAGCCTATAGCAAGAAGGACTGTGAGTACTAAAGTTGTAATACCACGCAAGAAGCAGCAATGTCTTGGCAGTATTACTCTACTGATATTCAACAATGAGGGTGAAGGCACAGAGATGGTTTAGACCAGAGGACGGTAACTTAGGGTTCTTCAGCCTGTTTGGGCTTGCCTCCCTGCTACCAGTGTACACATCCGGGAAGGAAGAGAGTGTAGCTAAGATCATGGCAGAAGAAGCATCTGTGAGATATCTTTGCTACTCTCATCCCTTCCACTTTGTGAGCTTGGGGAGTAGGAAGGTGGCAGGGGTGATCCACCGACAGTAAAGGAGAGAAAGAGGATGAGGCAAGAACTAGAGCAAGGAGCTCTTTCATGTTTCCAGAATGTGGGATGGGTGTTGTGTAGTATGGGAGGAGAGCAGCCTAGATCTCCAATGTGGCTCCTTGCTCATACCGCAACAACCCCCTACAAAAGGTTGCCAGCTGCTGTTAGAGACTACAAATGATTGGCTTTTTTTCAAAACAAATCTCAAATTCTATTTTTTTTTCACTTAGACACAATTAAGATTTCTAAAGCCACCCATTCACCTTTAGATCACTCCATACAATTCCCATTACATCTACTAACAACTATATAGTGCTGGGTCCTCCCTGATAGAATACATAGTGATTGAACGGTTTAGAAAGGCCCTCAAATTACATGGTTTTGGTAGAAGAAAAGTTCATTGTACAGAAATTGTATGGTAAGATTGTAAGGTGTATGGGGGCCTTTAGTGTTCTGTACAACATAAGAAATCTTGCCTTTGTAAGACTATTTTTACGTTCACATTTTTTGCAATGCTTGTTATACTATTGTCCATATTAAAAAATCTTTTCAACTTTACTTGATTATATTCATCAATATTCATCAAATATCTGTCTGCACAGCTTACACCTGCAAAATAAAAGTCTAAAGTAAAATGCAATGATAAAAAAGGAGTTTTATAATATAAAACCATGTAATGTCTCTTCATTTTACAGCCTTATTGCAACATCAGACTGTTAGGTATAGCTAACTCAACAAAGCATGTACACATTTTATTATTGTCGTTTAGAGTAAAACATCAGCATACATCTACAAACGACAGATGGTATTTGTATTGAAAGAAGTGACACTTAAAAAAAGTTTGTTACAATAATATCCTTTCATGTGTAGGAACAATGAAATGTTTAATTGGGTTTAGACGGCAGGATGTGCACTTCCTCCAAAATATTGTTTTTTTTGTCTTCATTTTGCCATCTTCTCTTTTTACAGATTGTAAACAATACAGCAACTTCAGCTATGATGCACTACGATGCAATTCTCAGGAGCTAAAATTACAGCAACAATTGGTTTAGCCAGATGGTATCACTGATAAAGCCATTATATTATTCTGCCTCTCACATATCGGGGAAGTCACAATTTTCAGAGTGAATTACGCTACATATTTCCAGCTACTTTTCAAGTGACTACATTTGTTTATTGAGTAGACTGCTGCTCGGTAACAGTGGATATTCGCTGACAGTTCTAATTTTTTTGGTTCATTTTAGTTATCTATTGGATGTGTTATCTGCTGTCAAATCTATTGATTGCAATAAGAAACCACCTTGCCATGATGGGAGTTTGTCAGTGTAAATGGCCATAGTTTACAGCTGCATGTACATGATTGCTCATTTGGACAAGCCTTATTAACTGTGTGCGGAATGGTAACTCTTTCAGTCCCAGTCTGTGCTAAACAAACTCCGGGTCAACTGCTATGTACACAGATAAAATACATCTATGAGAACTGATTTGTTTGCCAAATGACTTGACCTTTTCTTTTGTATAGTGTGAATATAGATCTACTAGAGATAGGTATGACATTTCAACTAGCTGATTTGTAAATGAAACCTCCCTAGTGGATGAGACGAAGCCAGTTCGTTTGGGCTGTGGGTTTATCTCAACTGGAGCGTGGATCGGAAAAACCAGCTATACCTCCGGAAATCTGTGGCGATTCTCTATACCGCCAGGGTTTCAGAGCCTCCCTTTCGGCATAAACCTCCATTAAAATGGAGGGGCGTCTGTTTCCCATCCCACATTGCCGGCGTCATTGATGACGCCATTGAACAGCATAGTTTTATTTTATACTTTTATTATTACTGTATTACGTTCAAAGTCAAGTTCAAGTTTTGATTGCACAATACTTTTATTGCCACGTTTAGGGGCAATTAACTCACAAAGTCAGATAGTCAAAATCTAGCAATAATCTATCATTTATTTTACTCTCTATGTCGTCATGTTACTTTCAGCATGCTCTTTAGGAGACGGATCTTACACAATTATTACACAAATATTACCTACACAACCTACATTACCTACACTATTTGCATTGCCCCCTTTGGTACCAGACCAGTTTTTATAGATGAACATCAAATAAATTTAGAATTTGTATAGGGATGTCATTTGGTCCTTTTATATTATTGCATAAAATACCACATTTTTCACTCTATAAGACAACCAAAATAGGTGGGGAAAACATTGGCGCGTCTTATAGACAGAATGCCTGGACAGTATAGAAAGTGAATTTCCAGACTTGCTGTCAGCTTTTTTTCAACTGTGTTGAGCAATCACTTCTTTCTACCCCTACTTCCAATGGATAGAGTTTAAATAGCCAAATCCACATAGAGCGGTGATAAATATCAGAAACACACAGTGCCCTACTTTCTCTGCTTTGTAAGGATTTCTCAATTGCTCTCCCTGCTGGAGGAGGGGGCAGAGAGAAGGAAGTGATTGTTGAGCAGCCATATTTTCCTTACTTAAATTACAATGTAAGAAAGATGGCTGCTCCATGATCACTTACCTCTCCGTGGGCATGTAGGGCACTACATGTTTCTGCTCTTATCACTCCCTTCTCCCTGCCCCCACCTCCTCCTAAATGCTGTCTATTAAATCTTAAGAGGAGGCAGAAGGGACAGCAGGTAATGATCAATCCGGTGAGCAGAAACACACATGCACCCCTGTGGACAGCTATATACAAGCTGTATATAGAGGTGCATCTTCTCATTAGATTCCACTTATCTACCGCAAAATTTGGCATGCTGAAAACAAAAAAAATTATTATCATTCTAATACCTGCCTGTAGGCTAGATATATACTGCACTGGACACCTAAGGCCAATACACACAGCAATCTATGTACATTTTAAATTAAGTTCTATAATTATTTTTGGACATACGCATAAGATAAAAAGGGGTTGATGGAAATAAAAGATGAAAGAAAACCTTTTTTACTTTAAACACAGCTGTTTTCAATTAAAAACTCATTCATTCACAGGCAGAGACAACAAACAGCAGTGGCAACTGTGTTTATATATTGAACACTATTAGTTATAACAGTGATCACATGGTCAGAAACCCATTACCAAAGCCCCGGATCATTGGCCTGAGATGTCAGCTGTCCAATGACAGCCTAATTGCAGGAACTGGGTGCATGTTCTGTAGTAAACAATCAGTAATATTAATGGTGGATCAATGAAAAAGTGCTTCCCGAGCAGATGTTAATGTTCTATTACGTGGGTGCTAAGTATGCATTAATTAACACTAAAATACATTAATTTGTGTCTTTTACATTTACTGTATATCTGACTGAAAACAAGGAATAGAAGAAGGGAGAATATGTCAAAGAAGATGTACACCCAATCACTAAGATGTCATATTATTCTTAATGTGTTAACAGAGTCTTTGTAGATTTTAAATCTTTAAAATCAACTTTTTAAATCTTTAAAATCAACTTTAATTAAAATAATACCTAGTAATGAGTATGAGCATCCTAAGTTAGGCACTACCTGTTATAGGGTACCATGGTTTATATGGATCAGTCATATAGATTGGTAAACAGGGAGATATGCCTACCAGTGGAGTTCGCTACATAGGTAGTAACCAGCTATATCTTGCAGCAATTAATTGTCTAACTGGAGTATTGTGCCAACACTAGATTGATCGCTACAAGATTTTGCTGCGTGCTGCCTATGTAGCTTACTCTACAAGGAGCCATTTGTTCCAACTGTTTAGAGATTGATTGCTACTCCCAGTAATAAATCATTTGATTTTGGTAGAACAATTAAACTATTAAAACCTATGTTGCTCAAGCTAATGAGGTGAGTCCCAACAATTGGTTAGATTTCTCAGTAGAAGACATTAAACCTTCTGCAGATGTTAGGTCATATATTGGTACATGTTTGATAAGGCAAAAATATAATGCATATTATGGTGCAGTATGAGAACTACCCAACATAGCTATTAGTTTTAACACACAATTCTATATGCTAAAGAGAAAAATATTGATCAGCCAGAAATAAACAACATCCTCTACTAATTCTAGAGGGGAAGGACGTCGTTATGAGATCGGTGAATCAATGTACAGACATGTCTAAACTTGCACATACTGACATGGCAGGATATACACTATTAGAATTTTATGACTTCTTTTAGTTTAACATAAACCACCAAGATAAAAGGCCACACTAAATTCTGCGTCTGGGGTTACAAAATGAGCCTTCACACATTAGTATTTCCTGATGTTTTAGTAAATGACAGGAAGGATGCTAAATTCTGGTTGGTTTACAGTCATCACATCTTAAAGGCATGACGTGTGTATTGAGAAGTTGTTAGGTTATTCAATGGGTTTGCAGATAAAAAACAACTTTAAATCACCATTTTCCTCCCCTTTCATTGTGTTAGAATTGGTTGCTTTCCTAAATCACTTTGGTCGCCATGTTCAAAGCTGCTGCCCGCAAGCAGGGTGGGAAGTTAGGAGGGAGGGGGTGTTACTCTCCCTCCTAACTTCCCACATATCATTTGCACAAGTTGGGGGGAGATGGGAAGGATGGACATTACAATCTGTGACATTACATTCTGTGGTATATGGAACGTGAACATGACACTTTCATACACCGCATTTTAAATACCAGAAGTGAGACTTTGCGACATCACTTCTTAAAAGGTTGTGAATCACTGCTCTAGATTGAGCAATTTGCCATTAATAGGTAAAAATAAAGACATATTGTTGGGACACACTCCACCAAAAATGAAACAAAGTTAAAACCCATGCAAATGTTCTATGCACTTTAACGTCCTATGAAAATCCTGTGATTGTCTCAAATAGGTTTGTATGTAAACATCTGACTGAACGCCCAGGTTTGCCCTTAGGGCCCTTTCACACTATATACGTATTTTTACCGCATGTATTTTTTTTACTGTGCACGTTTTTACAAACAATGTTACCATTCACACTGCATGAGTTGCGTATTTAAAAACGCAGCATTTCCACATGTGTTTTTTAAAACACCCTGCTGTATGCATTTTTTATTCATTTTTAATGATTTCATTGATTTGTTCAAAAACGCAAATGCATAACCCAAACACAGATGTAATGTGAAAAATACATATGTTTTTGTATATATGTAGAAATGCATGCCTATAACAAATACATGCCGCAAAATTGCATATAGTGTGAAAGGGCCTTATTCTCCTGTTTTCTGCCATATACAAAATGTACACACTATATATAGATATATACATATATATATATATATATACACAAACATACACACACATGCACAGTGCTTAATGTGGATCTTTTTATGATTTCATGCAGGCCATCCCTTAAAAAGTAGGGCACTGCAGAAGAAAACAAACCGGTGAATAACTACAATCACTGGCACCATGAAACGTGGGTTATTTGTTCGAGGCCAAATCAATATGCTAACCTTCACATTAATGTATAATTTCAAAAAGCAACAAATAAATTTGCCAAAATGATAGGCAGCCATCTGAAGTCAAGGTTATTATATACAACCTTCTTTCACATTCGCATGAATTCCAACAGCCGGTAACTCTACACTGAAAAATTATTTGGCAGATGGGTCTGGATAATGGACAAGGCTTTCTGTCATAATGAGCGCACTTATGGCTAAATGCATTACAAATGAAATTAGACGGATATATCTAATTTATCAACCACACAAGACAAAATATAAATAAAACATTTAGTAGGCAGCAGATGTCTAGTAAAACGGTCTTTCTGTTACTGTCACAAAAGCAAACTAAAATTGTGCACAAAATACACCAACCGTCAATTTACTGCCAACAAAGCAAATAAGAAGAAGGGGCAAATGTTTCAATTTGTATGAGCACTATGGAGGGGGCAAATAAGGGGCAGCAAGGAATCCTTTTTCAAATTATAATAATAGTCAACATAAGTATTTATCTATTATTTTATCCTTGCAGATCACTTTTAAATGCTAACTATATATACTATATATACTTATACAACTCCCTCCTACATTTTACATGATACATGGGGCTTCTATTCTCAAATGACTGCCATACTGTTTGGTAAAGCTAAGGGCCCCCCTTATGACCATAAACCTATAAGGTGTAGTCTCCATGCACCCAAACTGCAGCATTTGACACGCATACATTTTTGATCCTTTATTTTTAATAAATGTGTACCCACAGGAGCACCAACTGCAACATGCAATGCATTTCATCAGTGCAGTTAACAATGAGTAAACGTGTGCTAACATGTCCATTAAAAATGCATTTGCCTTAATGCTGCATTCAAAAAAAATCTTAATTTAACATGGTAAAACACTGGCATATTTTTGTATGAGTATGTGGTAAAGGTGTGCATCACCGCAATGTATACTAGACCAAACTTGGGTAGTTAATGTTTCCAAACTCTGATTGCACTGTCCACTTTATGATGTAAATAGTCCTATTCATAAATAATAAACCTGCAACAGTACTTCTCTAACATACCCTTAGCCCAAGTCAGCTCCAATGTAAAATAAAATATGCTTTAATGACTGTATGTACATCTACATGAGTGGCCATGCATAGAAATAGTACATATATATTCCCATGGCTATTTAGGTATGGATTTCACCATT
This sequence comes from Ptychadena robeensis, assembly GCA_036250615.1. Taxonomy (NCBI): domain Eukaryota; kingdom Metazoa; phylum Chordata; class Amphibia; order Anura; family Ptychadenidae; genus Ptychadena; species Ptychadena robeensis. Next base: position 52,245,338 of record CM070033.1, on the reverse strand, counting down.
TAGCATTCACTAGAATATGATTATTGTACAGAGGCCACGACTCTGGATATCCATTTCCATGTATATTGGTATAACCTTTACCATTTCTAAGCTTTCACGACTTTCTACATCTCCTTCCCTTATAAATAAAAAATATCAGAATGAGAACAGCTTAGATTGTGCTTAAAGCGTTTGAATAATTTGTAAAATCTCTCTATTCATAAATAAAAAAAAACTGAAAGAATATAAACTAAAATGCATGTTGCTGTAAGCATGAATCAAAGAATCCTGGCTGTGCTATGTTTGGTGATGTGTAGCACAGAATATGTTACTTGATGTAATTTCTAATTTGCGTTCCATTCACAAATAGAGAATCAAGGAAATATAGTGCACGGTCAGAGACTAAATGCATACTACACAGCTCTGATAAGATAAATATATATATATAAATTATATGATATAACACTATATCAAAAAATCTCAGATTTTTTCCGGGTTCTTGAAATCGAGCTGATCTAGCAGGGAGAGGGCGTAACTCTCCCTGCTAATGTCCCACCTTGCACATTATCAGCACAAGCACAGTGGGACATTAGCAGGGAGAGTAACGCCCTCTCCCTGCTAGATCAGCCAAAAGGCCGGCTGACGACGGAAGTGACGTCAGTGACGTCACTTCCAGTATGTGGAACGCGGAAGAACCACGATCCATATACCGGAAGTGACATCACTGGCGTCACTTCCTGTACGCCCCCCGGTTTTGTGATGCCCAAACTTGACAGGTATGATTATTGGTTGTGGTTAATTTGAAAAACTTGAATGAAGATAATCCTAAAATTAGCTTTCTTCACATTGCAACAGTGAAGGGTTACTAATACATAAATATTTTAAAAGGTGATCCAAATACAACCACAAATCTCACTTTTCCTAAGAAACCTGGAAAAAGTCTAGTGTGGGATTAGCAGCAGCTAATGCTAGGCATACACGGCTCGATGCCCATACAATCGAGCGTCATCACGCTCGAGCTTCCTCGATATCAAAACGCAGCACTTTTGCGTCATTAACCCTGAACAGTAATGGGAATCGAACAGGATTTACCAACATGTTGGTTCCCTGTTTGACCAAGCTTTCTTCGAGTGGGATCAATCAAAGAAAGGCTGGAATGGAATGGCTCTATTTTTTATATATTCAAGCACAATAGAGCACCGTGAACACGCATGGTATGCCTAGCTTTAGACGCACAAACACATAGCAAATATACTTACGTTTTGGGATGTCATCATGATCCTGAAATTTCAACTAGCTGGTTCGTGAGTTAATTGAACCCTAAACATGATATAATCATCACAATTGAGATGTAGAGAAGGGTTGTAGGAACATTAAAAAAGTATTGCTCTAGCACATGTATTTGTAGTTCAAAATCAATTCAAAATTTTGATTTAAGGATTTTGGTGACAGTACCATGGTTCACGGGCTTTGCAATGAAATTTAGCCTGCATACGTTTGTGCCTTTCATTTCTAGACTCAAATAGAAGCATAACATTTTGGGTGCTGAAATACTGATTATACATACAGTACTTTATTAAAATAATAGTAAAAGCATGCCATCCTTTCCCTCTTACATGTTTTTATTTACCTTCCATTAAGTATTGCCTATAACACAGCTTGTTCTATGCTCTTGGGCTAAGAAGACCTGTTCAGAACTGGGACACCACTAAAGTGTGCTGAATGCAACGGATGCCAGTTGGACTCTTGTGCATTTATTAAGGAGACACACATGGTGCGCTGCACATCTAATTACTATATTTAATTACTATTTACAGCATGGCTTCTGTAATTACTATTTATAGTATGAAGAGATTATTATTTACAGTTATTTTTGAACTTACATGGCATGATAGGTTCAACAAAAGAACCAAACAGTTAAAAAAATTGTTGCCAAGATACCTGACGGCAAATTGTTATAATCAACGGAGAAGGCTTCAGTCAGTACATCTACGCTGTGACACAAAGATAATAATGTTATAATAATATAAATATGAATGCTATCAATACGTTTTTTATTTATATCCAAATGTGATTCTAATGTTTCTAATTACACTATAAAGCATTAATATGTGTGTTAAGTGTTAAGATTTCTTCTGGAGCCCACTGAGGATACTTTTACAGGTAACAATAAAAACATTGCCAGACATTTTAGCTCTTCCTTTACTGTACTACTGTCTTCTTCATACTAAAAGAGATGTTTTATCACTGCGCACCTATTTTCAGACATTTTTGTTCTTGTCCCATGTTCTTGTCCCATGTGACCCTGAGTTAGATTGACGGACAATGTTTCCAGGGGAGACACATTTTCTTAACCTCCCTAGTGGTAGATTTCTTGGGTAACCCTGAGTGTAGCTTACCTGCTCCAGATGAGCCTGCACCGCCCCCCTAGCACTGTTGTTGTGAACGCTTGTCACTAGAACCACCTCTCTGATATCAGTGATGACGCTGGGGAAACAGAGCCTGCTCTCGACATATGCCTACACTGTAATACAGGCATAGGCATTTTGGGTCCTCACAAGTCATGATGCGGGAGATGTGCAAAGGAGCGGAGATCTGTTGATATTTCCCACACCGTATTTCACATGGAATCTGTGAAATACCCATACAGCCCAGAAGGTTTAAATGGTGAACCTTAAGACAATCTTAACTGTTAGCCAGCTCCAGACACATTCATTAAATTCCGTGGTCTTCACAAAGATGAGAAAAAATTTGCCTAAGAACTAAGAACCTTATCAGCTATTTTAACCTTCTCAATTAATCTCTGTTTAATAGAAAAATGTGGTGACACCTAGGACGCCTAACTGGCCTAGGCAAACCTTTAAGCCCTGGAACAACTTAATCTGAGATTGTTCAGCACAAGAAACACCAAACCCTACAATAAATGAATTCAAGGAGGATGCATCTTTTATAGAAACAAAGTCTTGTTCATGATCCATTACAAGAGTCTTACATAAAGTAGGCTTCTGTAGGTAGCCTGAGGTGCTGCGTAAAATTTACCAACATGTCCGATCACTTTTGGTTTGATTTTAATCATGATCGTACCAGGTGTGTAGTAAACAATTTCCTTACAATTTACTTAAGCTTAAATCAGAAAATTAGAACTGTGTATGGGCACCTTAACTGAGTATATTTGGACTGCTGATCTGTTACATAATATGACAGTTGGTAAATGACTCACAAAACATCCCTATTCTAAATTATCTAGGCAGAATGTATGTGTACCACACATAGTATGCAAATAACAGGCTAACCCCAATGTCATTATGTCACACATGGATACTTTGCTTTAACAATTCACTTTACAGCTTGGTTTCAAGGTTAAACACGTTTTACACACTTTGTCTGTAACTTAGTAGATGTAAAATGTAAATTGTGTCACTAAATGTAAATCTGGTTCTAAAACTTCAAATGAACCTTCAGAGAGTATGATTTGCAAGGTATGCTAAGAAGTCTCATCCAAGGTAACAAAGAATGACTGAACCACTGTGAAAGGGGCATCCTGCAGAGGAAATACATTGTACTACCGAAGAGTTTCTTAAACAGACCCTTAGAGCGGGACTGGCAAGACATCTAAGGGTGCTCTGTGAAAAGGGGGTTCGGCTTTCCCTTCATAAGCTGTAAGATCATTTGTGATGTTTAGCATCAGCAGATTGGGACTGAAAAATCTGCTCCATGTCTTCAATCAATATACGTCAATAACTAGTTCATCTGACATCTCATAAATTCCAAGCTTCTCAGAGTTGCTAGGAGTAGAACGCCTATACACTTCTATCACTTACTAATAGACCGTCAAAACATTTATGTTGAGGTGTTGTGTTTGCGATATGAATAAGAAAATTGCCTTGGTTGAAAAATGTTGTGAGATAAAAAGTCCATTCATCAGTAGATTTCTAATATAGATGAAACTAATGGTATTTGTGCCTTGTTGTAAACATCGGTGGTTAGGTGACACTTCTGATGGGCACAATAAAGCAAGGTAGAGCCTGTGATTGCAGCTACCTATTTAATTACAATTGATTTGACATAAATAATCAGGAGTAAATAAATAGTCCTCTGCGCTTGTTTGCAGTTATTAAACGCGGGCATCTGAAATATGCACAGTATTGGCTGGTCTATTTATTTTCTTTAATTCCATTTGTCAACTCTTTAAATTGCTTGCATTAGCATACTGATTGGCAGTAAAATAAAATGAACTCTGGCATGGGAAGACTTTATATAGGAAAACATTTTTTTGCTTTCCCAGTTATTGTCATAAACAACATACCTATAAAAATCATCCTGAAGACAAAATCGTTCTAAATCATTTTCTACTCCAAAACTCTGCGAGGGCTATAGTCGTTTCAAGTTCCTCATTACACTGACCTTGCAGCAGAACAAGTTCAAGGTTACACAAAGTGATTTTTTTTACTGATTTTACTGCCATGTCATCTGTTTAAATATAATAAAATCTCATGGGAAGAAAAGGGCAGCAACACCACTTTATCTTGGTAAAAATCTCTCAATACTCCTAAAATGGGGGGTAGGAACTACGATTGACATTTTAACCTTAAGCATAATGAATACAGTAATAGGAAAGGTTACTCGGTGCACAAGGGAGCTTTGGAGAAAACGATTTACATTTGCAAAAAATTGTTACAGAATATTAAGCCAAATGCACTTCGCAATGCATTGGCTTCATGTGAGTCTGCATCTGTTTCTGTGTTTTGGTACTTATTAACCTCCCTAGCGCTCTGGTGAGGTCCAGATTTCTGTACCAAAAAACTTAAATGGATTTTTTTTATGTTGTAGGCCTGTAACTTTCCAAAATATGTTCGTAAAAGCAATAGACATCCTGAATATAATCATTTAAACAATGATAATAATGTTTGAAACACACAATTATGTTAAAGAAATTACATTTAAAAAAATTAATAAAAGGTATTATTTGAATAATAAAATCAAAAAAACATATTTTGTATGATAGATTTCAAAACACTGTTTATTCATATTTAGTTTATAATGAAATTGGAAATGTGTTTTGTGCTTTTTTTACTTTGAATTGCATTGGATACAGTTATCACGTCATAGAAAACTGTTTTTGTGCGATTTTCTTTCATATTTCCCGCCGCCGCCCAATGTGACGTAATCACCCGGGGTGGGGGTTTGGCTTTCGTACAGAACCCAATTCAGAAGATCGGAGCCACCTGGACAGTACAGATCAGTGAGTTTTCGTTGCTGGGGCTCCGATCTCAGCCGGACTGGTTCCGACTGGACAGGTTGCAGTCCTTGAATGCACCCAGGCAGTAAGAAGCTGACGATTTCCCAGATCAAAATGCCAAAGACAGTAACAATCCGTAAAACAAAGCCAAATGTCAGAATCACGGAACCTGGAGATGAAGAAATAAGAGACCTTCTTGCTCAGACAACTTCCTGTTGCCTAAAACTACAATAAATAGAGCAGGAGGTAGGGGCACCTGACAAGGTAGGGAATACAGCTATTATCCAGCAGAGGGGGCCATTCTGCTAGACACTTTACCCTCTGAAGCAAAAAAAAAGTAATAAAGCGAAAGAGGTGGATGCAGACAATGCAGAAGTGGTGGGCACAGATCCCCTGCGGGGTCAGGGGATATACAGTGGAGGAAATAATTATTTGACCCCTCACTGATTTTGTAAGTTTGTCCAGAGAACTGAAAAGTCTCAGAATAGTATCATTTCACTGGTAGGTTTTTGTAACAAGTGCAGATCCACAAGTCAAAAGGAAAATCGAAAAATACTTTAAATAAAGATAGCAACTGATTTGCATTTCATTGAGTTGAATAAGTAATTTGAACCCCTACCAACCATTACGAGTTCTGGCTGCCACAGAGTGGTAGACACTCTACTCAATTAGTCCCTCATTAAGGACCCGTCTTAACTCGTCACCTGTATAAAAGACCCTGTCCACAGAATCATCAACAAGCAGACTCAAACTCCAACATGTGAAAGACCAAGAGCTGTCCAGGATGTCAGAGACAAATTGGTATACCTGCACAAGGCTGGAATGGGCTACAAACCATTAGCAAAAGCTGGGGAGAAGGTGACAAACTGTTGGTGCGATTGTTCAAAAATGGAAGGATCACAAAATGACCATCAATCAAAACCTCGCTCTGGTGCTCACCCGCAAGATCTCAACTCGTGGGGTGTCAATGGTTTCTTGAGAAAGGTGAAAAAGCATCCTACAAATACACGGAGGAGTTAGTTAATGACGCTCAAATTAGCAGGGACCCAAGTCACCAAGAACACCATTGGAAACACTTACACCTCATGGATTAAAATCCTGCAGGCTCGAAGGCCCCCTTCTCAGGAAGGCACATTGCAGGCCCTTCTGAAGTTTTCCAATGAACACCTATGATTCGAGATGACTGGGAGAAGGTGCTGGTGGTCTGATGAGACCAAAATAGAGCTCTTTGCATTAACTCAACTCGCTGTGTTTTGGAGGAAGAAAATGCTGCTATACCCCCAAAACACCTTCCCCAACCGTCACGCATGGGGTGTAAACATTTTGCTTGGGGGGGTTTTTCTTTTCGCTAAGGGCACAGGACAACTTAATCACATTAATGTGAAAATGGACGGAGCCATGCACTCGTGAAATCCTGACGCAACCTCCTTTCCTCTGCCAGGAACTGAAACTGGGTCGTGGCATGGGTGTTTCCACAGCAGACAATGACCCAAAACATACAGCAAAGGCCACAAAGGAGTGGCTCGCAAGAAGAAGAACAAAAAAAAAAAAAAAAACAGTAAGTCATGGATTGGCCTAGTCGGTCCGGACCTTAATCCAATCGAAACCTATGGAGGAGCTCAACTCAAGTTGCACAGAGACAGCCTCGAAACCTTAGGGATTTAGAGATGATCTGCAAGATGAGTGGACCAACATTTCCCCTAAAATTTCGCAACTTGGTATCAGTTTACAATAAACGTTTGACCTCTTGTGCTTGCAACACAAGGTTTTCCACCAGTCTTAAGTCTTTTTTGTTAGGGGTTCAAAAACTTATTTCACTCAATGAATGCAAATCATTGCTATCTTTTATTTAAAGTTCTTTTTTCGGTTTCCTTTTGATGTTGCTATGCTGCACGTGTTACAATAAACCTACCATTGAAATGATCTGTTCTGACGACTTTTCATTTCCTTTGTCATTTGACAAACTTAACAAAATCCAGTGAGGGGTCAAATAATTATTTCCTCCACTGTATGTAATATTTTGCAAGCACATCTAACAACCACTTCTCCAGAGGTACTTCAGTAAATAGATATCACTATTTACACACTTTAGGTAATTACTTTATGAAATTCAATGTAAAATCTCATTTAACAAAGAATGGTATCCCTAGGTAGAGAGGCAGTGGTTAAAAAAACTCCATTACACCAGGGAGGTTAATTGGAATTATGCTAAAAGTTTTGATTTTGGCTTGAATGCCAAGTGACCAAGTAAACTGCTCTAGCACTAATAAAATTGCATATATATATACATATAAAAAATAAATATTGTTTATTGTGCATAACAGTATAAACATGTATGGCACTATACAATTCTTTATATTTTTGGCCATTACCTTACTATGTATTAATCTACCTGTTAAACACCCCTGGCCAAGGGTATAGATTAGCCAGCATCACACTTAGGAATTACATATAGATGACCAAAGGCTCAGGCCTGGTGATCATGACTAACAGTTAATAACACTTGGAGAATTCTTATTCAAGCTATCCTATTGCTCTATTATTAATCTATCCAAGGAAGTGTTTGAAAACAGTTTAAGATAATGTAATAACACGGGTCCACTTCATGCAGTAAAAAGTACTCGATTAAGCTATATACATAAGGATAGCATACACATTGCAAACGCTGTGTACAGATGATAAGAAGCAATATGATTGTTACAATCTTCATGTTCCTTTTTCCCCTTTTCAGGTTTTTTGATCCTTTTTTAACAATTATTTCCTAACGTCACTTCTTCAGTGTGATACTTGATTCTCTCTATTCAGAGCACTGTATCCAATTTGAACAAAGGGTTGAGAAAGAGCAGCCAGCATTTGCAGAATGATTTTGCTTTTCTTTGCTGCTCTGCAGGAAGATAGATCCAAGACAGTTAATTTGTTGTTTCAGAGGGAAAATGTGAAACATAAAAAGATTCACTCCCCAAAGCTTTACATTTTCTAACACCAAGGGAAGCAGATGTATTTGTAAAACTAATGCCTTGGGTATGTTTCCAGAGTTACTACTGAATAAATATCTGCCTCTGTTAAGCATCCATAATTGTTCTGGTGTAGAAGGGAATCTCAGTGGTACGTATGATAACGACATACGAACTCTGGAACATTTTTCCTTTTTTTTTTTATAGATCTATCAAGGTATAAACAAGACTACGAGATTGACAGATTAAAAACCTAACATCAAATATAAGAAAATAATTAGTATGTTTGGATGTTGCGACATAAAGTACAAAACAAGTAGTACCATCAAACAACCATGATGAATAATAAATAAAATAGTGCATCATGATGGATCTGAAACAAGCTGCAAAATACACATTGTGTATGTGATGTTTGCATATGTACATGGCCTTGTTATTATATATGTTTATTTGCTACTTCAAAGGAAAATTCTTTACTTGACTTGACATATTGTTATGTAATTGGTATAGTTTCAGGGTGATCAGTCATTTCTAAATAATATAGGAAATCTTTTTACCATAACCATCTTCTCTAAATGCTTGATTGTATTGATAATATTTCTGGGAAATGACTGTCCGGAAGAATGATTTTTCTGCAAGTTAGGAAATTATTTAGACAGATATCTACTGTTTCTGTCAGTGGCAGGCAAGCATTTTGTATCTAGAATGTTGGGTTGTCATTCAATGTCATCTTTTACATTAAGTCTTCTGTAAACTCTACATTTGTATGTCCAGCCCCAGGCACAATCCATAGGCATGATGTCCGGGATCCTTACTACGGTAAATCCCAAAACTACATAGGGGATTGGCATAAGATTGAATGGCAGACTGCATGGCTATTCCTCTTATACTTAGTGCCAAATTGTATGGGCCAGATTATGGAGAAAATCATCATGGAAAGTTGTCATCGATATGGTGTATATGTACATGGGCATGCTTCTGTGTATAGTGACCACCATCCCTGAACCTCTCTATCTAATGTAATTGGTATTGTACAATTTTTGTTTTATATTTTTTTATGCATTATATTTCAATAATGTCCTTTTTCATTTTTGTAAAATAATAAATGACTGATACAAATAGTTATATTCCTGAGACCAGCTGCCATTGCTCTTTAGGTTAGGGGTTCACACAGTTTAGAGGTTTAGAGATTTTGGTCAGCAAATTGAAGCCTCAATGTTTACCTGGATACAATGAAGGATAAAGAAAGGAAGGAAACAAACAAACAAACAAACACAATGTGCTAGATTGAGGAGGATTGTGTTTTTTTTTTAATTCTAAAAATTACAAATGGGAAACCTTGAGTGGAGATAAAATGTTATCTGGATTGTTACTAGAATGTCCTATGATGTATTTGTAAGTACCGCAATCCAAGGTCTCAATCTATTTGATGAACCAAGGTCTAGGTTGTTTCTTTATTTAAAAGGTTTTTTATCTCTGTAAATGTAAAATGAGACAGAGAAAGGTTGAGAGACCCTGATACAAAGAAGCATTGGGAAAAGCTTATAACTACTTTATTTTAGACGTCAGAATTATAATTGGGTGTTATGGGTTGTTTGTTTGTAGTTAAAAAAAAAAAAAAAAAAAAAAGATTTGCACCTTTATCTTTTTGATATTACTAGGGAGCTTGCCTATGCAGATGCCACTATGGGACAAATACATTTAATTAATCATTTCACTTGTTCACCATATACCATTAAGGGTTTATGTAAGTTTCACCTATTGGTCATTCTGCTGTAAACTAAGGCTATGTTTCCATTTAGGTGATTAACGCCTGCGCTTGCGCCAGCAGAATCGCCTACACTACTTTCAATGGACCTGGCCCCATTGATAGGATCGCGCGTGATTGCGATTGGGGCCGCGATCAAATCATGGCTCCCCACCTCCTGATGGCTGGCTAATCGCGCACATAGACATGAATGGAGGGGATTTGCGATCGTGCCTGAGGCGATCACAAATGGCATCCATTCATTCTCTATGGAGGCAATTTTTTTTTAATGGTGGCATTTTGTTTTTGTTTTTAAATCAACTGGTCAATCGTCTGGTGATTCTGCAGGCGATTACAAATTACCAGCTCAGGCAATTAATCGCCTAAGTGGGAACATAGCCTAATGTTGTGGGTGCATTAGCGGTGTTGTCAGACCCTATTTTGTTCAACTCTTTTACTAACAAAACAAGAAGTGTGCCATAGAAATGATCAGATTCCACATTTGGACGGTATGACACTCTTGCCAATTAAATATTAATCGCCGGAAGAAGCACTAATCATTAGACTGGACGTTATTACTTTTTTTTTTGATAGCCTCTGCTTGAATGCAGAGTTTATTCTTTTTGTTATATATGGAATGCCAAATAAAAAGCATCTTCCTTACCACAGTACTTAACACACACAAGTTTTTCAGTACAAAAGAAACTGAAGTGAGTAAGGAAACTCCTGTGTCAACTGCATTATTGCTTAAGAAAACACATTTGAACTTACAATTGTGTACATTAAGTACATTGAACAATAACAGGAAACAAGCCATGGGGCCCATTTTAGTCAAGAGAGGCTATTCCGGCATTCTGCTTTATTTCTTATATATAACTAGGACTATTTTACCTGCAATATTGGTGAGACTTCCTTTGTTATTTTTATTCATATATATCATTTCATAAAATTCATAAAAACGACCTCAATGAACGCATAGAAGAATGATGGTAGAAAACTTCTTTAGTGGTCTTGAGTTTGCCAAGGCTCACTTAGTCTAGCTTATTCAAGAGCTTCTGGCTCAAGGCTATGATCTTAAAGGTGTAGAATATGTGGGAAAAAGCACAAGAAATCTAATAAAAATCTGACTACATGGTAGGCAACCCTTCAGGGTGAGCAAGAGGGACTGAGCAGAGTAGGCTACTCATATATGATTTACTTGTTGTCTACAAAAACATTTATTAAATTAAATAAAATTCAAACGGTTGACTCCATAGAAAAAATCACTTGGTTCTTTCGATGGCTTAAGAAAATGTTCCAAGTGTAGTTTAGGCAAATGTTGCACTGTATTATCAACATTTATGAACACTATCCAATGATCTACCATGGCTAGAGACACCAGTTTTGCTATAATGCCTATGCAAAGCACACAATGCATAAAAATAATGAAACAACGCATAGAAAGTGGGAGGATCCAATTGTTATAGTGTTTTTATAGCCATTGAATGCATTTCTATGCTAGTTGAGACACAACTTTAACAAGAAGCTTCCCTTCTACATTAGGGCATGTTCCATTATATGCATTATATGTCAAATTCAATTAATAAGGACACGATAATTGCTGTTTAATACTGCCACATTGAAAGTTGTTGGTAGTAGCACATGTTCCCATGGGAATCTCCATACGTTTGTAAGATAGGATTCTGCCGGAAGGCTCCTCTGTCATTTTGCATCTTCACACCTCAACCTTCACAGCTTCGAGTAAAATATGTCAGTATTTAGGAGTTTGTACTTTCAGAAATAAAACTGGTAGGCAGTATTTCATAGTTTAGGAACTTCACTATGTTATAATTAGAGTTGGCAAAAGCTTTCAAAGCAAAATCTACAAAAGGTAGTTTTATCTAACAATTTGGATTCTGTGAAATTCTGTGAAACTACAACTGCATATTACTGAACTTCTTTTTTTATAAAAAGGTAAATCTTGGTACCTTGTTCAATGAAAAACTGTAGCTACATCTGCACATGAACATGGTAACCATATGGTGCTAGTAAACGCTGCTGTTTTTTTTAGTCTACATACCGTATTTTTCAGACTATAAGATGCACCTGACCATAAAACGCACCCAGTTTCTAGAGCAGGAAAACGTAGAAAAAATGTACAATATGTACAATCAATTGGGGAGAAAATCCCCTGCAGTACTAAATTTCTAGAGAGCACACTTTACGACACATTGTCGTCTTCCTCACACATGGGGAAGGGGGAACGTGGGGGAAGCTGCTTGTATGTCTCCCCTCTAGGCTGTATGGAAGCTGCACCATAAGTGCAGCTCACACACAGGTAGACATAGGTGGGATAGATGCTATCTTTCATCTATATCTTTCTGCTGTATTGCTTATATCAGGAGGGCTCTGCTGATATAAACAATACAGTACAGATGGTAGATCCGGCCGTGGATAGATCTCCCATCTGACAGCTCCTCCACCTCTCCTCTTCTTGCCAGGAGGGCGAGGATGCTGAGGGTGGCCAAGGCGCGACTGCACATTCGGACCATAAGATGCATGCCCTTTATACCCCGATATTCAGGGTCAAAAATGTATATAGTCCGAAAAATACGGTACATCTTCACATTTTCATAAGGCATTTTACATTTGTAGCCTTATACTTTGGTATAATTTTAAGGTGAGCAGAGAAGCACAAAAGATACAACATGTTAATGGGGGATTCTTTATGTCTTTCAATTCACATGTCCAAATGCCTTAAATTTTCTAGGGATTAGGCGCTTAAATCCAACCATGAGTCCATTCTTTACCACTAACTATATATAAATCTACAAAGCTTCACAATGAGATTAATATTGATTACTGTAGAATGCATGTACCGCACACTGTATAAGTCAGCAATATAGCTGGTAATGGTATAGTAAGAGAATATATATTATCTTTATTACATTATATCTGCTTTACATCTTGTTTACAACACATATAGTCCATGATATACTGCTCTGTTTATGACAAAAGCAATATTAAAGCAGAACATAAGTGAACCCACTGATACTGCGAAATGACTTATTTTATGACCTTTAAATGCCAGCACATAGCTATGTTTATGTTCATTTATGTCGATACAATTTCTTTTTTAAGCTTTTTGGCACTTAAGGGCGGCATTTTCTATTTTCATGTGTTCAGTCATAACATAATGTTGATATATGGTAACCCAGAAAGAGCTGCAGTACATGAAATGTGCAGATTTTATGGTGGAATGAAGACAGCTTTGAATAAAAAAAAAGAAAGAAAAAAAAAAGAAAGAACAAAGACAAAAAGTAGTTTGGATATAAATATAACTGTACATTAAAAAATAATGGAAATATAAATATACACATGCATGTTATTAACAGTAATGAGTTATCCCGCTGAGACATCACAGAAGATAGACAGTAGATTGTGTTTATAGACTCTTTTTAAATATAATGATTTTGTCATACTAATGAAAAACTAAACAGCAACAACTGAACTTGATGTAGAAAATGACAGTACAAACGATAAAATAAATAAGATAAAAATGAATAAACAGGATGCAATGCTGAGATATGGCGTCTTTATCAAATTAATAAAGTGATAAATGTTTTTTTTTTATAAAAGGACTATTCGGGTCACATAATAATAATAGAGATCTTGCATTGTTTTTTACGTTCTTTCCTATAGAAGATGAAGAAGGCCATGGGCATGACATTTCAGACAATTAGGATATGAACACAATGCATATCCTTTATTTATTAATGTCACTCATCAACTAATGCATTTCAATTGTTCATTTGCCATTGTCAAGGCTCTTTGCTGTAACTATCATCTGTACGCTGTATTTCTTAACAAACGTCAGGGACTGTGAACTTTTCTTTATTTACAATGGCCAAGACAAAAGGTTTGACCCTTTGAGCTCAGGCACAGAAAATTATCTGCACATAAGTGATGTTCTGATGATAAGTGTTCTGGAAAACAGTGGTTTGAGCTGATTCTTTTTGTTAACAAGCTGATTTTGGTGCTTTCCAGGCTCATTTAAAAAAGAAAAAAGCAATGAGCAAGTACAGTTGAAATCGGAAAACGACGGTAGTGAAAATGCAATGTGTCTGGTATATTCTTTTTTAAACTTCTTAAAAACTGCCTCTACATAAGGCATATCATATCAATAGTGATGGCGCGAACTGTTCGCCGGAGAACTATCCGCGGCGAACATCGCATATTCGCATCCGCCCATGTTCGCGAACATATAGCGAGTTCGGTTCGCCCCCTATCTTTTAACATTGCA
>CM070033.1:52212952-52231037 GCA_036250615.1 Ptychadena robeensis | reverse complement strand
CGCCATCACTACATATCAAGCTAAAGTTTATTTTAATTTCTTTAAACCTCTCAGCGTTTCTTTTCTTAAGCATTGTCCTGTTCAAGGAATGAACACTGATGTGGTGGGCTTGTAATAAACACAGCAAACTGAATGGACATTGATCCAACACAACAACTCAACAAAATGTTTAATTTACCCTCCTGGGCGTTTTGCCCATAGAAGGTTTTTTATTTTTATAAACATTGTAATCTGCTGGGATTCTCGACCCTCCTTCCTTCCCCCTTCACATTCCCACTGCCATCAATGGTGAAAGGCATGTGAGGAGGAAAAGTAGCAATGCCCCCCCTATAGAGGCAGACCAAGGCCCCCATGAAGGGATGCCGCATGCTCCATCCAGACAGGTAAGTAAGCCTAAGTGTGGCTGGGGGTGAGCATTGTTAGTAAACAAACTCACCCCAAACTAACTCGGGACGACTTCCCAGGAAGTAAATATTTATCCCCATCACACAATATAGACTGCACAGACATAATTTTACAGGAAACTGAAGAGTCAAATCAGTTATCCTGGACATGGAAAGGTTCCTCAAACTTGAAGAGAAGGGCTCTAACTAAATTTCCAATTACCTCCCTTAAAGCCTAACTTGTTTAAAGTAGTAGACAGACATCACTTGTTTAAAGTAGTAGATAGATGTATAAACATAACCATTCACCTTACAATCTGTACAATGTACAATAGAAACAGATTACAATTTTATTTGTTTAAACTAAATGTGCAGCCTCCTCTGGACATCACTGGCATCATCAATGATGCATGTGATGTGAGGACTTGGTACATCTATGCCTGTACAATACAGGTGAATGGTGAAGGCAATCTTCCGGACATCCTTGGGTCATGGAACCAGCTCATTTGGAATGGCAAGCATTGCATTCTGCTTAAAAAAACTTTTTTTGCATATCCAACCTATTTCAGACACCTGTAATGTGCCGATAATGGAGATAGGTTTTAGTTAAATGTGATCCTTATTAAGTATGTCATTACTGGCTTCTAAATAGTCCTTAAAGTGCTGGGACAACCCTACTCTGTCATATAAAAGAGCAAACTGCCATTAGTCTGTTATAATGTGCAAGCAAGCTCAGATTTTACTCTTTTGCAAAGTGCCCAATATAGTTTGGTATTTGCATTGTATTTATTTGAAAGAAAGGCAGAAAGAAAAACTGATTAGAACAAATGACTAACTTCCTAATTTAAGTGTCTTGCCCAGTTTCCATGTTTTACCCAAGTTGCTATCGTAAAGTACTATTTTTACAACTCTCCAATGACTTTATAAATACACACAGTATCTGAGTAAAAATCCACACAACCTATATATTTGGAACTACAAATAAAGAATATAGAAAACACAAATACCTATAAGCATGAGTATTATTGATTTGTCATTGACTTTTAAATTACCATCCAAAGAAAACATGGGGGAACTATAGGACTAAAGAACATTTTTGCATATCTAACATGGCCCATAATAAATATTACAAGACTAGAACATTTAGAAGCTGCAATGAATCAGGCTGAACTAAGTGCTGTATTATTTCAATGTATTGCTTTTATGGGCTGTAGCTGTGCACAAAGTAGGAGAAAGGGAAGGATAAACAGAGGAAGAGAATGAGTTTAGCCTCCCATACATACAGATTTAGACCCGATTTTTGGGCAGAACGACTGCGTGTGATGACGTCATCACACGCGGTCATTCTGCTGAAAAATCTAGTACAAATTGGCCAGGCACTCCTTGTATGCCAGGTCTCCCCAGTGTTCTCGGCTCCGTCAGGTCCTCCCGCGCTAAGCGCATTCTAGGGGGGGACCGGCGAACAGCATCTAGGGACCCCGGACGATCAGCTTAGCAGCTCACTGTCAGGCTGCGACAGTAAACTGGCAGCCTCTGCTCACTGTCACAGCCTGCATTAAGGGAGAGGGAGGTGGTGCTGCTAACAACTTTGGAGGAAGAGCCACTGCAGCAGACAGGTACTGTACATCGGCTCCGTCGGATCCTCGCAAAGGAATGCCCAGGGGGGCGGACAGAGGCGAGAACACAGAGGCGGCATACCCTTACTTAAGTATCTGCTGTGAGCACGCAAGGCGACGATTGCCAGAAATCAGGTTGAAATCAAATTGTGTATGGGGGGTTATGTGATAGGATCACAGTCCTCATAGCTGACACTTCTGAACTAAGAACAGACAGTCCTACCTGCATGGTCAGTGTCTTCCTTGCATTCTCTAACATAGTCTGGCAACAAGATATAAAGACAACAAGGTTTTACAAACTAAAAAAGAATAATGTACAGTGAATTGCTAGAGAAGGACCACTGGTATTAATACTAGGTACACAGAATAGAAGATGTTCCAGATGTAGCTGTTGCCTAGAAGCCACATGAACAGTTAGAGGTCCTCAGAGAGTTGTCTTTCCCAGGCAGCATCTATCTACCCTCTGTGTTAGACTGCTTGGTAGCAAGATATTAAATGTATTTAGACTCTCTCAGTGCTGTCTATCTGATATATTTTAAAATAAGTGTCCACACAAAAAAGAAAGGAAATAGGCAAATATTTAACGAATATAGGAAACCTTTATATCAGAATTTCAGAGAAAACTTCAAAGCACAACTGTAAATCCTATACACTATTTTGACTGTTCTACAGATTTCAAGAATGTTCCTTCTTCTGCAATACATCCATTTATTTTCCTATATTACATATGGCTTTAACAAACATATTCCATGGAGACAGGATTCTTACTGGGAATTGATCTCAAGAGATTATTACAGCTGAGAGACAAAGAACTAAAACGTTTTACTTTATTATCCATCCCCTGCTATTGCCCATCTAGATTACAGACACATGTCCAGTCTTTGGCAAAGCTGGAGGATCTTTCAGGAAGCCAATCATCTCCCACTAAAGCTGGGCTAGATTTTTCATTCTATTGACTTCAAAAAATCAATCGTTTTAAAATGATCGTATGAAAAAATATAATGTGATTGATTCTCAACCGAACGATTCCTTTCCTTAGGTCTGTGCACATGCTTAATTGTATCTTTGGATACAAAATCAATAGAAATACCAAGAGAACATGTCAGATACTTGAACAATCGAGTGAAACTTATCAACATGTCCTTTCCTTGCTCGATCAATATTTATATGATTTGTATCACTTTTGGTTGATCGGTTCTAAATGATCGATTTTAAAATGATCGACTTATAACAATCGTTTCTAGGTCGATCAAGCAGAAAAACTGAACAATGTATGCCCAGCTTAAGAGAAATAACATGGCCAACAGCTGTCTTAGTTTCCTTCCCATGTAGTAGGGGCATTAATGATTCAATCCTCAGCCATGGCATCGTACATGTAAACAAAGTACATTTGATGCACTAAGGTTGCTAGTTGGAATGAAAATTAAGTCAACTGCAGTCACAAGACCTGAAAGAAGATGAATGTCTATCATTAAGAATGTTACATTCAAAAGAACTAACTGTAACCTAAGGTCTAAGAATACTTACTGGGAATTTCATCCTAATTAGCTTTTTACAAATGAGATGAATGTACCAAAATACCTCCTGACCCCAAAACCAAGTAAATCTGAGGAGCACAACATCTTCAAATTATTAATAACTATAAACACAAACTGTATGATCCAGTATAAAACTTGTAAGCAGGAAGCAGTCAATTAGTTAGAAAACATATTATGATGATGCTTTCAGTTGTGAAACATACTTGAATCAATTCTAGTGCTGGGTCAGCCAAGGCCAAAGTACCAGTGACCCCCTTCACTCTGCGTTACTATATGACTAAGAAATGATGACCTTTTATACCACTTGTACAAAAAAAAAAAAACAAGACTATGACATATTTGCATTCAGTATATATAATGAACAGTAAACATTCTCTACATCATACTTGAAGTATTATTCATTAAATGTAATGGAGGAACACAAGGCTATTTATCAAGAAGCACCAGCATGATTCTTTCTGCCATTGGGGCTCAGTCCAATTTGCCGAACTTTTATGCAGAAAACACACAACAGATAACAAAAGAAGAGTAACTATTACATATATGGTTTGTTACAGCTGATAGAAGGTGCAGCCTGAACAATAGCATTATGTGTAATATAACAATATAAGTGTAGAAATACTGTACCAAAACCACAAACACTAGGTTGCTAAAAAGCTTTCAGGCAGCTCTCCATGGAGTCGTATAAAAGATAAGCTGGGACTTCCATAATATTCCATTATGTCAATAATTTTCATAAAGTATTTAGAAAGCACAGTTTCACTGCTCATATGAGAGAAATAATGACAGAGCTGTAACTGGTGTACAGTTTTTATAATGGTTTTAACTGCTATTTGACCCCAGTGGAGCAGTACCTTTGTGCTGTGACCTCAATACAGCAAAACACCCATGCCATGACCCCAGTATACCCATGCTGTGACCCCCGGATAACAAAATACCCATGCAGTATAGTAAAACATCCATGCTGTGACCCCAGTATAAAAAAACACCCATGCTGTGACCCCAGTGAAGACATATGCCTATGCTGTGACCCAATCGGAGATGTTTACCCATGCTGTAATCCCAGTGGAGCAGATTAACCAGGCTGGAATAACAGTGGATAAATGTACCCATGTCTTGATACCAGTAAGGTAAATTACCCTTGCTGTGATCTCAGTGGAGCCGTTTTACCATGCTGTGGTCACTGTGGAGAAGTTTAACCATGAAGGATCACTGTGGAGAAGTTTAACCATGCTGTGATCACTGTGGAGATGTTTCACCATGCTGTGGTCATGGTAGAGAAGTTAATCCATGCTGTGATCACTGTGGAGTAGTTGATCTATGTTGTGATCCAAGTGGACAGTACATGTTTCTAAACCTTCCAATCACTATGTATTCTATGAGGGAGGACCCAGAACTACAAAGTTGTTGGTAGATCTAAAGGAAATTGTATGGAGTGGTCTAAAGGTGAGTGGGGGGCTTAAGACCCACAATGTGATCCCAGACACTCCACATGATGTAGGTGCTAAGATTGGTTGTTGCAATTTAGTAATGCGCTTTCTCCCTAGCTAATGGATTAATGAATATGGGCACTACACCTCATATATCTTGCTATTAGGGTTAATCTATAATACATATAAATCACTTTACTCAAAGTAGGCATATTGGCTTCACTTTTTAGTTCACATGTAATATGATACATTTTTGTTTCTTTTGAACTGGTTTAATTGTCCAGGTGGACGCTGTGGATACATCTTTGATGTATATTTCTGATCAATGGATGGAAGATAATGATGCTGGAAGTTAAGACTGCTAAATTCCTCCCTCAAGTGTGACCAAGAGACATCTACTTATTATTTAACTTTAATTAATTTATGTTTTTTTTGTAATGCAAGTTAACGTGAACTGCATTGATAAATCACTCATGTAAATTATGAAAAATTAGAGTATGGTTAAAAAGACTTTTGGTGTCATACTTATGGTCTGGCATACCCTGTATTTCTCTACGTATAGCTTATACAAATTATTATTATTATGCTTATTCTTCATAGTAAGAAATACTTTCCAGATTTGGGCAATACAGCCAAGGCCAGAAATAAGTGCAGTGATTTATCCACTGACAAAAGCATCGACATAATCTGCACATCCATTCTGCAGTATAAATGACTTTCATTTAAAAGTGGAAGACATTTGAGAGCAACATCAAAGTATAAAAAGGCAGCCGAATGGGATGAATTCATCACTACCTATAAACGGTGATTATACATTTAACAAAACGGGAATTGTTAATTTTTGAATCAAGTTAATATTAATGAGGGTCCTGAAAGCTAAATAGTGCTTACAACTAATGCATTCAGACTTCTTTATTATACAGCTGTAGGCAGGCAGAGGAGATGACTGGTTTACACAGAATTGAAATAAATTCGGTGGCAGCTGGGTGCTTCTATCTTCTTCCAGCAATGCCAGCTATTTAATGCACCTGCGCACCTTCAGGGAATGTTTCAGTACCCAGCTGACTCACTGGATAGAATACTAAGACTAATATTAACAGCATGGTGCAAGGAAAGTATTGGCAGCCACTAGACTACCCTGTGGGTGGAAAAAAAAAACCTAAAGGGAAATTGGACAGAAAACTATAAAAAGAGAATTCACTGAAGCAAAATAACAAAGGTAAAATGTAATAATGCCTGGAAAAGTCATTAAAATGCTCCATAAAACAGTGGCTTATTAAATCATTAAGTGCTTTGTTTTAGAGAAAATACATTTGCATTTAGTTTCAGAGAAATTGTAAAAAGTAAACCATGGGAAATGTTCACTGAAAAATAAACTCAAAATGTTGTACTGTATACTGTAACCAGGGGCCTCACAAATGTTGAGTCTTTTGACAATGGCTTCCTCAACTACAATACTCTGTATTCATGAATGCATTATAAATGGTATAAGTACTTGGATTTTGGTTTGGCATCAGCATTTTTATCTACTGTATAACAAAGCTCATATTAGGTGGAAGTAGCAGTGATAAAGAACATGCTCATAGGAGGAGATATCAGAGAGGTACACTCACTAGTATGCCGTTCTCTTTTCATAATGTTGGTAGAGGGAGACAATGGTTACTGCACGGACTAGGTGACTATGGTGATGAAATGTGAACATTTTTAGATTAGCAAATTGTATACAGATTGAAATTAAGACATTCAAATACAACTGCTACTTAGCTTGATTTGATATGTTTCAGTCTCCATACATCATTTAAAAATGTTGGCATCTCATCGAACATCTTTAAAATTAAGCCCTGCCAGACTACAACTGAGCTGTGTAAAGCTCTCCCCACACCTTTCAATCTCCCTACAAAAGTCTTCCTATAAGCTACCCATACACGGGTAGATTTTCGTTTCGCCAGCAACTGGACACAGCATCACTACGCTGCTTTCAGTCGTCGAATGTACGGGAATTGTGATGTGTGCCACTCACACATGGATTCCCATAAGGGGGATCCTGTTCGCCATCCAAAAGACAGCGATCATCCAGACAAGAACTGTCAAGACAGATCGCCGCACAAGCAACTTGCAGTGCCATTCTGGTCGATCTCTCCAGGTGGACGCCTCTGTTTTGCGGATGATCGACACCAGAGCGAGCTGCGTGAACGCACACAGCAGACGATCATCCCTAAAATCACCCATGGATGGACACATGTATGGGGCCATTAGATCACTCCATACAATTTCAGTTAGATCTACCACCAACTATGAAGTATAGGGGCCTTCCTCTTAGAATACATAGTGATTGGAAGGTTTAGAAAGGTCCTCATACTACATGATTTTGGTAGAACAAAAGTGGATTGTACAGAAATTGTATGGTAAGACCTTAAGGTAATGAAGTGCAAGGATACTGAATGATTGGATCATTTTGAAAAATCTTCATATTACATATAACTACAGTTGATTTTACCGTCAGATTGAAACGTGTAGGGCCCACAAGTATGTAAATAGGGCCTTATGTCTTTTTTTTGACGAGCCTCATAAATATATTTATTCTGGATCAGTAATTAGATACTTGGGAAAGATTAGACTCATTATTGCAGGCAGCCAATATTTTCAGAAAGAAAATCAGTAATGGTATCCATGTAGGTAGCCAAAATAGGTAGGAAAAGTCAAGGTGCTAAGTAAAGCTCAAGGCTAAACAGCTAAATAAATGGTTGAACTCTGTATGAAAAGGGATCTGTTCTGTACAGCTACATTTGTAATTCACCGCATTTCTCTGGAAGAGTTAAGGAATAAAATGGTATCAGAGCCCTGCCAGCAGTATGTTGGCTGGACAATAAAGAAACAGCAATACATTCATAAGGGCACCCGGTCTGGATTCTCTGTTAGCACATGTCCATACAACACAGTCTGGTTGGCCCCTGGCACTGCCACACAAGGGATGACAGAAGGCTGATATTAGGATAGAGCCATGTACTGCATCTACATTTAATTTATATAAAATGAATGTAACAGTATGCACAACTGCGAGATGTGCGTGTGTGTACATACAGAATATATCTTGCCTGCAGTTCAGCTCCAACACCGAGCCCAGCATGGTAACTTTTGCATAAATAGTAGATACACATTTCCTGCGTATACAGTATTTATGTATTTCTACTTTACATATTGTACTGAAACATTTGTTCTCTACTTTGGAAACCAACACAAAAAAGCTAAAAAAAAAAACATAAAAGAAGTTTATGCTTGTATCCCACTGTTAATTCAATGTTTATTACCAAAGCTTTCATATATGAAAATAAAACAAAGCTCCAGTGACAGCGAAACACTAATAACTGAACTCGCTGCTTAACTTAGTGCGGGAACAAGAAGCCTATATGAAGCACAGCATTACATTTTCTAACATCCTACAGATTCCTGAGGATGGTCAGCACCATAGTGAGCATGTTGGATATTAAGGAGCCTAGATTGAAACAAAAGAAAACTTCAGTGGGTTTTCTCCTAATTTTTAAAGAACAAATTTTTATTTTGTCTTAAAGAATGTATCTCATATCCTATCCCAAGAAAAGTGGTGGCTACTGAATAGGACATCACAGAACTATAGTCACCTCTGCAATGTACAGCTGCTCCCAGCAGCTACATTACCTACGAAAGGCAGAGCAGGTGCCAGTTGGCATTAGGCTGGATTTACACAGGTGCTTTATGGGCTGCTGTCAGTTGGCGCTTTGGGTAGATTTAGAAAATGACAGGTCTACGGTCAAAAGCCACCCGTGTGCATGAGTCCTTTCTCCCTTTTTCTAGCCCTTATCAAACCCTTACCCATGCACCCTACCTTAGCTTTTATATTATTTTATTGTTTTTTCTTGGTATGTGTGCTATTAACCTCCCTAGTGCACTGCTGAGGTACAGATTTCTGTACCAAAAGCACATCATAGACTTTAATTGAAAAAAGTTTTTTTCATTGTGGGTCTGTAATTTTCCAAAGTATGTCCATACAGGAGTCTGGTAGACATCCTAAATATAATAACATGTTCAGATGCGTTGTGAATAACTCACAATATCAGATAATGAATATTTCAAGGTAAATAAGAATATATCAGGTAAATAAGCACTGCAACCACTAGATGGCGCTGCAGATGTGCCAGGTTACATAGGAGAGCATGGGGGGGGGAGTGATCCATTCTCCTGCAGCTGCCTCATTAGATCGGAGACACACGGAGCAGTGAGTTTGCTCTCCTGTGTCTCCGATTTCTGCCTGACGAACTCAGCTCATCCACTGCTGTTCTGACAGGTCAGAGCTGGACGAGCTGGGACCATCAGGAATGGCAGGGGGGTTAATTAACGTTTCTTTTATATGACAACATTATTTGTGAAATTGGATTCAGTGAGGACATTTTGTAAATCCTGTTATATGGACCTTGTGTAAAAATATTAACAAACCACAAAATTGTAGAGACAGGAAAAAAACAACAGTACATAGTAGAAATAGGAAAAAGAAAATAAACCAACAAAATTCATTAAGAAAACTTTTGCCAAAAACTATAACAGAACTAATAATGGAAAAAAAAACTAGCTAAATGGTGCAAATTATCCTGGTCATGAATTAGTTAAGTTTTATTTTTTTTATTTAATAGCTGAAATTCTAGGCATGACACGAAAACTATAACCATGGAAAACTACGTTGACGAGATATTTTAGACTATCATAAAAGCATAAAAAGATAAGAATCTAAATGTATTCCAAATTGTTGCAAGTGATTCAACTGATTACGAGAACTAGAAAGTGCAATGTAAATGAGCTATGTCTATGGGTATTCAGTTGCCTATTAAAAGAAAGGAGATAATCACAATTACATTTAATGCGATAAACTTGTAGCAAAAATCCCGTTGTATAATGTGTTTCTCTAATCTTGTTAACGACTTCAAAATTGGATGACTGATGCCATTAATATGGTATTAAACCAATAAGAACCATTTTATTTCTGAAACGCTGAATCCAAAAAGGAAAACAAGTTACTTACGGACATAAAATTACAGAGGTACAAACAAAAAAAGTTGTATCCATGAAAGAAATGTTCATAAAGATTCCTCATTTCTTTCATGGACCATATTGTAAAGGGAAGTATGAAGATTATAAATCAAATCATCTTACAATAGACTATGGTACTTAACTTCTGACCTTGCTTCTTATTAAAGAATTCAATTCTATGACAGTAACGCTAGTAAAATTTCAGTCTATCAGTTTTGATCATAAAATGACTTCTTGTATCACGCTTAATAGACAATGGGGTGAGGTATGATAACTTTCTGTCATAGAATTCCAAAACAGGCCGGTGGTAATGAAGACATGGCATATTTTTCAAGTTTTTCCATACTGGTTTTAATGGAGAAACTAGAATTAGTTTCATTTTAATCTGCAGCTAATATTGTGCTTTACAGCTGCCAGAAATGACAAAATATAAGAGCAAACTGGAGGCATTATTTCGTCTCTTATTTTTAAGCCATCTGTGTGTGAAAAGCACACATAATCCATTGCACACAATCACACCCCGTATATAGTCTAAGGACTCTGTACTCTGGATCCCCCAAAGGGATTAACTGATTAGACTACTTGGTCCAGGTACCCTAAAGCCACCTGACCTCGTTCCAACTAGTGATACACGGCCCAATTTTCAGCCGTACGAGCTTCCATCAATCGGCCGGCGGTTACTTGGCCCAAAAAAAAGAGGGGGCATCTGGTGAGATCGACTCAGGAAAATTCCAGGAACCGCAATGTCTCCTTATAAGATAAAGTAAATGGCTTAGGAACAGTCAGTAATCTTCCCCTTTTTTGGGGACAGCTGCCTAACAAGGGTTGGAAGGAGAAAGTAGCAGGAGTAGCAAAGTGCACACACCCTTATAAATGAATGAACATAGCAAACTGAACCTTCACTAAATAGACACAATATTTATTTAAAATGATTCTGGTATGACTTTGGTCACTGGAAGAATGGTGGCTTGGTGACCCTGGACTGAATGTCATGACTCTGTGTGGGAAGAGTTTCCAAAACATATTGGTAAGTTAATATAGTTAAAAAAAATGTCCTTCAATTATGTAGTATATTATATGACTATAGCTGGCCACAGACCTTTAGATTTTTCGTACAATTTCTGACTGTTCGATCATGAAGATCAATCGTAGTGATCGATGGCTCACTGTGGTCTGTAATTTTTAGTTAATTTATTGCGAATCTAAGGACATTATTGGAGACCTTATGATCAGCCCTTATGATCAGTCGATTGACCCATGCAGGCCTGATCCCACTTCCATAGTTTCCGATTGCATGTTTTTAAGGCACATAAATCCGCATCCCGAAAATGGTGCACTTTCGATTAACTTATGATCAAAGACTCAATCGCATGTCCACTCATTAACCAAATCAATCTCTCTGAAATCTAATCGTCTATGGCCAGCGTAAGGAATTGACATTAGAGTGTGAGCTTCACTAAGGTATAATTACTGGAACCTAAATAGTATATAATATTTTATTTATCTGTATGTCATTTGTAATTGGCCAGTATATATGTTGAAAACGGTGCATTAAAAACACTATTTAATACTATCTTTCAAACCTCCAGACACACCAGTACAGTGTAGCAGTTGATAGGGAATTATTTATTGTTTGTAACCAAGAGCATAGCAATTTTATTTATTTGTATTTTAAAGAAAAGATAACCTTCAAAGTAATCTATGGCTCTCCATTCATTATATGCCTGTGCTTTCCATTTTCCACAAAGGAACTGTATGATAAAAGGGAAGGAGTAGCTTATCTGCTCAGAGTATTATATCATCTTCTTACAGAATGCAAACATGCATTGTCAGTTTAATTTCATTCCACAATATGGACCTGCCGTTGTATGGAAAAGTTCAAACTGCTGAATAACTTTTTACAAAAACAATATATTGTGGAGTGATAGCACGAGGCAACATTTGGCGAGATATATCATTTAGAAGTTTCATTTATAAAATTTTAATGCTATCTCCAGTGTTCTATAAACTGTGCGGTAATTAACTTTTTGAACATTTCAGATTGTCTGTCTTACAGGACCAATAAACCAAAATGACTAATGGATCTGAGAAAGTCATCCACTAAAATTCACATATATAAAGGTAAACTTTACTATAAATTAAACAGATGGAATAGGTGGTAAGCTCTAGAGCTAAAGGCAAATGCCATTTTCTGAACTGACCTTTTCATTTAGTAGAATAAAGCTTTATGATGTTTAGTTAAAAACATCAGCGAGCATTAGAGAACATTCTACTGAAGAACTTTTGATAAGATCAATAGGTTGTACTTTTCAACACATGCTCATGATTATTGGTTCTGACCCTGCTAGAAGCTTTTGGCACATAAGCCTCTTTCTTGGCAGTCTTCTTTGTCTGAACTATGCTTTGCCTTGTACATTGACTACCTGCAAGTCAACAGTATTTCACAAAACATTTGAAACATGCAGTTCTGAAAGTCAAAGAAAAAAATCTAAAATGCATTTGGTATACTTTCACCTTTTATCCAGTATTGCCTTCTCTGGTAGGGGCAGCACCCTGTTAAGTAGAGGGGTCAACAAGACCTCATTTCAAAGACCAGCAAAATTGCAGTCAATTCAAATAAATCACAATGACATTAATAGGGGATCACCATAGGAGACAACAGGAGCTGAAAGCTTATATTAATGCAGCCTATAGGAATAAGTAACAACAGCACAGTATAAAGGTACAAAACAGCTTTAATGTGTCTGAACACGTCTTTCAGGCTTTGTTAAAGCTGCACTTTAGATCCAGCAGCATCTTGTAATCAAAGGACCTGTGTTCCTGGAAAGTTTAAATACAGAATATAGAATATAGGAAAAAAACAATATTTGATGTGCTTCAGCTTTCTGAAGACATGCCAAAATATTGTTTTTATTAATTGTATTAAATTCTCATTATTAGCCATTAAATGCAGAGAAATAATAGAATATATAGAAATATTATAATAGTCTTTTCTTATTTCTTATTGTTCTTATTGTTCTAACTTATGGACAGTAGTTGTGTTTACTGGACAACAGAATGAGCAGACTTATAGGTATCTGCTGCTGAGGGGAATTTGTTTCTTAATATTTATGTTGCAGAAAGTTTGGAGCTTAAGTGACACCCTTATTGTCTAACTGGAGTCATTAAAGAAGCAAGCTTTCTGGATGTATTATGTATGAAAACAAGATCTGAGATATCCCAAAAGCTTGCTTTGTTAATGACTTCCGTTGGCCAATAAAGTAGATTGAGTCCTGCCATTTTTTGACATTCCCTATGAACTCAAGGGACATTTTTTTGGATATTATCTTGAGTTAATCGTTTTTAAAGTAGCTTGCAAGCCAGTGTGGTGTAAGTGTGGGTAACCTTGCAATAAATGGTATTACTTCTGCTCTTAGCTTTCTGATTTAACATTACTTACGGAATTATAATGTTCATATATATATTTCAATGGCCCATACCTTTCTCCTGTCCCTGATCTAACTATTAGCTAACTGATCACATCATAAACGATATCCAATCATCAAACTGACAATTTCATCTTTGCTGAAATATATAGAATTTTCTTTTTAAATATAGCGCTTTGAGATTAAAATAAAATGTGGTCCAAACTAGCTCTGTACAGCTAGATATCCCTGGAGTGCCTAGCAAGGCCAGTAATAGGATGTTTGCCTGGAGCTACCGCAGTCTTTTCTGCCTGAGCAAGAAAGCATTACATGTACAAGAACAGTTTTCCTTCAGCTTTTCTTGTATCGTATGTGTAATTAGCAAAAGATCTGTAAAAATTAAGCAATATTATTGAGCAGAAAAAGCTGGCTAAGCATTGAATGCCTTATGAATCCTAAATGCATCACTCCTGTATAGTAGTGTAATCAACTGATTTACAATCAACATTTACTGTAGGCTCACTGTTCACTATTCACTGTGGTGCATTGCGTTCATCAGGCCCCAGTCACACCTATCCGTTTTATAGAGCCATATTGGCATGTATTTTTGTGTTGGTTAACCCTGGCCTTAACGGGAAGTGCCAAAAAATGCAAACTTTTGTTTCTGAAAAAACATGTATATGTGATCTAGCCCATTCCATGTAATATGCACACCAGGCTAGGCATTGTCACAATGTGTCCACTTTCTGCAATGCACACCTTGTGAGATCTGCAAGTATACATGTTTCCCATTGCAAAACCAATGTAACGTATACACTGAAAATTCACTGTTCCAGACTACTCTGCAAGGTTGGGCTGAACATAGTCCTCAACTGTAAAAACCTTCAGTTACAATTATCATTTTGCACGTTGTAAAAATTCCTACTATGAATAAACCCCCTCTCATTCAGTTTTTTCCCCCACTGCTAGGTGTACAGCAGCCGCCATGTGTGTACCTTCTAAAAGTCCAGCCACCGTGTGTGTGATGTGTGGGAACAATGGGTCTCTCTGGGCTAAATGACCTTCCTTAGTAAATTAACCCCAATGAACAGAATACATTACTCCATTCAAACATTCTTTTCCATCAATACATGTCAATGCAAATGTTTTGAGTGTTACTTAACTGTTATTGTTCAATTATAAGATGGAGAACAAATCAGAGATTATATAAAGGACAAGCTACAAAAAATATTAAGGATTCACATTTTTTTCTAATAACAATATAATTGAGCAACATAGAAATTGCTAAACAGAGTGTAATTATATGCTAATTAACCATTTTAGTGAACTAAGGTTTCTAGGCTTTTCCTGCCAAAAATGATATCTGTCAAAATAATTGATTTAGCTAGAAGATAATGTATGCTATGTAGTTACTCAATCTTGTCTTTTGTATATGTAGCTGTATGTTAAAGCTTCCGATTGTCTGTGCATTCCTTATGGCAACAGCTGAACAAGCATGTACATGGAAACTGCTGGTGGTGATCTATCAAGGTATATTTTGGTTGCCATGGTAACACGATATGTTACAAACATCATCAGAATTTGAATGGCTTGCTCATGTGTGACAGAGCAGAAATGTAGTTTGCATTTATGATTCTGTATCTCTAGGCAACATTGTTTTTGCATTTTTTTTGTTATGGGGAGAATCTGTCACAACCATTTGGGATTTAACCCATTAAGGTACCCTTGGTCCATAGTCTTTCATTTGAATTATTTTTCAATGCCCAAAGTTCAATTCAAAACACTGGATTTTTTTTTAGGAAGTAGAGACTTTTTATGAGAATTATGCAAATACCATTGAACTTTGTAAATAAGATCAAGTTGAATTGATTGCAATCATACCACCAAGTGCATGATTACTGTCCCCCAGCCAGGAAATGGCTTAGGCTCTATCTAGCTAGTTGCAGCTTCTAATGCGCATGGTGAATAATACACAGCATGCGTGAGTCATTTTTGTAGGAAGAGTTGAAAATAATAAATGTAAGGCTTTAGCTTAGCTTAAATTTGCAATTTAAACTGTGGCACTAACAATTGGAAGTGTAAAAAAGTTGAATGAGTATTACCATATTTTTATTTGGAGGGGGGAGGAATGTCTGTGCATCATATACAGTGAATATACAGCATGTGTGAGCATGTGTGGAGGGCTTGTATATGCTGTATACCTGTATTCCCTAAAGCCAGGAACACACGGCTCAATATAGGAGCCGTTCGAGGTTCTGTGTCTCCAGCTCCGACGACAAGCATATAGACCCAGACTTAAGCTGGAAACACACGGCTCGATATAGGAGCCAATCAAGGTTCCCAACAGCGTCGCGATGAAGCTGATGTGCCTCCAACTCCGATGATGCTTTGCATGGACACCCGCGGCTGACGATGCCTTGCATGGAGACCAACCAACGGCTCTCTATCTGGCCCATAGCATAACAATGGACATCGACCTTGATTTACGGTCATATCCTTGTTTTCCAGCAGGGTTGATTGGTCCCGCTCGAAATCAGGGATGGCCACATTAAATGTGGGCCAGATAGACAGCCTCTATCTATGGAGATTCAATTTTCCAAATTTGTTGGTGACCATAGTCACCAAAATACAAAGTGATGGAAATCAGCTCTTTCAAGAATGGCATAATGGGGCAAAGGAATAAAAAGACACGGACAAGAAAATATTTGGCCACAGATCTACTTTCATACATTTTACCTGCATTATTAACATGTTAATTTAATATTAACTTAAAATAAACAGAACATGGTAAGATCACCAGTGAAGATGCAGAGAATGTTGTGGTAACATAAAAAATAAAGTGTTGCTCTAGAACATGTATTGAATAAAGTTTCAAGTCAGTCCAAAAATCTGTCAAATTTGTAAAATCAATACTATATAATATATATTAGAAAAATGTTCCCACAACCCTTATAACATCTCCAAAAATATTGCTGGCAACACCACGTTTTTTGCAATGAGCTTACAAAGTCAACTAAAACTTGACTAATCTCCAGTGCTTATATGTGTAATGAATGATTTAAAATATATTTATTTTCGAGTACTTTTATATATACTATAAACTATAAATTGTACTTTTATATATACTATATACAGCAACACCAAACCATTGTAATGTTGATTTGTGTTCCCCTTTAATCATGAAGAGATTATAAGAAATAAATTACCGTATAGCCAATGCAATGACAAGCATGGTGTCACTGAAATATGGACTACAATCAGCAGGGTCTTGTTCTTCCTACTAGAGTGCATACTTCATTATCTCCCATGACTTGACTACCTCTAAAGATATAATAAGAAAAGTGTTGGGTTTTTATATACAACGTTAATGAAATGTTATTACTCAGTCTGAACCACCTTGAATAAATTCTGCAGTACGGGCTGTGAAATATTAATCAGGGCCAGTAAAGCAGAATATAAATTCTGTCTCCTAGCTTCAACCAGTGGATCACACCTACTCACCGCATGAGGTGCAAATTGAAGCTGTATGTCATAATGATTGGTAATCACAAGAAAGCATTCCCTGCCAGATTTAAGCTGCTTATAATTATGAAAAATGGCGTTACCTTATAAAATAATTCTTCTTTCATTTCCACATGCTCGCATTTGGAAATAATTTTTTTATAGGCACAAAAATGTTCTCTTTCCATGACTCATGAACAGCAAGGAAATAATAAATGCACTTCTAAAGTCTCTCGGATTATGTTTATATGAACAAATATGAGATCTTGAAAACCCCTTCCTTTGCGTTAGTCACTACGGCACAATGTCAGGGAAATTATCCTAAACATTAATAACCGGTTTCTCCTCTCGGAATATTTCTCACGCTTTGGTTACCGACTGAAAGAACTGTCTGTAACACCGTTCTTCCACATGATTAAAAGGAATGGGGAAAAGGCAAACGTATTGAGTAGAGAAAGCAAACAAATTTGAAAATAAGTCATTGTTTATTGAACCAGAAAGTAGAATGGCTTTATCGCTCCCGCATACTTTTCCAAACGAGGCAATGTTATTTTGGTAATTTTCAGTCAAAGGATGGAAATAAATTATCAAGATACATTTGTTTCTCTGACAACAGAAAATTGGCACAACTCAATGTACAGCGCATCGATCTTTCAAAGAGAACGAGAAGCACGATGCAATCTTTTATGTTTGATCATGCAATGATCATTTGGGCTTCTTTGCATAAGATTTCATCTTTCATGTATAAAATAGCTTAGAAGCTGCTCTTCTCTCCATGAAGCAACATCAAGCACAGCATTAAATCAATCTCTACATGTCAAACAGGAAAACACAGAAATCACGTTTCCAGTCCAATGCATTTTGTAAAAGAAAATAAAAAAAGGAAAGAAAGAAAATGGAGACTTGCAGCAAATATAGAGCTAGGAGACAAGGTGTGCGGAAAATATATGTTTTTTTTATAAGAGAAAGAAAAATAAATATTTTATATAACTGATCCATATAAAAGAGAATATAAAGCAAGAATGATCCATGTAACAGACCGAGACTATTTTGAATATAAAGATGCACCATAATAATCTTATTCTGAAACCTCTTTCGTACTATTCCATACAACCAGTATGTATTGGGTAATCTTACTGTGGAAACAATTCTCAT
>CM070033.1:52190982-52212852 GCA_036250615.1 Ptychadena robeensis | reverse complement strand
AAATCTCTCTCGTACTATTCCATACAACCAGTATGTATTGGGTAATCTTACTGTGGAAACCTCTTTCGTACTATTCCATACAACCAGTATGTATTGGGTAATCTTATAGTGGAAACCTCTCTTGTACTGCGGGACATTCATATGCAAATTGGGACATCTTCAAAGAGCACACCTGGAATATCACCCCCATTGTCATTCCAGATGTGATCTTTCAAGTTAACCCTTTCAGAGGGTTGCCAAATGCTATTGTATTATTGTATTGGATACAGTGATAACTGTGTCCAATACAATTCAAAACTAAAACAAAATAAAAATGTTATTATAAACAAACATAAATACTGTTTTGAAATCTTTCACCAAATAAGTATTCAAGAGATTTAAGCATTCAAATGATACATTTTATAATTTTTTTATGTACTTTTTTTTATAATAATTGTGTGTTTCAAACATTATTATATTCAGGATGTCTATTAGACCCTTGTACGGACAGATTTTTGGAAGTTACACGCCTACAACACAAAAAAAAATTCCATTAGAGTCTATGGTGCGCTTTTGGTACAGAAATCTGGACCTTGCAAGAGCGCTAGGGAGGTTAAAATGACACTTACCAATGTATAATTACCATGTATTCTGGGAAAAGCATATGGGCTATTTGCATGTGTATAGCTGTTACATGTGGTAGGAGCCTTGGGTATGTAACTTGATATAATGCTTTACATATACTTGCTATGCAATATATCCTTGTGAAATCTATACAGCATTGCAATGCAGAAATAAACAGACCAGAAGGAAAAGCCATGTGGGCGTGTTGCACATCTTACAGTCATATACTCTCCCATTTATTGATAGGCATTATGATGTCGAAAACACAGAAAATCTGTTTACAACAACCACATTTAACTAATTGCTTGCTCGAAAAAATTAAATCAAGCCTCTAATCAGCAGACATGGACCACACGCCTTCATTACTCCTACTGCACTTTATTATAAACATATCCCTATATAATTGCAAAGTATGACTGCATATGACCATATTATTAGTCACACTACCATCTAATCCATCTGTGTGTGTTATAACCTGTGATAGCCAGACACATGCTTTTATTGGTCTAACTAGCATTCCAATGATAATAGTTAACAGCTGATTCTTGTTAGCTGGAAGCACACCATATGTTATATTTGCTCATTAATGATCTGTAAGTATTTACATAACTTATAACTGAACTTGAAGACAGAGCAAGCTTCCAAAACGAAGCTTGTGTAAACATATATGACGTTACAGATACAGATCTAATACTTACAAATAGGTTGAGTTTATAATTGTCACAGGAGAAAAGGTTTCTTTTACCGAGTAACCAAGAACAAACACAAGGTTTTAAATAGCAAAGCCACCCACTGGCTTCATAACAACCTTAATAAAGTGATATTCTTCACAGCCCACCACCTGTCATAGAAGTGACAGACCATGACAAGGTCTGAGACTACTGCAGCACTGGTGCTATCCATGGTACCCAACACATATACAAAATAATATCACAAGAGAGATGCTACATAACAGAGCTGAAGGAGGCATACAACTGAAAATTGAGGGGTAATACAACTTTTTCGACTAGCTTACTTTGTGACTTTATTGCAAAGCCCCTGAACATGGTATCATCACCAAAATATCTGAAGATGTAAAGAAGGTTGTGGGAACATTACATAGAAAGCCTTTTTCTAGCACATGTAGTTTTTGAATACATTAGTTGACATTTTGGTATGATACCATGTTCAGGGGCTTTGCAATCAACAAAGTCTTCTGAACCTGAATATATAGTTAACACAAATCTATGGACAAAAATAACTAATCAAATACATCAGCAGCTTACACAGACAGCATCAATTTTGCACATTTCTTTAGCAAAGAAATGCATCATTGACTCTTATTACATAAAATCATAAGGATATCCTTTTAAAATTATCGAATGGATCATCGACTGAATGAATAGTAACCTGTGTATGACTCGAGTATAAGCCTGGGGGGGGGGGGGGGGGGGGGGGGGGTTAATGCTGCAGCTAAGGCTCAGAAACACACAGCAAATGTGCTTTTGTTAGGAGATGTTATTATTTAATTCAGTAGATTTGTAAGTTAATTACAAAGCCCCTGAACATGATATCACCAATATTGCTGGAGATGTAGAAAGGGGATGTGGGAACACTGTAAAGAAAAAAGTATTGCACTAGCATATGAAGATTTGCACAAAATAAGTTTGACTTGACTTTGAACCTAATTTATGCAAAAACTACACATGCTAGAACAATATTTTTTTCCCATAACCCTGCCATATGTCTCCAGCAAATGGGGATGATAGAGTGTTCAGGGGCTTTGCAACTCATAAAGTCCACCTACAAAATGCGCAATTTTAATTTCTTGACCCGAACATAAGCCAAATTTAATTTTTTTAGCACATTTCAGGTGCTGAAACATTTGGCTTATAATCACGTATATACTGTATTGAAAATCTATTAACTCAGGTAGAAAAGATTATGATGCATTTTTACATAATAAAATGATTGTTGAAGTGCCTTCTAAAAAGCCACAGCAGGCATAGAAACAGAACAGACAAGACCTACTACCACTATGGGGAACTGCTGTGCTAGAAGGTTGTAAGGAAACTATAAAATGCAGCAATTTATCTATAACCATCAGAAGATACAGACAATCTGTCTCAATTTTACAATATAATCACTGTACATTAAAAAATGACACAACTTTCTAAAGCTAGCCATACACGTGTCGGATTCCATGGCCCATTGATCACTCCCCCGATCGATTCTGGCGATTCTGCCGGGAATCGCAGGTGTGATCAATCGGCCAATTAAGAGTATCCATCGCTGCATACCACCTTAATCCAACGGATTCCGGGACGATTCCGTGTCCGATTGTCCACCTCACAAATGGCAACTCCCCCTGATCTGGGCAGAATCGGATCAGAAAGACCAACATGTTGGTTCTCTGTCGGATCCGATTCTGGGCCCCTGAACGATCGGACCTGATCGATTGGACAAGGTGGACTGCATGCGATTCCGGCACGATCGTTTCGTGTGCACGCGCCCGGAATCGATCGTGCCGGAATCCGGTGGGAATCCGACACATGTATGGGGGCCTTAAGTCACCAAGCTATTACTTGCTAAATGTATCAAGCTGGGGCACAAGAGCTGTGAAATACAGTGAAAACATTTCCTGGATATAACATGATACACAAAATCCTCTTGGAGGCAGCAGGGTTAAACTGGAATTCTGTATTTTATATTTCATTTATCTACAATCAGAAGTCGATACACATGAGTAGCGCCCTAGAGAAGCTATTTATGTTGCAGTATAAAATTGAGGATTTTTTTTTCTTCTTGGTGCACAATGATGGTGAGGTAGTTGAATGTAGAAAATAAAACAAGTCTTCTGGTTTGGATTGATATATTTCAAATTAGTTAGGACTTAAGAGTCTGAGGAGCCAAACAACGTATCTTTTGGTCTGTTTGCTCTTTAAAATTTAATGTATTTTTATCAGCCCTGGAAAGAAATCTAAGCAACTGAAGCTTTAAATGTTATATATGCAATTTGTGTCTGTTGAACTGGAAATAAGCAGAACATTTGTGATTTTAAGCGAGGGTGGTAGATAACAACCAAGGTTTTTCTAAAGTTAGCGACACTGTACTTTTTCTGGATCAGACATGTTGAAGAGGAACTCTAGTAATAGAAGGAAAGTCATTAAAAATATTCTAATTAGTTGATAAATGAATGATCAGCATACATAGGGCAATGAGGAAATATGAAATGCAAGCCCTTGTGTATTTTATGTTTGTAGAGCTAAGGCTATGTTGATATGGCGTTTAGGGATGCACGGATACCCCCTGCGTTAATCGCATGCCTTGATGGGGAGGTCGGCGCATCCCATGCATATGCATGACTTGGCTGTCAGTGGCTCAGCCGACCAAAAGGTTAACGCAGGGCAGTACGTCAACCTTTGCTGTCCACTTGGGCAGCGGACCCGCTGAAAGCCATGTAAACAGGTGGGGAGGAAAGTCATGCATATGTATGGATGCATACAAACGCCGTATAAACATAGCTTAAAAGTACAAAATATGATAATTAATGTGTGCAATAAGATATTTAGCACAAATCATTCTTTCATTATTCTTGGACTCATCCCAGCCCAAATCAGTTGTGTCAAAGCATGTAACAATGGTTACAAAACAAAAGGGCTGTTCATGAAAACATAACTATAACTAATGGATATGAAAAGTCTGGCATGCTTCAGGTAGAAGGAAAGTTAAAATATTTAACTGTTGACAGTTTCTTTAGGGTGCACTGAACTAGTAATGATCAATTTTAAAAGGACCATGGGCCTCAACTCGCTAGGAGTAGGTGAAAGGGGTGACATTTAGGGTCTCTGGCTGATATACATCAGAACTGCATGTCTTCTTATACTGTACATGTCTAATAGAAGGAACCTTGATGCAGAATAGAATAAGATCATCAAACTCTTAATAAAAATGGTTTCAGAATCATTGCACCTAATTTGAAATGTTTCTCCCCAAGTACGCCCATGTACACAACCTCAAGAATGACTGCTACTTAAGGCCACATACTTACTATTGGTAGAACTCGGTCCTGAGTAAGTCACATAATCAAAATGTGTGTTGTGTCTAGGTTCATCAAACCCTGCTTTAAAATCAAACTAAGTGTTTTGTGCTGACAACACACATTACAGAATGTGATAATTATCTTATTGCCGAAATGTCACATCATCTAGACTTAGCAAATGCAGTATACAATTTATAGAAGCAATATGTGATTGATTGTTGTGTTATCTTTCCTAGTGTCAAATTAGTGAGATGCCACATTGATGAAACGTCTTGTGGGGTTATTACTTTGATATATGTGCAAATTGCACAATAAGCATCACCTTGTATTAAACAGCTGTACTAAAATGTGACTGTGAAGTTATTCTTGAAACACATCAGCTGTTCTGAACAATTAAAATCATTTGCTTCTTGTATTTCTAAGAATTGTTTGTGTTCTTAGATGGCACGTGGAATAATGAAGCTGGCAGAAAAACTTACCAGATATATCCTCTTGTTTTTTTCCTTGTCTCAAATTCCTAGAAGTCCAGCTATAGAAAACCCACATATTATTGTTGATGATATTGCCACAATTAACCTCCCTAGCGATATGCCCGAAGCCAGTTCAGGCAAAGGGATGCAGCAACTATCAATACGCCTGGGTTCGGGCACAGCGTGGGAGCTCACCTGGTCCGGCTGCCGCGGTCATCTTCTTCTTTGCCGGCTTCTTCTGGGTCCCATAGTGACGTCACGGAGGAGGGACCCGGTCTTAAATGTTTTTTTTTTTTTCGTTATCTAAACATCTTTTTTTTTTACTTTTGAACTGGATTAGAGAAATGTCTTTCTATAATCCAGTTCAAAAGTAGATCCAACTAGCAGAAATGCTCCTGCTGAGTTACATCTATCTCCGGCTGCACCCGAGTGCCTCCGGAAATAGCCGGCTATTTCAGTGATCGGCACTCGTGTCCTGATGACGTCACACGCCGGGCGGGAGATTTAAAAAGGTACAGAATTTTTTTTTTTCTTACATTTTTTTTCAATTATTTTGATTGGATTGGGTACCTGTTTTATAAATGTTTTATCCAATCCGAATCAAAAGAAAAGAAAACAAGTGTAAACTTATAAAAAAAATATATATATCTTTTACAAAAATAATTTTTTTCTGTACCTCTAAAGCCGGCCATAGCGCTTCAATCTGTGGCCGATTTTGCGAATGATCACCATGCGCATTCGGGGTGATCGCTTGGCGATCAATCGCAAAATGAACGCGCCCACCACATTTTTCTCTGGTCGATCGCCAGTACTTTGAATGGGGACAAGGGTCCCCATCCAAAGTATTGGTTGTCGAATCGTAAATGGTGTATTTCGAACGATTGACCATGGCATGATGATGTCATCATGCTGCGCCCGATTGTTCGATAAACACCCGCCAATCATAGCGTCTATGGCTGGTTTAACCTCCCTAGCGTTACACGCGAAGCAAGAACTGGCGCAGTCTGATCGTGAATCAAACTGCGCCCGTGCCGGAATCAGGCGCAACCGCTGGCTTTCTGTGTGCCTGCAGCATTTCTACAAAGCTGCAGGCACACAGAGCCTTTCCACCCCCATCGGCGTCATCGGTGACGCCGATGGGGGCGGAAAGGCAAAACACTGTATCACTTTTGGTACAGAAATCTGGACCTCAGTGAACCGCCAGGGAGGTTAAATGATGTAAGCTCACTAAGTTGGCTATATATAACTAAAATGATTATATATAAAATAACCATTTAAATTGACTATATATATCTTAGGTTTTATTTACTTTTGGTCACTAATGTGGACCATGTCTGGATATTGTCGATATGCCCATTTGTCTGTATTTGAACACCATGTAACAGTATGACTATAGGTACAGTAAGTTCTTCCATAAAACAAGGATAGAGTATTGAATATATAAAGAAGTGCCAAAACAAGTACCCATAAGTAAATGTAACAACCATAACATTATGGTTTATGTATTATTATTATTTTGGTGTAATAACCTCCCTAGTGCTCTTGCAAGGTCCAGATTTCTGTACCAAAAGCGCACCATGGACTTTTTTATGTTGTAGGCCTGTAACTTCCCAAAATATGTCCATACAAGGGTCTACGAGACATCTTGTACATAATGTTTGATACAAACGATTATGTAAAAAATTATGAAAAAAATACTTATTTTGTATGAAAGATTTCAAAACACTATGTATTTATATTTATTTTTGTTCATAATAAAAATTGTATTCAATTGGAAACGTGTTATGTGTGTGTGTTTTTTTACTTTGAATTATATTGGATACAGTTATCCAGTACAATTCCCTTTGGCACCCTCTCTGCTCTACACCAGGGGAGAAAGGGTTAACTGCAAAAGGGCACATATGGGAGGGGGGGGGGAGAGGGGTTTGCTTTCATCCTGCAGCTTGTTCTGAAGATCGGAGATGCTGTAGCAGAATGGTAAATCTGTGCTGGCGATTTTTTAACAGAACCAAAAGGCACAAAAAAAGCTGTTATATTAAAGTGGACCTACCACCCACCTCCGCATCAGCCTTTTATCATCGACACCTAAATCAGAGGTCAAAATTTAAAACTGGTTAAACTGTCAAAATGCAGCTAGGCTCCAACCCCCAGTGATGTACCATCGCTGCGGGTGCAAGGTGAGATAAGACATCACTTCTGTCTACCCTCCCGTGTCGCTTTGCTCCCAGCAATCAGCCACATCTGAATCCAGTGGCGCTAGAGGGGCAGAGCACTACAGATCCAGATTACAGATCCAGATTGGTGGATGGAGCAATTCCGGAAGAGTCTTGCTCCTCCATCTTGCAGCCCAGAGGAACACACACTCCAGGCATGGAGGAAGAGCGAGAAGGCAGGAAAGGTAAGCATTTCTTAATTTCTTTAGGGATCTCTGTCCCTGGATGAAGGCTGCATGGAGGCGATTAAGGTATACATGTTTATTTTTTTCATGTTTTTATTTACATTCGCTTTAAGTAAAGTAGATAGATGCTGCAACCTTGGTCATCTTCCTATTGTTGCCTGCCTTCCAGGTACAATTAACACTAAACTGTGAGTGAGGTGTCTGGGCTAATTATTGACCATTGCAAGTCAATGGTGTATAGTATCCTCTAGGGAGACAAATCACTACATCTCAACCGGCTCCCTGTTCATTTCTCAACCAAGTCCCATTGGTGTTGGTAATCTCTGATCACTGTCGAAGATGTAAAATAAACCTGTTCAGACACAATAGGTCGATTAAGAACAGGGTTGTCCAAACTTCAGTCCTCGATGATCACATATGCCATCTTCTAACCCTTTGTAAACTTCTCCCTTTCTTGATGTAATTCTGTCTGTTAGACAAAAACCTACCAGGCTGTGCATCTTGGAGTGGATTTATAACTTGGGTCCCATCAGTAATATTCAATATACTATTGAAAACAGATATTGAATAGAGACTTTGGTTCATTAAATTATTTAAAAAATTCAATGTTATCTTGTCTTACTTGTTATAATGCTGGCTCTAAATCACACATATTTTGTAATACTAAAGACTTGAGAGAAAATAACTTTCTGTCACAAATTTCAAAGGGAGATCATCATCCAACAAGTCCAGACGTGGTTAACTGCAATAATTGAATCCCTTAAGTATAGTACATTAAACATAAGACAATTAAAATTAACACATCAGACGTGCAAAGCTCCAGACAAACGACTGACAATTCTGTGATAAAGCTGTGCATTATGTACCAGTGCTCTTTCTTCCCTTTTTTTTTTTTCAACTGCGACATCTGTTGTTTTTCACCCTCCCAATAATTAATAAAAGAGATACGGCTCTGTGCACTGCTACCCCACACTTGTTTCAGACTTTTCTCTTTTTTTTGGCTGTATGTAAAATTTGCTCTTAACTTTCTGCAGAAAATCCCATCAATATACAGCACTGGTCAATTGTCATATGTGTTTTCATATCAGTTGGGAATATGCTCTTCTCTATGTAAAAAAACGTACTTATGAACAACTGTCAATTTAATAACGCTTAAGGTATTTTACACAAAATTTTTTTACTAAAGACATAATGTGCCCTCATGTACAAGAGTCAGAAACAGTATATATTTAAAATATATATATAAAATTATATAAATATGGTCACATCTTTTGCTACACAGCCCTGATAATGAATGGTGAAGCTATGAGCCATTTTACATTTTATAAATCAATGCTGGTTTAAGTATTTGTTTGGAAAACTTTATATATAAAGCCATCATTCCAGAATCTACCAGGTATTGCAGTTATTTGAAGCTCCTTTACGGTCCCCTAATTAAACTGCTTGGGCCTGAAGGTACTTTAGCATTGGACAATCAATACGATGCTCCATGTCATCAGTAGATTGAAGTAGATAACAAAAAGAAACTACTGCTGTGTAGTCTGAATGATAAAAAAAAAATCCATTCCATTGCCACATTACCATGGGTATAGGTCAGCAAACATTTTTTTTATTGCAGCAACAGTGCAAAGGCACTAGGGCCATTGTTTGATGAAGGTGATGAAGTTTGATGAATAGTGTAATTTGCATTGGGCCATTGATGTTATAGGACAGTGGTTCTCAACGTGTGGATCGGCTATTTCACAGGGGTCACTGTGTTCAATAAAAGCATTGGAGCTGCTGCTACCAAGCAAACCCCCCCCCCCCTTTTACTTTCCAGCCTGCACATCATTTGCACAAACATGGTGGGAAAATAGGAAGGAGGGGACATTACACTTAACTGGTTGGTATTTGGAGTGTGACACTCCACAATGGCACTTCTGCTTTCCAAATACAGGAAGTGACACTTTGCAATGTAATTGTCGGGTCGCGGATCAAAAAAGGTTGAGAACCACTGTTATAGGAGCATCACTAGGCAGGGTATATAATCAGTGAATATGACAGGCCCAGCCATTCCACAAGTGTCTATTTTCTCCAAAACTCCTACTACAACTTTGCAGTACTCTAATTGAACTCTAATGTATATCCAAAAGGAATATGGTTATTGACTTCTTTCTGATGATTCCACCTACCAAAGATTTTTGATAAATATGCTTATCTGAATACTTATTGGCGCGTCCTATAAGCCCAGTAGTAGCATCCAAGAAAATAGAATCTTAAAGATTTTGAGCAGTGCTAACCAATGGCAGTATCCAGGTTGTTCTCATGACAGGTTTTTTCAATACAATCCCAGGACCTACAAACCTGAAGAATTGTCTGCCAGTGATCTAGAAATTAGGAAATAACAGCAGTAACTGGGAGAAACACACACAAAGCTTGTTCCTCAATGCCCGATTCATGTACTACACTAAAGCTAGCCACACACGGTTAGATTTTGGTTCAATCTATGCTCGATTCGATGAATTTTTTCATCGATTGAACGAAAATCGAGCAATGCCCACATGGTACGATCGACGAAAATTGTTCGATGAAGGCAGAAAATCGAATCGAATTTTGATCGGACATGTTGGAAAATCATCGTCGATTGTGCCAAAATCGTTTTAAAATCGTCGATGTTTGTGGTGTTTCTCCTGGATCGATTAGATTAGATATACATAACATAGACCACTTCAATCTGGAATTAAAACATTTCAATACCAAAATCGACGATTTTAGTAATATTTTGGAATCGAAATCTCACCACAATCGCAAACTCAATGTGGGGTGTATGTTGATGCGATTAAGATCGATTTTCGATTAGACGATTGAATTCCTCGATCTAATCGAGCATCGATTGAACCAAAATTGAACCATGTGTGGCTAGCTTTACAGTACACTCCTCTTCCATAGTTCCAGAAGTATTGATATAGAGCTGTAAGACAAAGAGCTCAAGAGATTAAAGAGAGGACTAAAGGTTAAGTGGTTCGGTAAAAAGACCTAGGGGATCAGTATAACAGCAGGGAACATTGAGAAGGTATAAAATCAGTCCCTATATAATAATACCACTAATTGTGGTAGTTAAATATAATTAAAACAAATCTGAAAATGGCCAATTGTATATAAAATCTAAAGAGTATAACATTTTTCGACAGATTTCAAACTGTGTGATAGGCAGCATTGTTCGGGGAAAACAAAGACACTTGGGAGAACCAACATTAACCTTATACTTTTGCCCTGGAGCCTGGAGAGATACATGTATGATTTAGATGAAGAAATCTTAGAAAAGTATTGCTTTGATAGCAATTACTTTCAGTGTAGAGAGAGAATACGGTGTATTCCATTTTTTATTTATCTATAATTACATTTATTGCTAAGCAATAACAAATAAGTTTAGGAGACAAACCAGTATATAATTCTATACACACACCAGTAAACACAAATACCAGTACACAAATAAACACTAAAACGCGTTGTAAAAGGTAATCTTTAATTTAACTGGAAAATACTACCCAATTACTGAAACGATATTGCAATACGGATTCATCATAGCCAACATAATGTGGCAAATAGCACAACTTCTATTTTATTATTTTTCTAATGTTGCTTACTGGTGTAATAATTGTTCCCACTGCTACCACATGCCCATGTATCCAAGCACTGGCTGTTGAGTTTAATATATGTAGCTAGTGACAAGTCAATAATCTAATTATCATTGCATGCAGTCTGTGGTAGATATAACACTATATATTGTATGCTTTGGTCATGGTACATGGACACCACATCATTCCAAATTTAGTCTCTTGCTTGCTGTAATAATATACCTATAGCTATACCTACACTTTCTTATGGGAGTTCGTGATGTCTTTCCTTTCATTCTTTACTAAACAATCTTAGTGGCTATTAAACATAACATAATATAATACAAAACTGAAAAAATAACATGCCTAGGGGCTCATTTATAAAGCCCTTAGGTCATATGCACAAAAAAGGTAATATTTATAAAACATACAGGTATGTGCTATACAAATGTTCTTTGGGAATATGAAGAGAACACAGCCACAGTTATTCTAACAGAGAAAAAAATATTATCTGTGAATAACCTCACGTTTTTATGCATTTTCTTTATGACATATTTGACAAATTTCAATTGTGGGGAAGCAATTTTTTGCTTTCTAATTGGATGTGATCAATAGTGTTAAGCATGAATATTCGAACTGAGAATATCGGCACTGGGAGAATTTACGAAGATCTGCAATACAGTGCTATATCTTCCTAAACTCCAATATTCGGGTCAATGTCAATCGTTCTGGAATCTGAAAAACCTTCTTCACAATATTTGTATGTAAAAGTGCAGATATTCACAAAAAGTAAACAGGAGATCTCGAATTTTCAAATTAGAATATTTGGGGAATATTTTGCGAAATGTTGCAAAATTCGAATATTACCTATGCTGCTTAATCACAAGCGATCAAGTGACTCATAAAATATGGATCAAAAGTACATTGAATTCTGAATACTTTCTGCCTTTCCATTCATACTTCTCAGACAGAAAATCAAGACCCACATGTTCAGCATTCTGGGACTTCTGAGTAAGTTATGTTATGAGTTACCAACATCAATCTTATCAGGCAGTCAAAATCTAATTGGTAATGGATCTGCAAGTATGTGTCTTAGTAAATCAGGCGCATTGTCTAAGCAATGCATCATATACATTTCTGTTAAACTTTAAAAGAACTGAGAAAAAAACTCATATCCATATATTTCTACTGAAAAGTAAAAAGACAAATATAAATGTTGGGGGGGGGGGGGGGGGGGTGAGATATCTAACGTCCTTGAAAATAAAAATTGTGATAAGTTCAATAATGAGACAGAACATTGTTTCCCGATGGGCTGAAGGAGGCAAAAGAGCAAACTGTACACAAA
Organism: Ptychadena robeensis; assembly: GCA_036250615.1. NCBI lineage: Eukaryota > Metazoa > Chordata > Amphibia > Anura > Ptychadenidae > Ptychadena > Ptychadena robeensis. The sequence continues at coordinate 52,200,419 of CM070033.1, read as the reverse complement.
TTAGTAAAGCCAAGTCATCTGTCTGAAACACAGACTGTAAATCAATTCTACTTGTCATGTTGTCAGTTTACACATTGACTGAACATATGTGCATTTTTTACCAGTACTGAACTGATTTATATAACATATTGCATTTCAAGAAAAACATTTCACAAAAATAATGTCTTCTACAATGAACACAGACAGGTAATACCCTTGTATCCTGTATCCATCACTTGTATCCTGTGTTCATCCCCTTGTCTCCTAGATCTATCCCCTTGTATCCTATATCACGGACCCTTGTCCCTCTTGTATCCCTCCCCTTGTATAACGTAACCCTCACCCCTAAATCATGTAATGATTCTTGTATCATGAATTATTCCCTTGTATCCGGGTTTCATCCAATAGTTTCCTGTATTTATCCCCTTGTATCCCCTATCCCTCCCCTTGTATCCTGTATTCATCCCCTAAATCCATGATAGCGAAACTAAGGCACAGGAGGGAAGGGAAGGTGATTTTTTCAGGTTAAATTGCTCTTTTTAAGATAAAAAATGGGTTATGTGATTTCATTTGGGCACTCCAAAAGGTTTGCCATCACTGACCTATATCCTGTCCCCCCCCCCCCCCCCCCCCCCCCCCACCACCCTTTTATCTATCCTGTATCCCTCCCCCTAGCATCTTGTATCCATGCCCTTGTTTACTGTATTTTTCTACTTGTATTCTGTATCTATCCACTTGTATCATGTATTTATACTTATAAACTTAATATAAACTAATACCCTTGTATTTGGCATTCTACCACCTTGTATGCTGTATTCATCCCCCAAAATCCTGTATGTATTCCCTTGTATCCTATATTGCTCCCCCTTTTACTACTCACCCCAGTATCTTTTATCCATCCTTCTTGTATACTGTATTTATTTACTTGAACCCTATATATCTCCCCATTGTATCCTGCATCCTCCCCCTTGTATCTTGTATCCTCTACATGTATCCCTAAAGTGGTACAGCCCTTGAATAATTCAATACAAACAGGATATTTGTCATAAACACCACAAGTTGTCTTCCATAGAACTGTTGTGACAAAAGAGGCTTGCTTTCAACCAGTCAAATTCAGTTACGCATATGTGCTCCACAATGGTTTATTTCACCAGTAATATTCAGCATCGTATTGCAATAAATATTTACTTACACGAAAACATATTTATTGATGAAAAAGATAACTCTCTGCAAGGATAGGGTAATAAATACCCGGCTTCTACCTGGGGAAGTAATGATGGACGATTTTTACAGCTGACACAGATCAGGGTGTTGTTAGCTGTGCAGCTTGTGATGTATGTCTGCAAAATTGGTTGTCTTGAAAGTAATCCTGCCAGCTTATAAATTACTGCAAGGATACCGCACCAAACAGGGTGTAAAATGACAGTGCCTTCAATTCAAAAACAGGTTATCTCATCACAAACCGGTGTGAATCTGGTATTGTGACATATGGGCTGAATACACCTGACACATGTGCAGGATCCTGGAACAAGTTGCTAATGCATTCTGTGTGTGAAGCTGTAAATGATCCCTTGTGTATTATTCTTTAAATAACCTCTTCTATGTAACATCTAAACATCTCAAGGTTCAAGGTTTCCTTTCGGGAATAAACACAAGCTAAACAGACTCCTCTTCTGGGATAACACACGCTTTTAATTTAATTCTCTCATGACATTTGGCCAATTATTTATTATGTTGATCTGAAGAGGGATGTAAAATTAGACCTTATTTTCACGCCTCCTAACTCACTACAAAGATATCAAGCAAAGAGTGTACAGTTGACATCAGAGGAAGACAAAGGAAGCAAACAGTATTCAAAGTATATGATTATATAAATGAATGATAAATGCACTCCATTAGAGCTGGATGTCCATTAACAATAATAAAAATATATAATACTACTAGAAAAAAAAAAAATTTGCAGGAAATAAAAAGGGACCATTTCAGCCATTTTGTCCTGTGATACAGTATATTAAATATGGCCAACTCTCACCCTAGGCAGCCTACGTCACATGTCTATGAACAATTACTGTAATGGGATTGGAAGATAAAGAAGGGTAGCATAATGTACAAAGGTTCATGCAAAAAAAGGGTTAAAATACATTAAAGGTCATGTTTAAGTTACTAAAATGTATTTCCTTAGTAAACTGTCCTCTATCAATAGGTTAAAATATTGATTTCAAACCTTTTTCATTGTGAACTTTACTGTAGGCTCAGTGATGTGAGCTGAGCAAGGGTCTGGCAAAAGTTGGAGATAAAGGGAAGGGTTGTAGGAACATTAATTTAAAAAAAATATTAGTCTAGCACAGTGGTTCTCAACCTGTGCATCGGGACCCCCTTGGGGCCATTGGTCTAGCACATTTGGTTTTTGCAAAAATTAGGTTTGAAGTCAAAATGTTTTAGTCCAAATTTTGTCTTCACTTCACTAACTAAATTCATGCAAAAATTACATGGGCTAGAGCAGGGGTGGGCATACTTTTTACCTTGTGGGCCACAATGGGTTTTTAAATTTGACAGGAGGGCCAGACAATAAACCTAGAAGGGCCGTCCGATCTGAAGTCCTCCCAGTCTGGATGGAAAATGTAAACATTGATAAAAAAAAGTAATTATACTGGTTACAAGGGAGGTTAAAAAAAGAAAAAAAATAATAGTATATATAAAAAAATATACTATAATATAAAAAAATAAGCTTTGGATAGTAAATCTAAGCAAACGACAGCCTTTAGCAGGAGAACTTAATCATCTTCTAGGCATTATCTCCACTTACAAACAAAGGGCCAGATTAAAATACTAAAGGGCCAGATATAGTTTGCCCATGCCTGGCCTAGAGCAGTCATTTTTTTAAAGAAGTGTTCTTCCAACCCTTCCATACATCTCCAGCAGTTTTGGTGATACCATTTTCAGGGACTATTTACAAATCAGCTGGTTGACATTTCCCAACGATCTCTATTTACCACCCATAGCTACTCATATGTGAAGGTTCTCATTCATCCAGGTCATTATATATTTGTAGTGTTTAAAGACAGCAAGTCCAGTTGATTTGAATTAAACAAAACAGACATAGCTACTCATGTTCTTCAATTACCAATGCTATTCGAAGCGTTGTTATAACAATCATTAAGATTCACCCAAATTTATCAGTTTTCTTAGCTGGGCCTCCATGTCCATTGGCTGTTCAGCAGCAAAGCACTTCAGCATTAAAAAGTGAAGTCATAACGATTGGACTGGGTCATTGTATCTAAAGGCCCCCATACACCTTACAATCTTTCCATACAATTTCTGTACAATCAAATTTTGTTCTACCAAAACCATGTAATATGAGGACCTTTCTAATCCTCCCAATCACTATGTATTCTATCAGGGAGGCCACTATACTACACAGTTGTTGGTAGATCTAATGGAGATTGTATGGATCGATCTTAAGGTGTATGGGGGGCTTTACCTATAAATGGTGCAGACAATGGACCTTCAGATAGTAGTATATTGTGCGTCACAACGCAAGGAAACTTTGCTGGATTAGTCAGAGGTTTAGGAAGATGAGATGACCTTTAAGAATTTTTCTTTAAAGCAAAGGTATGCTTCTTAAGTATCCATTTCATAAAGTGTCCCACCATCAATCTCTCACACACATCTGTCCATCATTTGCTAGTCAGAGATTCTATCTTTTACACATTTGTAAGATGGCATAAGTGTAAATCTTAGGTATTATATATATTGTCATTTAAAATGACAAAAAATATCAAAATAGTTATTTTACAGGATGAAAGAACCAGTTTCCATTATATTTGAATATCTATGTGAATAGTAATACTTTAATCTCCAAGATAACATTTCAAACACAGTAAAGGGACATTAAAAACAATCTGAAATCCCAACGTTATCCTATTTCAAAGAGATCATGATTGCTGTCTAATGGCCTTCATGCATAACAGAAGCTTCCATATTAAAATACAGTACATGTCTAGCATTAGATTGACAGTGCAGGGGGACAAATATAGACTAACCTTTTCCAGTTTAATTAGATGGTAAACAATTTGTTTTGATAATTAGGAGTCAGCTGTGATATCTGTGAAATTCACTGTTATTCAATGTGCTGTATACAGAGCTATGATTTTCTAATAGCTCACATAGCTTTAGGCGCAGATTTAAAGCATTAAAGGATAATGCAAGACTTATTAGATTAACTTATGCCATGATCATTAATGTCCTAGGAATTATTAGTAGTGATAGAATTTACCAATGACCTACACAGAATTGTATTAGGCCATGGTCTCTTTATTAGTATTTACTATTTAAAAATATAATATAATAAGTTATATAGAGAACTGGAATGACCTAATTTTGTTGAAATAATAAAACACAGTTGTGGATAATACACAGCAACATATATTTTCTAGGTTTGACCTTTGGGCATTGCGCACTTGGCACAGTTTTTTTATAAACGCGACATGACATGCTCCGCCCTGATTGCCTGCCCAGTTGGAGGTTCAGTACATAAATCCGGTGTCACTGGAGACACCAGAGTTATGCTGAAAAAGGCGACACCGCTCCATTTCCATGGAGGTCTATGGCGATGTAATGAAATTTTTACTTGCCTCTAAACTGTCCCAATGGTTCAAAAACCTAAAAAATATAAACTTACCTAGCCTGCTTATCTGTGAGAGTGGCCATTTTGATTTCTGTTTAGCTTCTAGTCTTCCACGGCTTAAGGCTGCAGTAACGTAACGGCCACTGGGGGCCGCCAGATACAATGTCTTTCAATGGACAGAATCGAAAGTAAATAAAAAGAGAAGAGCTGCAGTTTAAGAATGCGCCATCTGACATTATTCTTGACATGGCCTGTTTTAAAGGGGGTCATAGAGAGGAGGACAAATATCTCGGCACATCTTTTTATCTTTTATGTACAGGTTGCCCCAATAATAGGGGGTTGGCCAGCTAAAGACAAACGAACCCAGCTCATCCTGGGCTTGTTTACAAAAGCATGTCAACTTACATGTGATCCTAAAAGCGGCGATGGGGGGCGTGCCATAGACCTCCATGTAATGGAGGGGCATGGGTTTTCCAGCCCACAACGCCGGCATCATCGATGATTATGTGTAAACAAGAGTACTATTTACTCTGTTGTGATCACCCGTATCGCACCATTGAAAACGACACTGTACGGGCTGAACGCTAGGGAGGTTAAGTAAACATTTTTCCTAAATAACTGTCTTGTGTACCAGGCACATGAACTACTATAACAATATAAATAACAAAAGACCACCACGTCCAGCTACAGTGGGATAGGGAAAGGGGTGGCTAGGAGTTTGGTGGCAGAAGGGGACAGACCCAAACAGGTGCTTAAAAGGGCTCACTTTATTAATACATTTCAAAGATATACATATTGTGTATATAAGGTACGAGTGGGTACTCTGGTATAGGGTGCAACAAACAAGGTCAGTAAGTCAACTGATCCTTAGTATTATTTCTAATAATAAATTGGCCATTGCCTTGCAAGTTTTAGGAGCCAAATGAAGGTTAAGAGCTTAGGATGACATAGTAACAAGCAAATATACTGACCACAATATTGATGACCACAACAGTATATATTATAAGTAGCTTAAAAACAATCATTGCTCCTTGATATCAGAATAATATGTAAAAGATACAAATGTTGAAAAAATCACGTTGCCCTCCATAAAGTATTACAACCTATGACATGATCATATGATTTAACATTACAGAGTGTTACAAAATTATGAATAAAACATTTAGAATTTACTTCTGCAAAAAGTATATGACCTAAAGCAAACTTTGTACTACAACCCTTCCCTACATGTCAACAACTTTGGTGATGATACCATGTTCAGGGGCTTTAAAATTGATTTACCAAAACATCGCTACCACCTCTAATTAATATGAAGAACTGAATCCCTTTATAAAAAGAACAGTTTCCTATGTTCTGATGAGTGTACCTTAGGGAGGAATATTCCTCCCATTATTTTTACTTGGTTATTGCTTTATTATAATTTAGAAACTTGTCAGCCTAATGGCTTGTATCCAGATAAAAAAGAAATGATTGACCCCCTGTGTGAGAATTTGTCAGCCATATGGCTTATTCTAAAAGAAAAGAAATTGGTTTAGATCCCCTGCAAAGAAACACATCAGCTATAATTAGTTCATAAAATAAAAAATGTAAAAAGAAGGTAAAGAAAGTGCATCTATGTTGAAACAAACTAAAACCTCTTCTCTTCTTCAAAATCCTGTTGTAGAGGTTCTACAAGTCTGTTTTCTTGTTGCAGGTTGATTGAAGTTACTGTCATAAAAATTTTGCAACTGCCTTTGAAGAAAGGCCTTCTCTACCGTAATGACCTGCTGAAAAGTTTGCAACTATCTTGTTCCAGAAAATAGAAGTTGCAGACTTTCTGACAGATATAAAGTTGCAATAGCTCATGAAATTGAGATAAAAAATAAATAAATATATATATATTTTTCTTCGGTCAAGAGGCATGGGTTCATTTGGAGTCTGCAAATATTTTTTTCCGAAGGAGCACTGTCAAATCAGAGGCCACTGAAGTTTGCTTTAGTTAACTTGGTTGTGGGTTATTATTTATGTATTTATTAATTCAATATTACTAATGATAAACTTAGCCAATGAGAGCAGAATATACACTACCTGCTAATAAAAAGTGAGACAAGCTTGGCAAGGCTCAGGCTGGTTTGCAGACGGACACTGACTGTCATTTACTAAAGTGGTTTAAGAGATTTAAAAGGCACAGCAAGTGTAACTCTAGATAACCCATATAGCCCAGATTACATCCAACTAATCTTACTACGCCTGACATACGATTGCTGCAAATGAAGCTCACATCAGCTGCCGAAAAACAAAACAAAAACATTCAAACCCAGAGGATTTCACACACACACACAGACAATATGATTTATGGTGAGGTACTGGTTGGCAGGGCTGTGACCACCTATACATGTATGACCTATGTTCTCGCACACATGGCTGAAGACTATGTTCTCTCATGTCTGATTACATTTTGGTGCAATTCCTGTAACCATGAGGCTTTGGAGTGGAGTGGAGTAAACTGGTGCTCAGGTCTACCTCAGATCTCTGCTGTATACGCTTGCTGCATTATAAAGGGTATGACTGCTGAGAGAAAGGGGTACAAAAGCTGACCCCTTTGTGTGGGGGAATCCTTTAAAAAAGACTGGCCTAGGTCGGTGGTTGCCAAACTAGGGGGCGGGCCCCCCTGGGGGGCGCAAAGGTATTCCAGGGGGGCACTGGCCCTCATTCTTAACCTTTGTTTGAATAGGGAGAAGGGGCTTGATGATAGTGTCCCTAAAAAGAAAAGGGGGGCCCTGCAAGGAAATTTTAGGAACCACTGGCCTAGGTTTAGTTGGTTGCTTAGATGAGCAGATTGTGCAGGTTGTGTTGTTTTATGCTTTTATTTACTGTGAATTGTGTTTGCTTCATTGCTGAATAATAGTGCACACTAAACCACCCTGGACTGCTCTCAGGTACCCACCTTGGATATGATCTACAGCCATCCAATAGCAATTCTGCCCCTATCACTATGTTAATGACACGTTTAACAAACAGGAAATCTGTGGGATAAAAAGTAAATTATAAAAACTAAAATGACTCTTTATGGCCTTGTATTTGCAAACATGAGAGTAAGCATTGAGTGGCATTGAGTTGAGTGGCATTTCCAAATTTTACTAATTATTTCATCTGAACCTTTCTACTGCTATATTGTCATTGAACTCTTTCTCAAATTGATGGTGAAGTGCAGTGAAGTGCTAAGGGTCCCCATACATGGGTCGATGCCCGCTAGATCGATGAATGCTTAAAGCGCAGTGTGAGGACACTGATTGGACGGCAAATCCATGAGCACCACTATGTGCAATCAATTCCCGGAAAATTGCCTAGGGTATGGGGACCCTACGTTTTCTGCAATCGCAACCTGAGGAATATTCCACCGACTTCTATATTATGTGAAACAGAAATTTAAAAGTTTCAAAAATATCTCCAGCAAAGGGACAAATACAGCAATAAACATCAGCCAGAGGTTCCAAGAAAGAAAATGTTGCAGTTGAGCTGAGAGGGGCAACAGCCTAGATATGCAGATAAAGGTTTTGTGTTTGTGTGACAATAAGGAGAATATATTAATCCACAGCAGACTAGTAGACAAGGGTGTCTCTAGAGAAAGAGAGAGAAGCAGAAGTTTATCTGACAAACGTAATGTATATTCTTTTGTAAGACAGAGAGCTCATAGAAAGCTGATGAATGATAAGGCTTCAATAACCTGGAGAGATTCCCGGCATAAACCTTCATTGTGCCATACAGAAGAAGTAAGAGCTGGATGCCTGACACTGTACATAATGTGTATGCACTGCACACCATTTCATATTATAAACATTAAAAACTTCAAATACATGGTCAGATTAATTCCCACCAATGAAGTACAGTACTTCGGCCCATGCTATTAGTTATATAATGAACAATGAAGTTAGGAGCAGAGCACCGACACATCGGTCACAAAGGTCATGACAGGCAGTATCCAACCCCACTGCACTAACATTACCACAAGATACATTTCTCAACAGCGACTAATGAGCTGAAAAACATTCCACATATTTCTCCGTTATAGGTAATTAGCTGTTATTTTCAGAGTGATACTTATTTACATTAACAGCAAAAGAGCATATCTCATTTGCATTAGGCTTAATGTAAAAATAACATATGAGACAAAGAAAAATAAAAAAAATTCACACATTTTCTGTTCGGCCTAATCAAACAAATTAAATCATGTTTTTAATTAGATCTAGTTATCTACCTACACACAGTCATCATTTGTCCGCTTTCATGAATTTTTTCTAGGACTACAGTGTTGTTATCTCATTATGCGCAGCCATATATCTATTAATTCTTCATTATTTTGATGCTCCTGTGACCGTAAAATACTCAGTTGGGATGATGCATAACAGGATTTTTTTTATATGTCTATACAATGCATGTTATAAAGGTGAATATAGTAAAATTCTCCTAAAGGAAACCTGTACAGAGAGAAATACTGCTGACTTTCTTGAAAATGCTGTTCCCTTATTGCCACTGTCACATATTGTATGTATTATACATATATAGATCAGACAGATAAAATGAAATAAAAACTTTTGATCTGCAAACTTGTTTAAGTTTGGAGACCCCAAAAAACTTGTTCAAGTTTGGAGACCCCCCCAAAAGTTTTTGGCTATTGGATTAAAATATTATGATAACCAGGAAGATTCAATTTTCATTTAATTCCTCAAATGCTTTACCATACTTTACCATACATATACTCGAGTATAAGCCGACCTGAATATAAGCCAAGGTAAGCAAATTTTTTAAAAAAATCTGGAAAAACTGAATGATTCGAGTATAAGTCTGGGGA
>CM070033.1:52165684-52190972 GCA_036250615.1 Ptychadena robeensis | reverse complement strand
AAACAAACAACAAATGTGCTTTTGTTACAAGATCTTATTATTTTATTTAGCAGATTTGTAAGTTAATTAAAAAGCCCCTGAACACGGTATAATCCTCAAGATGGAGATGTAGAGAAGGGTTGTGGAAACAATGTAAAAGTATTGCTCTAGTACAGTGACTGAGTGCCCAAACTGTAACCCAAACCACAATTATTTATCTCAAAGTGCCGACTTGGCAATTTAACCTGAATTACGCACACACATACAAATCCTCTGGGTTATAACTCGGTTCAGTTGTCGTTCATAGGGGATCAGTGCAGTTACAAGCTTCTTGTATCCTAGGCTGCTGATGACATTGCACAAAAGGAAAATACACAACTTGCTGTGCAATGAAACTACAACTGCAAGCATTACAATCTGCTAAAGAACTACACTACCTTTTCTAGATGCTGTAGAACAACTTCTAACCTTGTAACGTCTTCTACCTTCTATCATCATTATGTCACACACATTACACACACTCTCTCTTAAGCTGGGAATAGACGGTACAATGTACTGTCTATTCCTTATCCGATTCTCTGCACTAGGAGCGGCATGATGACGTGCCGAGAACCGGACAGCACTCTTTATGTGCAGCTCATCACTTCGGCTGGGGGCAGCTGTCCCCAGCCGAACTAATGGGATCGGGTTAAAATTTACCGTCCTGTTGGAAAACTGTGCGATCCGACAGGACGGCTGATTTCAGCCCAATCCTCGTTAGTTGCTGCATCCAATTCCTGCACGATCCGATCTCTAAGGGATGCAGGAGCGCGCACGGCATCGGATCGGCTTTACACATTACATACACGCACACATTTTTTTGGGCTTACTGCTTGTCCCTCCCCAGGATTCTGATTGGCTGGCAGTGCTAGTGGAGGGTATGGGGTGCTGTGTGCAATCGGAAGAGAGGGAAAGAAAACGGACAACATTGAGAGCCAATGGGCTGTAGTTCCTTACTCCATCAGCCTCTTTGTTGGCTACCAGGTCAGGCACCCACAGAGAGGGCTCCAAGTGCCATCTCTGGCACCTATGCCATCACTGCTCTAGTATATGAAGTTTTTGCACAAAATACTTTCAAATTAAGTCAACTTAAAAACTTTGACTTGACTTTGAACCTAATTTATGCAAAAACAACATATACTAGCAATATTTTTTTCAAATGATCCCACAACCCTTCTCTACATTTCCAGCAAATTGGGGATGATATCATGTTCACGGAATTTGCAATTCATTCATAAAGTCCACCTACAAAATGGCGCAATTTTCATTTCTTGAGCCGAATATAAACTGAATTTAATTTTGTGAACATTGAGTGCTGAAAGATTGAGCTTATATTTGAGTACCGTATATACGGTAATGTGTAATTAAATATTATTTTATTTCTGTTTTTCAAATGTACACTTAACCTTTTAAAAGATAGGAACAGCTTTTTTATTGAAAATGAAGGTAGTATACCATGTGAAATATTTTCCAATGCTTTGCCAACTTCTTGTCCTTAATAGCAAACTTACTAATTAAAATGTGTCACCTCCTTTTGCCCAGTATGACAACTAACAGAACAGCAAGGTACCGTGGCCTTATTAAATCAGCAGCAAAAAAAATCAGGAATAAATGGAGCAAACCTGCAGTAACCCAAAGCAATCAGATTTTATTTCCCAAACAGTATGATAAGGTCTGAATTGTATGTTATTATGAAATATGTTTCATTAAACAATTGTAAAAATCTGTGGGATTTGACTTTAATATTCAATAAATGTGGTGCTACAGAAAGCTGGCAGATCCAGACACGCAGCAAGGAAGGCGAGGGTGTAGTGTGAGGCCTTGGTCAGCCATATTGGTCCACCATTTTCTGTGGTCACTTTCCATTTTAAAGTAACATATTATGCGCCCATACAATGTTTTTCATTGCAGCTTACACAGAGAGTCAGCCTGTGTTCCTCTATTCTTAATTTAAAAAAAACATATTTTTTCCAGGTGAGGTGGTCCATCAGTTTTGTGCTACATATATAGCGCTATTCTAGAATCAAGCCTTTCATTGGCTGAGTAAAATAGAGAAAAGCATTCACCGTATATAAAGGGGACCATCATCTTATGTCTTTAGGCTTGTTCCCACTTGCGCGGTCGGCAGCGACACGGCATGTTTCTTTTTTTTTTTACACAGTATGGTGAGCTGCAACCGCCCCCGATCGCTCCCATAGTGAATGAATGGACATGGTTAAAAATAGCGTCTACACGCGTATTCTGATTACATCCATTTCTGTCTATGGGCGAGATCTGGGGGGAATTGCCCGTCTGCGGTCATAAATGCAGGGAACCCGCGTTTAAAATCACGGCCAACTGCCCAAGTGGGGACAAGGCCGTTTAATGGAAATGGTCTGGCGCACGGCCGACCGGGGACAAGCCCTTTGTCTGCATATCATTGTGCATAACTGTGTATTGTGAAGGGTGATCAAATGAGCCAATCGATCATAATTCTGGGTAAAGCAGGGTACAGACGTGAAGACAGCCTTATCGGACATGACCATTAATACGGCGATGTCCGATGCTTTGCCTGGGTCTCCAGCTGAGGAGGAGGAGTCGGGGAGAGAGTTCTGCTCTCCCTGGCTTCTCCGATATCTGACAGCAGCATGATGATGTCATCGCGCTGCTGCAGGGTACATCGGATGGCTTGAATATCAAGCCATCTGTACCCTGCTTAAATCATCCAAAATTTATTGTCTACTCAGATTACCTACAACCACCACCTGGGCTGAGTATACATGTTATATAGTGTACTTATTGTACCTGATGATTCCTGTAAGCCTTGTGGTCACATTCCAGCCTTTATGTAATATAAGAGAATTTCTTATGTCTGACTAATATTTCAAGGTCTACCAAATATTACAACGCCTGGCAGAGAAAACAGTCATGGTAGACGGCAGAGACAATTTAGACATGCTAGAAGATGTGTTGGTAGGGGACTGTGGACATGATTCAGGAGACACAGAATGAGGAAGCATTACTTCACACTACACTTTATCAGTGATATTACAGTCCTGTTACGAATCGCTGCTTCCATATTTGTGCTCCCTAAAGCCTCTTAATAATGACTTGTGCCATATCTGATAATTCTCTTAGCGAGATCCATTATAAAAGGTCAATGGGTAAACGTGTAAAAAGAGAAATGGCTGGGGCAGCATAGAACTCACTAAGACAGTAAGCAAAAAAATAAATGGAACTATTACTCTACTACCAGCCTTAAGATTATTTATTATACACTGGACTGAGTAAGAAGGGGCCTGGAGGGCCTCACAATAAACACAAAGGGGCCACAGAGGTTCAAAGACATATTATTTCACTAATATACGAGGATGGCTTCTAAAAAGGACATATATATATATATATAAATAGGAATATAGAAAGTCATTAAACGTGCAGCATCATATGGCATCCAGCTTGATCTATGGTACAGCATTTTCTGAAGGGAAGCATAAGTGTGTTAGAAATAACCTTAGGTTGCAATCCCATTTTTGTGCTAAGCTGTAGCAGAAAAGATGTTTCAAATATCACTGCTCATGGCATTTACTTTTTAATATCTGCCCATATTCTGAAAACAATTGTGTACGAGCAACAGTATATACACAAAAATGTTGTTCAATTTTCCGGTTGCCATGGAAACAGGAGTTCCCCAGAGCTATGCACTAAAGTTGTCTTGTTACTACCGAGGCCTCCTGATTCAACCACTGTTTTATGTATGGATGCACTCCTAATCATTCCCTGATGCTTAAACCTTTTTCCCTGCATGCCTTTCTGCATCCGCCCAATCCTTATAATAATTAGGGAAAGTGACATATTCAGGATGCGGATTATACTTTGCACATAATCTCTCCTCATGGGTATCTGTACTTTCCGCAGGATTCTTAAGAGAGTCATGCAACTCAAAGAACAGCTGTGGGTCAATATAACAATGTGGTTCCTGGAGAATATTTTAGCACCATTATGTCAAGAGATGTATTAAAAGGTTTTTCATTTTGAAAAGAACAAGTCTTGACTGGGCTTAGGCATGAATATGAATACTGAGCTGTAAATGATTATTAAAGTGCAGGCTTACCTAGGAGACATGGAGTTTTAGGATTTTACTTACCTTCTCTTATCCTGGTTCTTGGATTTAGAAGTGAAAATTGATCTGCAAGAGTTGGGCTTTTTAACAATTGATCAATACACAAAATATCAGGACAGCAACCCATGTCCAAAGTCTTACTAGATTCCTTAAAATGTTTGTGGCCATCTTTGGTGAAAATTCAATGTCTGTAAACGGTTTGCTTTGGCGCCTATTCATCCTTTCCACTTTACAGGCTTTCTCCTAGCATGTCTTCCAAATAACAAAAACAACAGAGGTACCCTACAGAGGCCTGCAGCATCTGAGATGTAGCACTCTGTTGCAGTTTATCAGAGAATTGCAAGATCAATGTCCTTGGATGTCCACTTCTGGGAATAATGGTAAATGTCTTGATTTGTAAAAAAAAACTATTTCTTGTTGTAGAATATTGGACCTACAGCTGCTGGGCACATACGGTGTAGCCTAGGGCTCAAACAAGACTCTATTAAAACAGCCCCTGCTTATTTCTTTTTCCCTTTTCTTGTGTGGGGGGTGTGATGGACCATCAGCCCTGTCATGGTGGAGCACCTTGTCTACATGGATACTTATTATATTTAAGAACAGTTAGTATAATTTTACGCACAGGTATTAATTTATAACATTTGGAAAAGGATTGATCATGCTCTCATTGATCGGTGTTTCAATAAATGCTGAATAGATTGAATCTCCAAGAATGCAAAACACATATTTGTTCAGCATGATATACTGTATATACCTGTATATACCTGTCTCTTAAAATGTTGTATTACTCTTAAATTGAACTGACCTTGAAAGCATGTATAGATATGTATTAACATTCTAGTTGCAAAATCAGTGACTTAAAAGACCTGGAGTTCAGTCTCCATTTGGTGGTGGATTAAGTGATGTGTTCCTGCTCCTCTCTTTTTTACATATATATAGCCCTGAGCTCACTCGCCACCCTTAAAGCGGACCTACCATCAGAAGTTCATCTTTGCATGAATAGCACTAGAAGTGTCGATAATTGGAAGGAAGTTTAAGAGTAATTTACCTGTAATGAGTAATTTAATATTCCTCACAGCCCCGCCTCTCTCCCTGGATCTGATGATGAGCGACCGCACATCATAAGAACGCTGTGAAAGCTGGGTAATTCTGTGATCTCAGCTCTCCACTGAAAGTACACAGATGAAAATTCCCATAGAAAACCATTATAAACACCCCCACTAGTGATATTGCGCCATGAGTTAACGCCTGTAAGCCTTGCGAATAAAGATGGAATCTCAAATGATTCCAGGGAACAGTACGTAAGTATAATTTTTCAGGACCATGGAGCCCTAATCCACCACCATACCAGCTCAGGCTAAGTCAAACTTAAATTTTACATATATATATATTATATATTTGCTTTAAGCTAGCCATACATGAGTCGACTTTTGCATAATCGATCTTAGATTCAATCGTGTTGTGCAATTTCATTACATCTATTATCCCCCCTCACACAGTGTGATCAATTTAAACATGACCGTTGAATCAAATGGGAATTTCAAACTGTGTATGGACACCTTTACCCTTCTTACACTATTAACTTACCTAACCAGTTTTCTGTTACTCCTCCACAGGAACGTGCTGTGCTCTGCTCTACTGTTTCATGTGTTTAAGATTGGGCAATTGACTTCTTCTGTATTAACTTCATTAGGGGTTTTCTTTGTTATCTTTACTTTTATATGATTTCAGACATCTTTTTTTTGGTCATACTACAAATTTTGTTTATTTTACCAATCCTGTTATTGTTCTTTCGTATCGTTATTCAATTGAAAAAGTTAATAAAACCTTAAAAAAAATCACGAATAAAAAGTCTGTGCTACTTTAAAATATAAAAAAAAATACACACATTATTTCAAACGTTAAGTTCTGGTTGATCATAGCGCAAATACGAGCCATCCATGAAGTGGTTAATATCACAATTATTCTTGAGAGGGAAATCATAGAAACAGAAGGGAAAAAAAGATAACAGACACATGCATATAGCCTAATCCTCAGGGATAGCCACAGCTGTAAAAATGTACAAAACACTTTGAACTTATTGACTATATAATCAATAACCTGCAACCACTCAGCGGAGCTTTTGCCTAAGCACATAAGTGATGCTGTGAGACATTATGCTGATGTATAAGAACAGATCAGCACAAACCGACCTGTTTATTGGCTGCGCATATCTTCTGCTGACCATGTTCCAACTAATGTGCAAATAAGGGTTTAAGCAAAAGCAATCATCCTCTTTACTATAATACAGTTCTTCTCTGAAAAAAATGTGCATGGTTTTGCTCTTAATGCATATTTAACTACATTTTATTTTTCCTCCAGGCCTACTTATTTCAATGTTATTTGATAATTATTATTCTTTCCCCTTTAATCTCTTGCAATGCATTATGCAGCAATCATTAGTCAAGCACTAAATATACACTAGACGAACAGCCCACTTGCTTTTGTTCTTATTTAATAATCGTAATAAGTTCTGTTTTTTTCTACAGATACATTGGCAAGTGCAGTACATGTGTAGGATGCACTGTTTGAACTCTCTGATAAAGAGAACTTTTCTGTTCATATGTGACTGCTACACAATGAAAGAAAAATTACGATTAGGCATATGAAAGTCCTTTACATGGTGTCAGATCGCGGGTTTTGTTTTTTATTGATAATAAGCAGTCCATGAAGAGGAAGTTTCTCCGTCAAAACTTTAACACTTTGTATTATTTGTTTTGTCCCAATACCCCTCTGAAAATTAAATGGCCCCAGAAGCAGACCAATCCAACCACTGTGCTTTATGTAGTACCTACCACCAGGAGCTACAGAACAGTATGATAACTCACTATTAAAAAATATTATGGTTTGCGACTCTAAGGCTAGGTTGG
The DNA here is from genome assembly GCA_036250615.1 of Ptychadena robeensis. Taxonomy (NCBI): domain Eukaryota; kingdom Metazoa; phylum Chordata; class Amphibia; order Anura; family Ptychadenidae; genus Ptychadena; species Ptychadena robeensis. Next base: position 52,183,946 of record CM070033.1, on the reverse strand, counting down.
ATGTATGGATTTCGGCACAGTGCACAAGCCGGGCACTGAAGTCAATGGGCTATGTCATGGCTGTCTTTACAGCCCTCGACCTGTTAGTTCAATCCTCCCTCGCGTCCACAGTGCTAAACGTGATGGAGGCTTGACCTATGTCAGCACGGCTCATGGGGGTTTGCACTCATTGGATGCGCTGACTTGCAAGCCCTAGCCTAATAGTATTTGTTATTATAAAATCTGGGCTTTAATGACCGTGTCCAGGAATGCAAATGTAACCCGAGTAACCTAGTTTAACTCAATATATAATTGTAAAATGTTGTTAATGAAATATTTTCAGCTTTGCCCTGCATTAAGTAAAATACATGTCATCAAAATATAAACTATATCCTAAAAGAAGAGCTTTTTATGTTATTGTCAGAAGCTTATTGAGCATACCCCATACATGGTCTGTTTAGCCATTCTCTATATAGCCTATTCGACAGGAGAGGATTCAGCAGACCAATGCACTGTACATTATACAGAAAGGAGAGGATCAAAGACAGAAAGTGACTGGTCTTTGGATTGATCAGTGTGCAGATATGTAAAGCTGGGCATAGACGGCGATTCCTGCCCAATATTTCGGCCAATCGACCGACGTGCACGTTCCCGCCAAGCTTCTGGCAGAAAAGTCAGGTGCGCCCACCTTGCAAGATCGACCAGGAATCTGCCGCATGTCGGCTCGCACGGTGATCTGACATGCCGGTAAATTCCCGGCTGGAAACGACACCTCTATGCCCAGCTTAAAAAATATGTGAAGCATACTAAGGGCTTGTTTCCATTTACGTCGGGACCCCTACGCTGAGACGATGTAGCAGATAGACTTACCTGCTCGGCGGAGGATCTGTCTTCACGGCGCCAAGCCACTCCACCGATGTAAGGCTTAACATAGTTGAGTACGTTGAGCCTCTGCACTGGCGGATGTGTAAACAGATCATCAATATCAATGTGCTACGTCGGGACTCCTGCTAAGCGTATACGCTTAGCGTAGGGGTCCCGAAGTATAATGGAAACAAAGCCTAAGAATCAGGTAATACCACATGTGCCTCTTGTATTCACACAATATTTGACACTCCTCTTCTTCTTATACTAAGTTGATAATGTAAGCATTTACCAAGGGCCAGAAAAAAACCTCTGCAGAAGGCCAAATTTGTTAATTGGTTGGTTATTATTGGTTTCTAAATACCAATGCCAGTGTAATTGCAGAAAACTACTCATTCATTTTGTTAACACCATATTAACAGTTGAGTGTGTATTATGTGAAAAAGTTTGCTAATGTGTATAGTGTGTGTTTGGAATGTGAAGAAAACCGGTCCACTTTAATACTAGGACTGATTAGGAAAGGCTCTTTGAACACGCTCAGCTTCACTAGCACTATTTCAGGTTTCCATAGGCTACCCTTCGGCTAATGTTACATTTGGAAACTTTGAAGATTTTTTAAATAGAAGGAATAAACTATCGGATGCCAGAACATTTGCTATGCTATTCAAGCTTCAAAGATGACCTGTATGTTCATGCAATCAAGAAGTAATGTATCTCAATTTTATGGAAAGAATTACAAAATGATTGCTATATTCACTAAGTGAACTTGCTATTATGACAAAGTTAAAGTATAGTTAACTTGGGAGAATTTAAATGCATTCTAATTTTTGTAACCGATAGATGTGAATTTCAAAATGTGCCGTTCTGTCACAACTGGTTTGAATTATTCTATTAGAAAGAGATGAAATCACTCCCAGTGTATTCATTTTTTAAGTGTTACAATATACTTGCTAAAAGCAATGTTTCACGACTAATTGGAAGCTAGACATCCAGTCATTTGTAGTCTATACTATATACTTGAGCTCGGAGATTAGAGAAGCCCAGTTTTACGCATATATCTAATATTAACTTTATAAAATACACTGAAACAGTTACAAAAGCTTTAGCTTTTAGTCTTCTAGTCTTTATGATCTGAATTGAAATTTGACTAGATCTTTGGATAGACAAAGCTGTATCTTTTATCTCTGCTATACTACATGACTAAAGCTGGGTACCGTCTATTCCTTATCCGATCCTATGCAGTAGCAGGCAGCGTGATGATGTCATTACAGCTCATTAGTTCGGCTGGGGGCAGCTGGAGGCTGAACTAACGGGATCGGACTAAAATTTACCGTCCTGTCGAATAACTGTTGCTGCCTCCAATTCCTGTACGACCCGATCCCTGAGGGATGAGGGAGCGAGCACGGCATCGGATCGGGGATCGGATCGTGCAGGAATTGGTGCGTGTATGCCCAGCTTTAGACTCTATTCCCTGTATGTGTTCCCTGAGTTTTTAGGAAAGCCCAGAATGATTTGGCTAAACAATTTAAACCAACCTTAAATAGGCCCACGAAAATTCAGAAAAGCTAGCCAACGCCCTGCTTTGTTTTTAAGATATGACACAACATCACATAAACTTCAGTATCAAGCACTTCTTAAAAACAGCTACATATATATGAGCAAATAAATAAATAATTAGGAGAACACAACAGCAGGAGCTGCCCGGATTTCTCAATGAGGGTCAAGGAAGCCTGTTCTCAGACAGAAATGACGAATGCCATTGATGACCTTCTTCAAAAGATTATTAGTTGTCCGGTTGCCTTAATGACCTACCAGCTTGATTACTTTCTGAGTCATTGACCTGGCACAAGTGTTCTGACTAGTAATGTCAGAGTGAAGTCAGAGCTTCTTATGAGCACACTTGTTCCAAGCCAATAGCCCAGAGAGAACAGAAGTGGATTACCATAACATCATGAAAACTGCTTTTTACAAGGAGAAGGTCAATTTCCATTCTTTCTTCAGTATAGCCTTTTACACAAAAAATATGATTATCACTTTGTGACGCTGTATATGAAACATGAAGCAGGACTGTTTATTTGATGTGACTATTTAGAGCAGTTCTACTTCTTTAATCTGATCCCCCAGCAATACTTTGAATAGCTGGCTGCATCTCTACTAGACACAACACAATACATCCTGGTGCCTAAGTCAAAGCTGTATAAGCAGACAGCCTTCACGTCGTCCTGTGTGAAATGTACTGTAAAAGACCTAGATACAGGAAAATGTCTTTCATCGCTGCACACACCCTCCTTTCTCCTTCTAATATATCCAACTGACCTGTCTCAGGGTGTGAAAAATGGAAGGGTCACAGAAAGTGACAAAGAAACAGAACTAGCTAACTGTGCACAGATGGCGAGAAAAGGTCTAGTTACTATCGTGGAACATAAGACTTATGATCTTTACATACAAGAAATTTCCCTTCTGTTTAACCTCTATTGTGTAGGTTCATATGAACTCACAGATCTCATACGCATTGAGTCTATTCAACTCTTACCATATTTTTCATGTGAACCATAAAACATCACAATATGTAGCGTCAGCATTAAAGTAGACTTTAAACCTTGATTTTGTGTGCTGACATTTTTTACAGATATGTAAGGAATTAATTGGCTTAGCAAATGTACCCTTGGATGATTAGCTCATTAAGGCTGGGTCTACACTTGGCAGCCCCAAAACTGTAGGTGGCTTTATGGACCCGTCTATGCTTTGGCCGCTATTCGGGAGCTGTTTCTTACAGTTAAGGGTGCTTTATCAGTCATGTCCTATACTTTTCATGAGCAATCCGAGGCGGGTTTTGCTCACATCACATATCAGGCCCATTGTTACCAATAGGCACATTACATGACTCAGGTGTGTCGGGATTGACAACATCCAGCCAAGTGTGGTGAACACGAAGAAAAAAACATAGGCTCTAGTTCCCCTGCATCTGATACCATGTGTTTTCTGTGTTTTTGATGTATACATTGCTAGTCAATGGATGAGTTTACAGTATGTAACAAAATGCACTGAAAAGGCGTGGTAATGGTGGAAATAGAGCCTTACTTGCCACTTCTACTGAAAAGGAAAGCAAACATTAATCAGCTTTATATCCTTCCAGTTTTATTTCTGTATTAATTAAAAAAAAAACTATTGTGCTAGGGTCATGGCACTCTGTTGTCTGATATCGATGCAAAGCCTGTTACCAGCAACCATGCTTTTCAAGAGTGACATTGGAGTGCATATCCATTTGCATTCATTTGACTTGTGTTGGTGTCACATTGGATTATCTTGTATCTGAGGACTGCCTAACATGCTTATTCCATTATATTCCAACATATCCTGATCTGCCTATCTACATCTTAGATTTGCCAGTCCACTTATGAATCAGTAGAATGCCTATCGCTACAACAAATCTGCACCCATTAATGCTGCAAACATGAAAGAAGCACAGGTGACAAAACAGTAGACAAAGACCAGTGTATCTTGACAAATCAGTTCTTACCTGTGCATACAGTCTTGCATACAGACTTTGCATTACACCTTTCCAGAGTTTTACAGCAAGGATCTGAAAATTCAAAAACAGAGCATTCTGTAGAAAAACACTTACACTTGTTCTATATACAATTAATACATAACTCTATTGAACTGAGATTTGAATATTTACCCATCATAAGCTTGATCATTTCAAACCAATGGTTGATAGAATTAATAAGTAAGTTGAAGCTAATATCCATTGAAAACAAGGTCATTTTCAATGATTATTCGATTGATATCTATCTAACATTTAATCTATTGAATATATAGGCTTTAGAAGGGTCAGTTTAAAGGTGGCCATACACGGTTCGAAATCGAACATAAAATCTATAGAAAAATGATCAGATGTGTTAGTAAATTTTAGTCGATCGTACAAGTATCTGACAGATTTTTTTTTATATATTTAGATCGATTTGTGTGCAATGGTACTATGGAGCATGTGTGCCACTCTAAGTACAGGAATCGATCGTCTTATAATCGATCACACTGTATGGTGGTACAATTAATCATTGTTAGACTATCGATATTTAAATCGCACAAACCGATCGGATCTAAGTCGAACCGTGTATGGCTAGGTTAGTTACTTATATCTCGGACGGTCTCAAATATTTTGGAGATTTGGTTATGTCAACACTTTGCTGCTCACTGTTGTACGGAAGGCTTCCTGGAGATGAAGCGGTACCTGAGGACCTCCCTGCTACAATACTTGAATGAATCTGTGTTTCCTCTACAGTTGCTTTTCAAATATTCTCCTGCACATTACCACATTAACAGTCATCATGGGTCAGAATGATGGGCATCTCCGTTTTAGGGAACATTGCCGGATACGGCAAGGAAAATGGAGATCTCTTTTGTGTTTATAAATATAGAAACATGTACAAAGTGACCAACCTTTCTATCTTTTCTAGATAAATAGTTCAATATATGGTTAGCCCTTCCAAGGCATACTTTTAGGCGCCATTGTAAGGTGGACAGATTTAACAAGCAAAAAAACAGACAAATACATTATTTAATGAGGACATATTTTATCATCACTTTAGCTAACCATTGTAAATGGGATCATTAAAGAAGAAAAGGCTTAGCTTGCAATTTCTTTGGTACTTCCATCATTAAAAGTTTACGCCGTTTTATTACCTTTGCCTAAAAGCTTTACATCCGGAATACATAGGCGATAACATAAATGCATTTTACAATGTACACACATTTACCAACAGATTGTTTTTAAGCATATACAGTTTACAGAAGCCATGTAAATGCAGCCACAAAATGTAATGGATGAAAACACGACAACAATAAAGTACTTTCAACAAGTTTTAATTTTATATGTGTACGTTTATAAAAATCTCATCAAGTGTCTAAATGTTTTAGAACATATTAACATTTTTATTTTATACATATACCTGTATGTTGTCACCAACCCATTACTTTAGGATCTTGTATTAACCTGAAGACAGTATTAAAGCCTGAATGAGGGATCTGCGACATCCCGCTTTTCTAATGACTTTGGTTAGCCAATAAAGGGGATCACCAGAACTCAAAAACTTCCTGTATTCTGGTACAACAATCTACTATTACTAGGATCTTGTATTGAGATACAACTATATATAACTATATTGATTCTAATAAAGATAGTGTTTAGGTTAGAGGTGGACAAATGTTTTGACTCATGGGCCATAATGGGTTTTAAAATTTTACAGAGGGGCCAGACAAAGAATCTGTAAGGGTCGCCCAGTTCAAAGTCCTCCCAGCCTGGGTGTGAAAGTTAAACAGATTACACCCAGGTGCCCAACCTGCGGCCCTTTGGGCATTCTTCAGGGTCCTCCACTTGCGGCCCCTAAAACTTACTGTTCATGCATATGGCATAGGAATTCACATTGCATCACATAACCTCTGAATCAAAATGTGCATCACCATACTACAACAGTGTTACGCAATGCTTTAAGTATCATTTAAAATAATTTATTTTATGAATAATTTAAATATTTATTTAAAAATGAAAAATAATGTCTTCTAGCTATGCCTGCTGTCATTTCCACACTAAAAAAGTCAGCATAGATTGAAAATGTTATGTGCGGCCCTTTAGTGATTCCAAGGGCTGCACTTGGGGCCCTCCATTTCAACTCCATTGCTCACCACTGGATTACACTGTTATTTTTTGGTACTGCTTAAAAAAATTGTGAGTATTAATCCAACTGCCAGAGAAGTAAAAAAAAATGTAAACAATTAATAAATTACTAAATAAAAATTGGATAGTAAATGTAAATATTCTATTGCAGACATGGGCAAGTTATGGCCTCTAGAAGAAAACCATTACAATCATCTTCTAGGCATTAGCTTCAACTATTGCAGAGAACAAGTCGAGAGGAGCCAGAGTGTCTTGACACCAAGGTGGATTAAAAGACTAAATGGGCTGTAGCTTGCCCACGTCTGGTATAGGCAGACAAAAGGCTTGATAAAGCTTGACCCCTGCTCCCAAAAATAGTTCCCCTGCAGTAAGGCTTGAATTCAAATTTGTTTCAAACTCTGACACTGTAATCAGAATTCTTATCCTTCAATCCCAAAGAGACACCAGCACAGTGTCAGATAAAATTTGCAGGGACAGATCCACCATAGAAAAATGTATGCATGGGAAATGAGATATGGTAAAAATGCTATTCGATTTTTCTATAATGGAGCATTTAACCCCTGCAATAAGGAACTCACAATACTGCAAGGAAAGCTTTTTGTGACACTATAATTCAGCTTTAACATGGCACACAGCAACATACAAGCTCAGTGGACCAGTAAGTGATCATCCCCTATTCTCTGTCAAATAGTGATGTGATTGGTGGCTAATTGCGGTAGGTTCCTATACTTGTAATATGATCAAGGTTTCTTACAGCATTTTTATTTAATTAACCACCATAAATTTAATTTGAGAAACATCTATTCTATACTCATATACTCAAATACAAGCAGGGGGGACTAACTTTCTAGAAACTATATGCAGAAAGTTCAAGAAAAAAAAGAAGAAGTGGAAGAATTCCTGCTTTTCATTAAAAAATGTCAAACATACCGGCATAATCACCCTCATTTTTCTCTTATAGTTTCTGCAAGGAATAATGTTAATTTAATAAGTAGTGGAATGCTAGGGGCAGAGTAGGGAATGATAGGGGCAATTTGTAAATGTAATTTATTGTAATTCAGGCATGGAGTTTGGAATCGCATATACAGGGACATTCCGATGCACTCCAGATAATTGATCTCGCTCCGTATTTACGATTTTAAACCCTAGTTAACATTTGACACATGAAATCTCCTTTGGGTATTAGAGCACTTTGAAAAAAATGCCTGCTAAGATATACTTTATTAGCTATACTTATGTGGATATTGGGGATTTCTTCTATAGAAGACAGTCTTAGCAACTGGATGTCTGTATCTGTCGAGTATAATCTGTTATATTACAAGGATGATTGATGGAACACAGGGAGAGACGTGAGCTTGAGGGGATGGAGACAATTAGTGTGGCAGTTGTACAATTATTTGCTGGGGGGAATGCTGCTTTCCAAATATCTCCTTTGGAAACCGGCAGCATGGCCTTGAACCTAGTACTTATAACCTCTCATTGCCCATCTATGCCTGGGCTATTTAAAGCCCAAACTCCAGGGAGGATATCATTAAGCTGCTTTAACTTAGTTGTACCACTTGTCCTAAAGAACTGTCCTTTAACTCATGTTTTATCTATTTCTATAAAATCTTCATTATTTTCATGAAAAAGTTTAGTGATAGCTGTAATGCTGGCTGTCAGTTGGAAGTCTCACACAGCAAGCACTGCTATATACTGTAAGTCTCTTCCTCTCCGCAACCCTGCACCTACGCATTTTATGAAAGGCCTGGAGAAACAAGAGCCATAGATCTGACTGCATTTCTGGATGTCTGATTTGTACGACCTGAAGATTTGGTAGTATTAGGAGAAAGCATGAATAAGAGACTATGGGAGAAGAAGAAAAGTTCCAACTGTTGTGAAGAAGGTCATATATGTTCACCCCAAAATACCACTTAATGTGTAATTTACATGAAGTCCTCTCTTTTTCCCCAAAGTACTTAGCAAAACAGAACCACATGAAAGTAAGCTTGAGACCACAAGTGATGACATTTTATACTGGTACATGCTATAACAGCAATGATTAAATGGTACCCTAAAACAACCAATTAGATATGAGCTCATTTGACCCAAAGTGCTGAAGAATGAATAATAACTAATTTGTAAGGGTCATAGCAGCTCACAGACTCTAAAAAACACAAACTACTGCAAAAAGTACAGCTCTGCTACTCTGCTACGCTATAAGCAAGAGCTATATGACAACCGAAGCTGAAATGAAAGCTATCGTTCAATTTTTCCCTATTATGTCTCACAGCTTTAAAATGTGACATCCAGCACATCCAGCTGTACACATTTGCTGCTTACATCTTATTTCTGGCCTATTTGGCTGGTAAACTTTTAATAGAAGTTAGCCACTCAGATAAAGCTAACAAATGGAGCAAATACTGACGAGACATAAAAGATGATTATCTAATTTGTTTGGAGCTTTCATCCGCAACTAATAACGATTTCATAACATGTACAAGGGAACATCTTGCGTTCTGCAAGCAACATTTCTCATAAACGGTGCCAACTCTCTCCAAAATTCATTAATAGGGAATTAGATTTGTCCATATTAATTTTCTAATTCCCATTTGCCCAGGTGGCACATGCAATCCTAAACCATTAGAAGAGGTTTTAAATGGAATGATTACATTAATACTGTAGGTTTCCTAAACCAAGGATGTATTTGTAGCAATCTTACTGTGCATGTAATACATCCTTAGCACCATATTCCGGGAGCGAGTCTAGTATACGTTAAACAATAAAAGAGCCAGCCTATTCATTTTACAGTCACATTATTCAGACTACAGATGAACAACAATAGATACCCAAGTCCTTATTGACACCTTCTACATTGAGGCTTCTATTCTTCCTTTTACATCAGAAGGCTGAATGCATGTATTTTCTCTGTGAGAGCTTTCTGCGCAATGCTGTTGTCATGCACTGTTACAGAACTATTTAGGTTAACAGAACAATCAATACATCTGGAAAAACACAATAGAATATGGTTGAAATATTTCTTGGGTCATGATTGCATTTCTCTTTGGGTCATTTAGACCTATACCACTTAGCCAGTAACACAAGAAAACTTGTTTTCCAAATTAACTATATGGGCTCATTTAGATTTAGACTATTACTGAGGTAATGTATGCCATATTCACTTCATTACTGCAGCTCCTCAGAAGGTATGTACTCCAGGTTAAAGTAATGCATGGTATTACCGTGCGGTGCTGCAATGAAGACGCGGCATTCGGCCACTCAGATAACGCAGAGTTGACAGAGTTCACACTGTCCCATTAATTACTGTAGTGCAAAAAGAAGCAAGGGTCACGCGTCCAGATGTATATATAAAATTATCTCTTAAGGTAGCCATACACAGGTTCATTTGTCAGCAATCAATTGCCGATCGATTGCCGATCAGGAATCTGCGATTGATCGGATTAGGAATCGATGCAACACCACTTTGTTATTCCGATTTGTGGTCGATTTGAACATGAGCTGATCTCCAAAATGGTCGATTCCACAAAATCCATCGATCGGAAAGGCTGCTGCATAGGACTATGGGTCCATCAATGTACTCCGATTGCCAAACGATCGACCAAAAAAAAACAACTTGTTTGTTCAATGTCCGATCTGATTTTTTGTCGATTTTGTTTGGTTGATTGTTCAGGGTGGGCAGAACGCGATTGATTGCCAAATGATCTCTTGAACGCACGCAGTGATCAATCAAAAATCTAGTGGAAAATCGACCTGTGTATCGCTACCTTTATAAGAACTAAAAATCTGTATGCCAGATGGTAGGTAGGTAAATGCAGTTATTTGCAAATAACGTAAAAAGAAAAAGCCTTTTTCGTCTTGAGAGACCCAACCAGATAGTTAAAAATTTGCCACCTGAACCACAAAAGACTGGTTATGTGAGTTCAGGTTCACTTTTAAGTAAGGATGCCGAGGTTGTGTCACACATAGGGAATCAAAGGTCTGGTTTAAAGACTTAAAAAAAAAGGTCCCCTACCAGCTCAGACTGCAATACTCAATCTGGAAAGATGTCCTTTAAGCAGGCCATACATGGGTCAGATTTTCAATCAATCGACTTAAAACGATACATTTTTTAGTCAATTGATTGAGAATTGAGTTTTGCCCACCTGGTTAAATCGACTTAATCCGATCAAAATTTAGTGAAAATTCAGTCGTTATTTGATTGGACTGGATGGTAAATTTTGATCGGTTGATTGAAAATTGGTTCGGTATTTTGAGAACCAAGTGTGGTCAACCAATTTTTGATCGATTTTTTCTACCTATTCTACCTCACTTCTGATTGAAATTTTAATCGGACTATTTTGGATCGATTGTTAGGTCGATTGAAAAAAAAAAATCGATCAACAATCTTGTACTACATATGGCCCATGATACAATCGACATACAATTTTATACCGACTTAAAAATTTATCGTTTTAAGTTGATTGATTGAAAATCTGACCCGTGTATGGACTGCTTTAGTCTTTTTGTCTTAAGATGTCCCCACCACAGCCCCCTGAAATTACTGTACATTAGCAATCTGTATCACTAAGATCCCCTCACACCAAGAAGACCATGCATGTCCTATGACCTCCATGAACACTTCTGAGTAGGGAAAAAAGAAAAACAACAACAGTACACATTTAACACACTCGACTTTAAGTCTTCCCAAACAACATATGGGAAAAGTTTGTAATAGTAGAGCTGCTTATGAAAGAACACCTTAGTTATCAAAAACAAAAGACTGTATAATCGCTCTTGACATTAAGTTATGTACAACTAAAAGAGAAAATCCCTTTTTCAGACATTAAGGTAGCCATACACGGGCAGATTTTCCATGGCCAAATTTTGTGGGGCTGATTGACCGCAAATCAGGTGCGTCCACCTGGTCAGATTGACCAGGATCCTCCCTGCATGTTGGATCACACGACCGGCTGTTCTTATTTGGATGGGAATGGCACACAAAGGGTGACCAGCGATCCTCTGAGGGGATGGATGCAGAGTGATGACGCAGCAGTCGGTTGCTCATCTATCGAGGGAGAATCTGCCCATGTATGGGCACCTTTAGATGGTGAATGGACATGAGAGTACAATTTAATGATAGATATTTCTATTTACAATGTATAGTCCAGCAATCAACATGAATGGACTGTTAGCATCTCTGTCAATGTGTGAATTTCCACATGCAGTACATCTGGAAATTTGTGTTCTAATTTATTTCCTCAGTGAAATGTAACAAAGCGGGGATCCTATTAGCACAAATTATCTAGTAACAATGCCGGCAAAGGACAGGTATGTCAAGAAATAGCTTTCATCATTGCCTGCAGTCTATGTCTAGTTTACTGTACTTCAGATGATAGCTTGTATCTAAGGGAAATGATCTTTGTGCCCTCTTATTCATTACTGTTTAAAAGTAGTATCTAAAGCTCCGACTGTTAGCCTCAGATAATCATGCTGACACAAACACACTTTGACTTATTGAACACCAGTCGTTCCACTGCTTTTATTACCATATTATAGTACAAAAAAGCCCTTCGATGCTAAACAACTCAACCGTACTGGATTTCCAAACCAAAACAAAGAAGAGTCGATAAAACTTGTGTTAAAAAATGAGATTGACTCCTAGTAAACCTCCTAAACGATACCCCAGTGCTCTCAATTATTGGTTGCATCTTTGTAGCCGATAAAATGTGGGACTCTTGAAAAGGATGAGCCAAGCTTTCTTCTTTTAAACTTTATTTCCTGGGGGATTTAGTAGAATGCTATATAAACTGTTTTATGTTCACTCAATAGACAGAATTAAACGAGGTTTGTCGCTGATGTAAAGGTCATGTGGGAAAGGACACAACAGAATTATCATACAGTCCAAAGTCATTAGTTAAGTTTTTGCACACAGGCTTTCTGTGGAATTATTTCGACTTTAATTTATCAAATGCAATACTTTGTTTTAAAATGTCATACATTCAAAATAGGAAAGGTTATATTAAACAGTAATGCATTTCTATGGTACTCATGCTACTAAAGATTATAGCAATTGATTTCCAATTTACTACCAGCATTTATGGGCGAGACAGGAGAGGTTTTAATGCTGAGAACACAGGACTACTGGTATGGAAGTACGCCGTCCAAGATTACCTTTGCCGATGACTTGTTGGTTATAACTGTATTTTGTTAAGCTTGGTATATAAGCTTAGAGAAATGTATCATTTGGCAAAATAACATATTACAAAAGACAAATATATAAACAGATGTATGTAAGATACAGACAACTGAAATAAGGAATTCATATCTTAGTGGAAGTTAGTATCACATTTAGCATGCCATGTGTCAAGCCATCCACAGGCATTACAGGGGGCCCAGATGTGTATTTTTTTACCTTAACTGCTATACTGCTATAAATATACATGGCTGAAAAACACAAGAATGTACTTTTATATCTAAGAAGAAAGGAGGGAGAAGAAAGTAAGGTCATCTTCATGGTCTTATCTATAGAAAACCATTCCAATTACCATATTTTTCTGACTATAAGAAGCACCAGACCATAAGACGCAACCAGTTTTTAGGGCGGGAAAACCAGAAAAAAAAGATTTAATACGTTTTCACATGAATTGGGTTAATGCAATGAATTTGATGAAACAGGGAACCAACATGTTCGTAAATCCCTGTTCCATTGCCGGGTCTCCTGTGATTCGCACATCGATTTGCCATTCAATCGACGAACACTCAATCGCGGTGTTAGCAGAATGATGTCACCACGCCTGCTTGATCGTTCGTCGATCGAGCATGTATCGACCTGTGTGTGGGCAGCCTTAGTAGCTGTTATTTACAGCTATTATCTGTCTACAAGCATATTTCCAAGGGTGCATTCCTTGTGGTAACATTAGTGGGCAATGCCAAAATGATGCACATAAGTACAACCACTAGTCAGGTCACTTGAAAGACAATGTAGTTGAATGATTCAGATCCACGTACAAGAACAGAATCACCAGGTATTCTAAAACAGATTCTGATAAAAGACCCTGAACATTCTTTTTTTACCCGTTAAAGCTCATCTTTCTTCACTCGTATCCACTCAACTTCTGATATATCCTCAACCCATATAAATCTATACAACATGTAACAGGACTTCTGTAGTCTGTCATTTATAAGAAATGTCATCTGTAACAATCAGGAAGCAATGCATACTTTCAGACATGAAAGTGTTAAAACTAGAATGAAGAACAGATCGTTCTCAGATGCTTTGCATAGTGCTTGCCAAGTGTCATGTATACACTGTGGGAGTGCTGCACATAGGGTTCAATGATCTCTATAAGTCAGCGGGTGGGAGAGCGGTACTAGCGCCTCTTCAAGCTGTGCTATGAGACACCAGTAATGTGTGGGACTCAATAACCTGAGCTCTGCTCTACATTGTTCATGGTAAAGCAGAAACATTTAAAAGAGATAACCTTTGAGAAGCATACACAAAGTAACCAGTAACCAAAGTAACAATACATATATGGGAGCTGTTCTAACTGTTAAAGAATTAGTATTGTGTCCCATATTTCCTGCCCTGTTTTCCCTCTACTACTCTTATCTAATATAGTCGGGACTCCCTGTGATTGGCCAGATACAAAAAAAACTTAAGGCCCCCACATGGCACCGAGTGGGGGCCGACAGAGCAGCTCAGATCAGCGATGCTGTCATCACGCTGCTCATCATCGCTGACAGCATTGGGGGGCACCCTGTGTGTGCCGGCCGTTAGCTTCAATGGAGACGCTGGTATCGGCCAGAGATTATGAGACACATCTGTTCTCTGGCCAACCGAGCTGTGGGGCGACAGGGATCTGTCGCCCCATGTGGGCACCCCCGATCAGCGGCCGCTCGGTACGTGTATGGCAGCCTTTACATTTACCATTAGTGATCAATATCAGATACTTACTAATTGCAGTAAGACCCAACAAAACATTTTCCTTTCTTGAACACATATTGTATTTGATGTATGATGGCCTGTTACTTCTTTTTATCTCAGGAAGCGATTCTCAAATTATAAATCTAACAGATATACACGGTGTATGTGAGATATTTTATATTCAGAATACAAACTGCTGTGAGCTAGCACATTAATCGAACAGAAGTAATGGCTATACAAGTCTCGAATTCTATTGAAGCAATAAGCATCCTTGGCTAGACTCTCCTCTACTTTTGCCAGCAAGGAAAGCAGGAAGCTTTAAACAGCGAGTATAGGCACTTTTCGACATTAATATATATCAAAATCTGAATATTATGGAGCTAAATGCTATACATAAATTATGAATGTGTTTGTACTTAACTAAATCTGTGTAGCTTGTCCATCTCATTCTCTATTGTTTCCTCTGCAGACGTATCGAGAAGGAATTTATTCACCCAATGAGTTCTACAAACATTCATGGGGATTTCTGTTTATCTTGTTCATCCTTACATGATTGGGTAATTGAAGATCATTTTGACACAAATATGAACTTCTTTAGAAATGTTGGCCTACTATGGCTATGGCATAGTTTGAAACCAAAGCCAATGTCTTTGGTAACAGAAACTATGCAAATCAAAGTGACCCTTGCCATTTCTTTTGCTATCCATTCCAACAGTACATGTGCAGAGTCTTCCCAACGCACAATTAGTAGTGGAAATGCAAGAAAGTAATTCCTCTGTGCTGCCACCGACCACACTCTACAGTTTCAAGACACTGGTCTTAAGACCATCATTGGATATTCATTTTATTTTCATGTTACCTGATAAAAGCTGGGCAGAGGATTGTCTATATGCATCAGTGATGCAGAATGTTTCTAGGCAAATGCCTAGTGTAGCAGGCTGATTAATAAAACCCAAAAAAAACTAAAGAATAACGCCCATTGAAACTCAAAGCCAAACTGAACGTCTCAAAACTCCGTATGGGAAAGCTGCGATAAAAAAAAAATTGCTTAAATAAAGTTTACATATCTTTGTAAACTTAGGGTGTCCATACACTGGCCGATGCCCGTGAGATAGAGGAGCCATTGAGCTCAGTGTTATGATGTCATCACTCTGCGCACAATATTAAAGGAGCTTGAGGCTCAGCCGATGCTTTTGGATGGGGAACCACGGTCATATAGCAACGTATATTGAACAGGGTTTACCAACATGTTGGTTTCTTGTTCGATAGAGTTTCTTCAAGCGGGATTGATCCTGCTTGAAGAAACTGGTGGCCGTCATCCATTTAAGTACAATAGATCACTGTGCACGGCGATCTATTGTACTCCAATCTATACAAATATCGGCTCGTGTATGGACACCATAAAAATTTTTTACATTTATACCTCCACCCAGTTTAGATAATATTGACACTCTTAACAAACCATAAATTAAGCAAAGCACAACATAATGCACTTCACCTGTGCCTCCACTGCGTAATGGTCCTTTCACAATAGTTGTGTTGCTTTACCTCAACGCAGCATCAAAGCATTACCACATGGTTAAACCTGTTGTACCATTCGCATTATGCATTTGTGTAATTTGTGTCCAACATTGTGTATTATTGCATAACCCCCTGCAGCATGCATTTTTATTACCCCAGAGCAAGTGTCTCCCATATTAGTATATAAAGTATACAGTATGTATATATTAACATGGGAGGTATTATGCAGTGCATTATTGTAACAAGGTGTTTATGTGTTTGCTGGCACACAATGCAACACTGCTATTGTGTTCCGTGCATATCGGCATTACAGCAAAGACTTTCATCAGTAGAACTTACAACTTACATTATTAAAAGGAACTCCCCTGTACAACCTACCAATGTCAACAGCTCTTGAACGTGGCTGTGTTGGCATCATTGGATGGGATGTATAGCTGAGAAGAGGATTAGTGATAACTCATCTGCATAATGTGGCCTCCCTAATCAGTTCGAATTTGTAAAGAAACAACATTGATGCTGAAAGACTAATGGAAGCTTACTGATGGAGGATTTATAAATCCTTTAATTTATTGATTACAATGAGTAAAAAACAAGATCTATAACATACATACCTACATCATATATACATTTTAATATATATAACATATATGTGTATTATCTCTCAATGCATAGATCACCATCAGCATTTCATTGTTCTTAAGATTTCTTTTTTTATTGTATAGAACATCATTTCAGGCAGAGTAATCTAATGCGTAGGGCATTTGAATCTTGAAAAAGTCAAGAGCCTTTTCAGCGTTCAGTATATGCATTTTTATGATTTGTATTGCTTTGCCCATAAAACACAGAATCACTCCAAATAACTGCAGGTTTGCCGTCTCTTTCCTTCAGTATATTGTTTCTCTGTTTGTCCTTGTATCGAGGACTAAAAGGTGAGCTGTGCAGGATGACAGTTATAGCCTGCAAGAGAAATTATTGCTTCTTGCCAGCAAGGAGCCAGTGACTGAGATTTACTTGGCATACCATTTAACAGATATGATCCTGTCTCTGTAGAGGCGGAAGTCCCGGTAATGTAAAAAGATAGGTTGCAAACCAAGCAAAAGATGATGGGAGTATTTTAATGTATTCTGAAGTGGCCAAATGCACTAAAAATCAAGCCTAAATTCCCTCTAATGAGGCTATCAGATGCTTTTAAAATGTTTAATTTCCCACCGAGTGGCACTACACATGATTATGGTCAAATAGCACTCTTTCTGGTACGCACTAGGAAAATCATGATTTCGTGTTTTATTTATGTTTGCGCCACAGTAAAAGCTATAATGTTGTCCAATCCATTTCCGTGATGATTTTTTCTCTCTCTCTCTCTCTCCTATAGAACTTTCATTTGCGTTAGGTAGAATAAACCGCTGCTTAAAATTAAAAAGGGTGCCTCTAGTGTGAAATGTCTTCTATAAAAAGGCCAGAACATATTTATACAGATCAATGTCCAATTATAAACAGAGAAGCACTATGGTAAAAGGTCAGAAAATAATAATCTTTCTGGCATTTATTACTTGCAAAGCAAGGTCTTGTGCAAGGTCAACCCTCAAAATATACAATATAAATTACATTGCAGTGTTTTAAGTATTCTGTACAGCACAATTCTGCAGTTTGTGGGGGAAAAAAATAGTAAAAGAAGAACTGGGAGCACAGAGGTATGCTGATAGATGAGCTGCTCTTCTACATTACTAACTCATCTTTTTAAAATGTATTCTACTATTCTAGCTTCAGTAATTGACCAAATTTGCCAAAGCCAGAGCAGCAAAAGGCTCGCTTCACTGACAAAAATATAGATGTGAAATCAAAGAAAATTATTGATAAAAGAAATAGGGTTCGTTTTTGTTTAATAGTGCAGATTTGTCTTACTGCAAATGCAAAATCATTGGCCTAATGCAGAGATTCTACAAATATACATGTGATTGATGAGCAGCAAATGACGTCTTTAGCTGGCTATACACCTTTCGATCTCTGACAGATATTCTTAAGATCTACCAACAGCTATATAGTATAGGGTCCTCTGTGATTGAACACAGGTAGACCTGATTGTTTAGAAAGTCCCTCATATTACATGGTTTTGGTAAAACAAAAGGGGATCTAAAGGAAATCTGACAGAGAAATCTAAAAGTGTATGGGGGACCTTTGAAACAGAAAATATTTGATTTCTAGGTTGTTTAATAATTATTTATTCAGACCATTAAAGGTAGTAGTAGTATTTCTTCATTAGTATATATATATATATTACATATGTATTACATACATATATATATATATATATATATATA
>CM070033.1:52146390-52156573 GCA_036250615.1 Ptychadena robeensis | reverse complement strand
GATGTAGCACAAAGAGGGACCAAGCCACACAGCCCTCTGACCGTGGCAAAATCCCAGGGACGCTTACCTTGACCATGCAGCAACTGCTCAAGACAAAAATATGAAGCAGGGCCACAAAAAACTGAAGGCCTACCTTACATATGGAATTCAATGCACAAGCACCAACACACACGTGGATTACACACAGCAGGAGTAAGCGGATGCGCTGCTTGTAAAAAAATGCATTATGCAATTACACACTGGGTTGTTCAGGTACGCAGGGCACACAATTGTGAATGTGCTATGTTTTTTTTGCGCCAGACTTCTCCATTAGTGAAAGAGATGGGCAAAATAGCGCTTTCTGATAGTAAAGGTTGCTGACCCATGGGCTAACCCAAATGGTGACCCTAAACCCTGGTACTAACCCGAAGACTAGTACCAATGCTAATTCAAATAATAACAAATGTCTAGTTTTTGTTTTTCCTTTGCATATTACATATTTAAAGTAAACTACCTATATGGAGTATGCTAAAACATTCAAAAGAAACATTCAAAAGAACAGTCACCATGCCCTTGGCAAATCGGCATCAACGTTAATACTTGTCATGGAGAGACACAAGGCTGACAAATAGTCACAAATAAGCTGAACTTTCTTCTATGTTATATTGACATTGTGGCCACAAGGAAAAATGTACGATAACCTACAAAATGTTGAGCTCTCTGGGAGCTGTAAAGCTGTAAGCAACGTATAACTTATTGATTTCTATAGGACATTTAACTTTGATATGGATAGATCTACAGCTTCCGTAAACTCTGGTCATGTCCCAGGATTTCTGAAGGCATTGACTATGATTGGCATTATTGGTGTGTCAAAACACAGAGCTTTGAAAACCCAGCAGTTTATCGATCTCACTATACCAAACTATACTCCTTTTATTGTCTGCCCCTATAGCAATATCTTCCTTAATTCAGTATAGGTCATGTAACATAGCAGCAGTCAAGGAGAGAACCTTGTTAACAATTAATAAACCCAAGGAGATTGTGTACAATGCACCCTAAAACAAGGGTTATGTATAAATATTTCAGGAGTTTAGAAATGGAAGCTTATACCGATAAGACTGCAACTGATGGTTACAGCTATCTGTATTACAATATAACTACTGACTAGAGATGGTCGAATTTTTCGACTTGCTAACTTTGTGAGCTAATTGCAAAGCCCCTGAAAACGGTATCATCACCAAAATTGCTGGAGATGTAGAGAAGGGTTGGGGGAACATTTGAAAGAAAAAAGTATGTCTCTAGCACATGTCGTTTTTGCATAAATTAAGTTCAAATTTAAAGTTGAAATTCCGATTTTCAAAATTTTTACTTGACTTTCAACTTAATTTGTGAAAAAACTATTTGTGTTAGAGACATACTTTCTTTTTTGGAGTATACCCCCAACCATTCTCTACATCTCCAGCAAGTTTGGTCATGATATCATGCTCAGGGGCTTTGCAATTAAGTCGAAACCGGCGAAATGGTCGAATTTTTGAAAAAAAATTCGACCATCTCTACTACTGACTAGCGGTAAAAAGAAAAATCTTTTTTTTAGATTTTGTAAAGAACCATATTGTAGTATGTAGAAATGTGGTTTGTAGTATCAAGCACTGGATTTAGGCTAGGCAGTGTAAAACTAAAATAAAACTAAAAATTATTCTATATAGAAAAATAACAAATTATTGTATTTCTATAGTGAGGGCTGTATTCCTCGGGACGCCATGAGGATGCTTAGAGTATGGCTCACCACACAAATGGATGATTCAGTGATGTCCATGTGCAGGCCAAAATATAAAGCTTTAAGGGGATGAAAAGTGCAGATTGCTGGACCGAGAATGACAACAACTACTAGACCTGATGGTGAGTTTGTTAACCGGGTATGCTCACAGAATCCCCACAGAGGGACCAAGCAACACAGCCCCCTGACCTTAGCAAGATCCCAGGGACACTTGCCTTGACCATGTAGCAACTCCCAAAGACAAAAATATGTGTGCCACGGAGCAGGGCCACAAAAAAGAAGGCCACCTTCTATATGCGGTCTTTGGGCTCTTTCACACTATACACACTGCATTTTTTACTGACATTGCAGTGACTCTATGAGGATGCTTCGAGTATGGCTCACCACAGAAATAGATGGTTCAGTGGTGTCCATGTGAAGGCCAAAATGCAAAGCTTTAACCTCCCTAGCGGTCATGACGAGCCCAGCTCGTCCAGAGTTTGTGTGAGGAACAAACTCTGAATGAGCTGGGCTGCCATAAAAGCTACGGCGATTCTGCTTCCAGCCGCATCATTTCTGGGGTTGTGCGGCGTCACCGATCGCGCCACAACAATGCGGAAGGGGGCGGGGGATGGGCGGCACCATAGACCTCCATGTTAATGGAGGAGCGCCGGCTTCTTCAGCCCTCACAGCCCTCACACATTAATGACACTGGCTGTGTGGAGGGGGGAGGGAGGAAATGGCAGGCAGTGTACCTTGTACACTGCCGCGATTGCCCATACCACGCTGTTAAAAACAGCGCGGTACGGGCAGTGCGCTAGGGAGGTTAAGTGCAGATTTCTGGACAGAAAATTACAGCAACTACTAGACCTGATGGCTCCAAAATGGAGAATAATAAAGGGTTGCAAAGCTTAAAGGTGAAAGTTGCAGATACTCATTGACCTAAGAGGTCTCCACTGCCCTTTACTGGAGAATTCCTATTCCTTTTGGCCCAACTAAAACCTACCAGGTTTTTTTATATTTTTTTTTTTGTTGGTTCTCAAGCTTTATTACCTAAAGTTATGTATTCCAAGCATTGCACTGGTAATGGCCAATTGATTCCATACACTGCATCAATGTAGTGTGATGGAAGGTTCTACAGACTAACACAACCACATTAAGCATTTAAATTACTCTATACATAAACTTATATAATAACAATATAATCCATTATTATACATACAATATTCAGCTCGGAAAGGTTAATATAAGATATAGTCTTTCAGCAGCAAATTAATAGTACAAAACTATACAATGCATTTATTTCATCTATAGGTCTCTCATAAAGCTAAACAGTTTTCATGTTTCATCCATATATAGAGCTGGGCAGATTAATTAATTCGCTTCATTAAAAAAGAAAGAAAATTTGAAGTACTACAGTTTTGCCACTTCTGACTTTGTGGAAGTGGAGTAATACTCCACTTGGTGTCTTGTATAACCTTGAAACCTGAGTGTTGCATTCTGCATATAGTATACAGTGCTGCTTGAAATATGTGAACCACTCAGTGGGTAGATGTTTCCTGGTTGTTTAACCATGCATTTTCTCATTCTACTAATCATCACCAGTGTTTTTTCTGAAGGTCCAGATATAATGTTTCCTCAATTGCAATGTGCTTGTTTATAGGTTTTTTAATTGCCCAAAACTACATGAAACATGGACTTAGTGTATGTGCAAAAGTAAGTGACCCCCAGCTGCATTGTTAAGTCGACCAGTAAAAGAGCAGGTGAAACACATTTGTGTGCTTAAATCAATCACTTAAACAGACCTATGAATGAGACATCCTTGGAAAATGTTTTGGCCTGCCTAATAATTAAAAGATAGAGTAATACCCTGAACCACTGGGGTCATATCAAATCACCCATTTGCAAGAGCAAGGAGATATCCGCTACAATGAAGAAGAGGGTCGTGCGCCCATCATCGGGAAGGCTATACGACCATCTCCAAAAAGATTCCAGCTCCATCCATCCAACTGTAAGACAGATAATTTACAAATGGAGGGCCTTCAAACATTCACCACTTTGCCTAGAGAGTAAGACCGCCCATCAAAATATCACCCAGAACACCAGAAAATATAAACGCAGGTAAAGGCCAACCCACATCACGTCTAGAGAGTTGCCAGGCTCTCTGGCAGCATCTCTGGGAGACAAATGTGCATGGCTTCTACATCGACGAACATTGAATAGCCATGACATTCATTGGAGTGTTCTAGAGGAAGCCTCTGCGCTCAAAAAAAAAGCCCAAACTGGGCCGTTTCATCATCAACGTGGCCCACAGATCACTTGACGACAAACAGAGTCCTTCTTGAAGTCCTTCCTCTGGACAGACGAGTCTAAAATATAATATTTGGTCACACTCAAACCCGACATGTTTTGGAGAAAAACACACGGCATATGAAGAAAGAACCGTGGCAATGTTGAAAGTCTTGGGCTGCGTTTCTGCTGCTGGGCCTGGACGACACCATATTGTCCAAGGAATCATGAATTCTCGGGTTATCAACAGATTCTCGACCAAAATCTCCTGCCATCAGTCAGGGATTTGAAAGCTGGGATAAATGGATTATGCAAAAGACAATGACCCAAAGCATCCACACCCAAGAGTCAAAGGAATGGCTTCAGAAGAAAGAGGATTCACACTCTGGATTGGCCAAGTCAAACGTCCGTACCTTAACCCAATTGAAAATTTTGTGGAAGACCTGAAAACGTTGGAACATTTCCAGAGTCGCCTCCAACTTCTCTCACCGTGGCTGAGTTCATGCAAGGAGGAGTGGCAAAAATCCCCATAAGCAGGATTTGAGAGCTGTTAAGTGGGACAGGAGACGTTTAGTTTGGGAGTAATGGCTGCACAGGTAGGAGCCACAGCTACTAATACAAGGGTCACATACTTATGCACTTTAAGATTTTTCAGTTGTTGGGACATAACCTCCTTTGTTACTTAATATGAAAATAATCTCTTTTTGTGTGTGTTGTCTACTATTTGGAAGGTGTGGCTTTTAACAAATTGGGATTTCTAGGTGTAGTGCTAATAAGGTTCTTTAAATGTTTTTTGCACAAACATGACCCTTTCCGGGAGGGTTCACATACTTTCCCAGCAGCCCACGTATAACAAGTGGAGGAAATAATTAATTTTGACGCCTCCGGATTTTGTAAGTTTGTCCAATGACCCAGAATGAAACGTCTCAGAACGTATCATTTCATGGTAGGTTTTTGTAACAGTGGCATATGCCCATCAAAAGGAAAATCACAAAAAATACTTTAAATAAAGCTATCAACTGAATTTGCATTTCATTGATGAAATAAGAAGTATTTGAACCCCTACCAACCATTACGAGTTCTGGCTCCCACAGAGTGGTTAGACACTTCTACCTCCATTAGTCAACCCTCATTAAGGACCCTGTCTTTAACTAGTCATCCTGTATAAAAGCCACCACCTGTCCACCGAATGCAATCATCAAGCAGAATCCAACTCCCTCTTCCAACATGGGAAAGACCAAGAGCTTCCAAGGATGTCAGAGACAAAATTGTAGACCTGCACAAGGCCTGGACTGGGCTACAAAACCATTAGCAAGAAGCTTGGATAGAAGTGACAGACCACTGTTTGTGGCGATTGTTCGAACATGGAAGGGAGCACAAAATGACCATCAATCGACCTCGCTCTGGGGCTCCACGCAATAATCTCACCAGCTCGTGGGGTGCAATGGTTTTGAAAAGGTGAAAAGCATCCTAGAACTAAACGGGGAGTTTAGTTAATGACCTCACACTAGCTGGACCAACAGTCACCAATAAAACCATTGGAAACAACATTACCTGCAATGGATTAACAATCCTGCGGCTTGCAAGTCCCCCGGCCTCAAGAAATCACATGTGCATGCCCGTTCTGAAGTTTGCCCAATGAACACCTGAAGATTCAGAGAGTGACTGGGAGAATGGCTGTGGGTCTGATGAGACCAAATAAGCTCTTTTGCATTAACTCAACTCGCTGTGTTTGGAGGAAGAAAAATTCTGCCTATGACCCCCCAAAACACCTCCCCCCACCGTCAAGCATGGGGTGGAGAAAATTTTGCTTTGGGGGTGTTTTTATTTTCCAGCTAAGGGCACAGGACAACTTAATCGCATTAACGGGAAAATGGGACGTAGCCATTTATCGTGAAATCCTGATCGACAACCTCCTTCCCCCTCTGCAGGAAACTAAAATGGTCGTGATGGGTGTTCCAGCACGACAAATGACCCCAAACATCAGCAAATGCAACAATAGAAGCACATTAAGGTATGAAGTGGCCTAGTCAGTCTCCGGACCTTAATTCAATAGAAAACCTATGGAGGGAGCTCAAGCTCAGAGTTGTCACAGAGACCCCTCAAAACCTTAGGGATTTATAGATGATCTGCAAATAGAGGAGTGGACCAACATTCCGCCTAAAATGTGGCGCAACTTGGTCATCAATTACAAAAACGTTGACCTCTGTGCTTGCAAACAAGGGTTTTTCCACCAAGTATTAAGTCTTTTTTGTTAGAGGGTTTCAAAAACTTATTTCACTCATAAATGCAATCATTTTGCTATCTTTATTTAAAGTTATTTTTTTCGATTTTCCTTTTGATGTTCATCTTGCCACTGTTACAATCAACCTACCAGTTAATGATACTGTTCTGAGACTTTTCATTTCGTTGTCATTGGAAACAAACTCTACAAAACCTCGTTGGAGGGGTCCAAATATTTATTCCTCCCTGTCGTATTAATCACCTCCATATACCTGAAAGTGCTAGGGTTCAGCTGTTTAAGTGCTAGTGCTAGAAGAATAAGCCATAGCTTTGTATAATGAATTAAATTTTATCAATATATAGAGCAACACATTTGCAAAAGTCACATAAAAATACTCTAACAGTGGTACTCAACCTGAGGGTCAGGACCCCCTTGGGGTTAAACAACCATTTCACAGGGGTCGCCAAATTCACTGAAAGCATCAGACTACAAACTACAAGATACAAACTACAAGCAGCAGCGCTGATGCCCACGAGTGGGATGGGAAGTTATAAGGGACATTGCACATGCATGATTGTAGCAGAAGTGACATTGTGGAGTATCATTTTGGGTATTTAGAACATGGAAGTGACATTCCGCACCAGCACTTCTGCGTTCTAAATGCAGGAAGTGACACTTTAGGACGTCACTTCCAGGGTCACAGATCTTAAAAGTGTGAGAACCACTGCTCTAGAACATTAAGAGGTCACAATGTCTTCCCTCTATGTGGCCAGCACAAAACTAGTTTCTGACTCTTTGAAGCTGTAGTCAAACTGTATACCAGACCGCACATTTCATTACTAAAATTTATTTAATAAAAATGTTTCTCGATCATTATAAATTTTTGTTTGGCCACAGGACAGTTTAAAGCTAGGTTTACATTTATCAATTTTACTACAGGTTAGGTAATGTCCACTTTATTGTCAATTAGACTTGTAATGCAAGCAGATAAAAAAAAGAACATGTAACAACACACAGATGTGAACAAGCCCATTAGATATAATGTGACAGACATGAAGCAGATAAATAGGCCCTGTAAACACTGGAGAATTATCATTGTCATGGAGAAATAATAGTGGAGTGTTGAACTCCAAACTCTCTCTATGAAAAAATAAGAAATCCCTTGACCCGACTTGTCCACATTAAGGTGGGTGTAAATCTGGGTGGCCACACTTTCTTGGCTTATGAGCTACTTTTAAAATGACTAGGTCAAAATGATCTACCAACACTTAAAACAAATCCTTTTTCAGTTACCTTTTGTTGGTTCAAATTATAAAAAAAAAATGTTCTTAAGAAAAAAAAAATGTTCTTGAAAGTGGTGTCACTAACTCCATGACTAGAAAGAAGCCTGCCAGACGCTGATGCTGCAGGGCAGCATGGGCACAGATAGAGCTGGTAAGGTATATCGAGTTTGGGTTGAGAATACGGTAATTAAAATTTACCACAAGCCCCTTTTAAGGTGGTCAGTAAAGATGAGCAAAAAAAGAAAAAAGGTCTCTTTTATTGGTTATTCAGTTACATGATATGTTAATAAAGACAATTGAAAAAAAAATCGAGACATGTGGGCAACCCTGCAGTAGATCAAAGATCCCCCCTGCAGAACAAATCATTTGATTCTTGACCATTTGGACCTTTAGCAATCAGCCATGATTTATAACTAGATGGCTGGCTACTATGATTTTAATTTAAGGTTGGAGGTTCCCCAATTCATACAAATGTATAAATGAATGTACAGTGCCCATTCATTCGGAAGTATGTACGAAGCTTAAAATTAGGTTAAAGCGGACCTACCACCTGGGAGGTCACTCAGCAGTTTTGGCTATAGCTCAGCTGATACTACTGAGATTCTTAATTGTAAAAAAAAAAAATATTCTGACAGCAGCAGGGGAGCTTGTTACGAATGTTCCCCTCCCACTGCCTTACGTAGCGCCTAGGCAGCAAAAGTGGTGTCTGGGACATCTCTCCCAGGCAGGAACTCATCAGCAGCTGATTCCCCCTCTTCACATCCCCCCCTCACAAAGCTCTGCAGCTCCAATAGAGAAGAGACAGGAGGAGGAGGTAAGGTGGAGGTGGCAGGAGAGGGGGGGTGGGGTGGGCGGAAGTAGCTGCAGGTCTCCAGGATGTAAGATGCCAGCATGAGAACTGCAGGCAAGTAAAGTGAGTATGGTTGAGGGGTTTTTTTTGTGTCGAAGTTTTCCAGCATCTGAACTGCTGACAGGTGAGTAATGTGTGTGTTTTTTTCTTTGAGTTTAAAACCGCTTTAAGGGACTGACATTAACTTGCACATTACACCTATTCTATTTTCCAAAAATATATATATATATTGTGACAGATTAGTCATCTGTCCCTGTGAAATTAGACTGTTGGGTGGTTCCTGGAAGGAGTCCGGGAATGATTATTGCCCAGCAACTATAGGTTGCTGAATGTGTTTTGTTTTAGTTTTGTTTTCTTAAAGGGCTCCCGGACTCTGGGATAGAGAGGATGGAATTGGATGGGCCTCTCTATTCCCCCAGGGTCCAGTAAACAGTTAACACCTAGGTTGCAGGTGAGTGGAGTGGGGTGTGTCTCCAGAAAAGGAGCAGAGAGCAGTGTGTCAGGGCTCCTCATGGAAGTAGGAGACGGGGCACACAAGGAGTGTGGGGCCCAGGGCTGCTGGAGCAGGTGGTACAGGGGGGCACACAGGGAGTGTGGGGCCCAGGCCTGTGGCTTCTGAGTAGCCGAGTGAAGGATACCCATCTTTATGTTGGACGGTGCAAAGCCAGGTGGCTTGGCATTTTTCTCGAATTTTTTATTTGGATTAAAATTAACCCCTGCGAGGGTTAACTTTTTATTTTGGACGGATTTGTGTGCAAATAAACATGGGCAGGAGCCCTAAAGGTAAACAATCGTGTGGATTAATGCCGCTAAGAGAACCCATTTGAGTGTGATCCCCCACAATATATATTGGGTTTACATTTACTGTATAATGAAAAAAGAAACGTGTGACCACCAGAAGCATGCCCATTATTTCTATAAAAAATAAGAAGTGGGTTATTTTTCTCACAGGAAGAATCAACTCATGTAAGCTACAATTTCTTATCTTGAGCCAACAGTGTTATTAAACATTATCATTCTATGGAGGATAAGCTTTGCCCAGATGCACTCTACGATGATCACTTACATACTTGTAGCAAATGCAGCTTGCCATAACACTGTCACCGAGTTCAGAAATGAAAAATCATTGAAATGTCGTATAATACACATATATTACAAGAGAGATCTCCCCATAATGTCTATGTAATATGCAGTAAAATATTGAATTATGGAGACACATGGATTGTGAAATCTGTAAAGGCTTCAGGAAAGTGTCTGCGCTATCAATTGTCACATATACAGTGTTACTGCAGAGCAGCAAATCCGATTCTTCTGTCCATTCAACTCTCCATATGGTCTGTAAGATGCCAACAGTTCTCTGTGCATATGTAGACTGAAATCAGGTACAGCTACTTGGTTTCAGTCTGCATACAATTGTCATGCAATTGCATAATACCGAAATTTTGGCATCTCATTGACCATCTGTATTCATTATTAATACTAAAAACAGAAAGAACTATTCTGTGGAAAAGGAAACATCATGACTACTGTCTGACCCGGAACAACATGAATGCTATACATATTTATATATATATATATATACATATATATATACACATTAGGCCTTGTGTATTTGTGTTCTTATCCACATATATGACATGTTATATACAACATGTATCTCACGATGAATAATTATAAAAAATACAGACATGCAAAAAAGTATTAAATGAGATTTCCTTTCTGTTGTTGGTAAAAGGAAACACTGAGCAAAATCTCATTTATTATATTAAAGCCGATGAGGGCAATTGATCCATAGGAGTTCA
>CM070033.1:52124909-52140674 GCA_036250615.1 Ptychadena robeensis | reverse complement strand
GAAACACAATGGATATAACATAATTATGTCCACATACAAAACATTAGTAAGGCTTTATCTGGAATGAACAGAGTTTTGCTGACCCATTCGCATAAGAATAATAAAGGCATTGAAGACCTACATAGACATAGAAGCCATGGACCACCATCAAGTCTATCAGTTTAGGGTCTTCTCTGCACTCTCC
Source organism: Ptychadena robeensis (assembly GCA_036250615.1). Classification (NCBI taxonomy): domain Eukaryota; kingdom Metazoa; phylum Chordata; class Amphibia; order Anura; family Ptychadenidae; genus Ptychadena; species Ptychadena robeensis. Next base: position 52,140,490 of record CM070033.1, on the reverse strand, counting down.
TCAGTTCCTCAATATCCTGCAATAGCAGAGTGTTGTACCGTCAATGAATAGAGAAAGTTTGTTGTTAAAGTGATACCATTTATTGGCTAACTGAAGCAATTGAAGACATGTTCTTGGATGTCTCAGACACCTTCTTCAGACTTAACACAACTCAACCAAAATTGTAAAAGCCTGAAGAAGGGATCTGAGACATCCGGAAGCTTGTTTTTTCAATTACGTCAATAAGCCAATAAAGAGTATCAGTTAAGCTCAAAACTTTCGATGGCTAGCATGGTATTACACTCTACTATTGCACAGGCGGGATGTTGAGGAACTGAAGAGAGTGCAGGTAGGACCCTAAACTGATAGAAAACATGGACCACCATCTCATCTATGACTTCAATGAGTTTATTATTCTTTTTATATTGGTTGGATACAATAGACATTTCTTTTCAACCTGAGAAGCAATATAACATCCTTTCTCAAGCAAGAACAATTATTAATAACTGAAAAATACAATATGTAATAACAATAGCAATGTCTCTGAGAAAATAACAATAGCTAGGACTTCCTTTTATGCCTAAATTACTGCTAAATACACACACAACTCGATGTAATAAAATATGTCATCCTAATGCGGCATGATCATCTGAGCATTTCGAAATGCAGTGCTGCTCATCAGCATCAGCGCAATTCTTCTCTTAAAGAGGTGCTACCTTTAAGAGACAATTTTATCCAGGAACCGCAAGAGATATTATGTGCAGTTCACCGTCACCAGAATATCACTATATAAAGTAAGGGAGAATAATCGAAGGAATTTTCTTTTCACAAGCCAGTTTTCCACATAAAAGTATTTCAGAAATGAAACTGCTCTTGGAAATAATAACCAAACCTTTCAAAAGGGCATTCTTCCTTTAAGAGGCAACACGCTGCATCGGTACCAGGCTACGACTATTTTGTTGTTTTTTTTCCTTTCTATTAGCTAATGTTAAAATTCAGCTTAAACGTCAGATGGAGATACAAAAATTGACATAAAATATCACACACGCAATTACCAGCCTAATATATTTGCATCATTCTCTTTAGATAAAACCTCATTTCACTGATATACTGCCAATAAAATGCATTAAGAGCTGCTCCAAAGAGTCACCCTGTTCCAGTTCCCTTGTCAAGTTAATACATTGGATCATATTAACAGTAATACCTTGTCAATAATGCAGATCAAAATCCTGTTAATGGAGTTTCGCTGCCAATACTTTCTCCTCTTTCCTCATTACCTTCACAATGTGACAAAAAAAAATGAAATGAAATTGCAGCCGCCTTCTACTTTGGTGCGCAAACATTTCTGAAATTTGGATCCAACAAGCTAAAATAACGCTTGTCAAACTAATTTATTTTGTATTCTGCTCACTCCACATGACAAAACAGCATTCCACCAGTATGGCAGCAGTAAATTATACTCACTTATCACAACACATTGTTCACTTGCTATAAGTAACCTTGTGTGTCACAAATTGGCAAAACGCTGGGGGATGTTCCGAAAGTGTTCCACCTGCGTGACAGAACATCTGTGCCAAGCAAAACACACTTGGCGAAGAGACAAATGCCTAATACAGTAGCTTTTTCTACATATAGAACATTCACCGCAGCTATTTTACTAAGTGCTACATCTATGATTGATGTAAGACCGGATGGCCATTGTTCATTAGGATTGCCGTCAGGATTTATTTCCAAAACAAATACTAACGGCAATGTAATATTTGACATTTGTGCCCAAGTTAACCGAGCCTGTGAGCAGGTGCTTCTTCCGTTTCCATTTAAAACATAAGGTCAACAATAAAAGGTGTACGGCTGTACCTATTTACTGTATGCAGTTATTGGGTTCCCAGGAACATTGGGCAGATAAATTAACCCCTACTTTCTAGGTGTGCTCCAAATGTTGTGCTATCACAATAAATTATCTGCTTGGAAAGGTCATGATAACACTGTCACATTATTCCCTGTAGAGAAAGTGTACATGTATTTTAAAATGTCATCAGCTATGTAAAGCTGCCAGTATTAATGTAGGTCACTAATAAATTCTCATAGCTGCCTTTTCTGGGGATACATTGCTGCTGCAGCTACTGTCTCCAATGATTAGCACACCCATCATCCCCTATATAGTTCCATCATCCCATATATACTAAAACTACGGTAATTCAGCAATATGGAGCAAAGTTAATCAATTTAAAGGAACTTCGGTTTTGGGTTTCCCCCCAACATTTACTTTTTCATGCAATTAAAGGCTTTACTCAATGTAATTAGTGACCCTGTGGCCAGATCATACACATTGAAGTATTGTACAATTATTAAAAGCACTGTGAAACAAATCTGTATAAATCTCTGCCTCTGCAAGAATTGTGATGACATTGCTTTTTACAGTGCATACAAGATGATCTGGCTAATCTCAAACGTTAAAAACCAGAAGATGTTGTGTTTGTCAAGATCTCTGGTAATCATTACGCACTAGGAGTTTTTTGCCTATGGCGTGCTTTATGTGCTGAAAAAAAAAGACACCGCCTCCTTTAAATGGAGGTCAATAGCGCAGCCCCCTACGCCACTCACTATCGCTGTGGGCTCGCCAGGGTTAGATGGATATGCCCAAGTGTAGCTTCCCCCGCAAACTCACCCCAAGCTATACTTGGGGTAAACACTCAGTTTAGGTTTGTATCACTTCTCTAGGAATGATTAATGATATACATAAAAAGTGGATGTATATAGCATGCAGACAGCAAAAATTTAAAAACAGAGCCAATGCAATGAGCAATGCAAGTTTAATTGGCTCAGTTTTAAGTCAATGTGTTCTGCATACATAATTAGGTATCTCATTTAAAATCACTTAACCCAGTGGTTTCCAAACTGGGAGACGGGCTTCCCTGGGGGGGGGGGTGAGTTTATTCCAGGGGGGCACAGGCAAGTTTAACTGGCTCAGTTTCAAGTCAATGTGTTTGCATACTTAATTAGGTATCTCATTGATAATCCCTTAACCCAGTGGTTCCCAAACTGGGAGGCAGGCCTCCCTGGGGGGATGCAGGCCCTCATTCTGAACCTGTGTTTGAATAGGAAGGGGGGGCTTGATAATGTTCCTAAATAGAAAAGGGGGGCCTGCAAGGAAAGTTTGGGAACCACTGCCTTAACCTACCTTAACCTTAAACCCACCTACATGATTTAGAGATGGTCTGTTTAAATACCATTCTACTGCTTCTTAAAAATGTATAAGGTATGGGCACAAGTGCACCAAGTCTTCACAGATGGACAGTCTATTGAAAGTCACATATCTACACATTTTTAACAAGCAGTAAATGATGATTTACCTCTGTAGCACCAATCATTGTGGAGTAAAATAAGTCTCAAAGTATACAGCAGTATACCTTCATCTTCTGCATGTTGTCGGCATGAAAGCATTCTCTGGAAGAAGGAGTTGAGCATAATGCAGAGATCTGATTTAAGTATTTGATTTGATAATGATTTAAGTATTTAGTCCTTGCTTCTAAAGCCCCCCCCCCCCCCCCCCCCCCCCCCCCTATACACCTTACGATCGATCTATTCCATTTCCATTAGATCTACCAACAACTATGTAGTGCCGGGTCCTCCCTGATAGAATACATAGTGATTGGAAGGTTTAGAAAGGTCCTCATATTACATGGTTTTGGTAGAACAAAATTTGATTGCACAGAAATTGTATGGAAAGATTGTAAGGTGTATGGGGGCCTTTAGAAATAAGTCTATCTACAAATATATCTATATAATGTCAATCAAATCTATTAAAAAATCATATTTCAATCCTTTTTTACTGGATGCGTATTATTTGTGTAATTATTAGTGGGCTGAGTTTATTTTGTTGGTTACCTTTGATCAATAATGTACTGATGTTACTTACCTCAGTACCTAGTTGTAAAAAATGTTCAATAAAAAAATTCTTAAAAACTACAAAAACAAATGGATACAAAACTCTCCTTTAAAAAATTCCCAAACTTAAGCGAAAAATAAATAAAGTAAAACTTTTAGGCAGTACTGGGAACCATGACAGCTCACTGAGCAGAGGGAGGTATCTACAGAACACACAGTCATTATGCATTCCTCCGTCCCAAAAGAATACATCTTTGTTGCAGGCATTCTGTGACATTGAGAAATTAATGTATAATTAGTATTCTGGGTATCCCTCCTTCTCTCTGCTCAGCCAGCCATTGTGGTACTTTCATTTGTAATCTTAAAAGACAACAATATATACACAAGAGGCGAGGCATCATTTTAAACAAATTAGTCTTTCATACCTTTTCCAAACCATGACCTGCTATAGCCCAGTCTACTGCTGTCAATTTTACAGCTCAACCCCCTACTCTTTGCTGTCACAATCTAATGGCCCGCGAGATTGTAGGGCAGGTTTGCAGTACCTCTAACAAATCCTCTCACACCATAAATATTCCAGAAAGTTTAAGGATCATAGGGAGTGCAGGATACTTATCAAATAGCAAAGCTATGGCAGTAGAGGGGCAGGCTGACAGCTGAAAATCAACTGCGAGAGACACTGAGGCACTAGTCTACCCCTAATCAGCCCAATTGAAAACCCCATTTGTATTCCAAATTTTCTCAGCCTCCATCAAGTTTGCACAGTGGTTTTATGGGGAAAGAGGTGGAAGCAACTCCGTTACTACAGGAAATACCTAAGGAAGCCTCTTCTGTCTATATATCAGCCTGTCCCTGCTGACAGAAATACTAATAAAAAATTGCTTTAGTTTAATAAAAATATTATGCCTAACATATCAATTCTGACTACATTACCAGCCGATCTCCTCCTTTTAGCCTTCTGCCATTTTATTAACTTGTAGGTCGTTTCATTTTGCACATATTACGCTAGAATGAATTTGCCAAGTCAGACCATTATCTCCTATGGCTGGTTTCTGCTTGTTTCAGAAGTACTGAGCTTCTCAAGCATTTTATTACAGGAAAGCTGATAAATAGTGTAATTAACACCCTGTTATCACTGCAACGGAGTACTGTTTGTCTGTGTTGCTTCTGCTAGTGCCCATTTTATTGACCATTAAAAAAAAGGTTGAGGGAATTTCTCTTTAAAATTTGTTGATATGTTGATATGGGGAGATCCCGTATGGTGGAAACTACCACATACATAATTGATATACAAGGCTGTAAATACTAGTGAATGTTAAGAATAAGGTTATCTTTTATCATCATGTACTGGTGACATTTATAATATGTCCTCAAGACTAGGGACCAATAGCAGTACTTTTGGTTAAGGTAGCTCCATCATAAAAGGTAGGAGACGGAAGCCATAGAGTCCATGTATTGATGCCAGCATGGTGCCTTTGTTTCAAACACTCTGACCACATGGTCGCAGGTTCAAATCTCAACCGGGGCTTTAATGAGTTTGTATGTTCTTTCTCTGTTGATTTCCTTCTATTTCCATCAACGCTCCAAACACATAGTGATAGGTTAATTTGCTTCCCCCACTCATTATCCTTTGACTGTGTTAATTCAAACTAGTTAAATATGACTATGGCAGAGACATGATATTGTAAGCTTCTCTGAAATGATAATTAGCGATATGACTATACACTCACTAAAGCCCTACTTAATATGTCAGCGCTATATAAATACAAATAAAGATCATAATAATGGAAAACGGAAGCTGACAAAACTGTGAAGGATTAGGGTCAGTTGGTAACATGGATTCTGTACTGTCAAAGAAAAAAAAAATACACATTACTTACCTTTCAGCAGTATTGATGTAAGCAAACAGATCTGCAATTCTCAAAAACATATACTTATCTTCCTCACTCCCGTGTCTCCATCCTAACTGGGTCTAGTCCTCCAGACTGCAAAATAGAGGAACCAGACTCTTCTGGTTTTACTCTCTCCACAAATCAGCATCTAAGTCCAGTAACGCTCCGTTCCTCCACTGACACTGCTGTGGACATTCAGCCAGAAGGAAGATCTTAAAAAGGTAGGTGTAAGGCAGGGGTCTACCATACCAGGTTGTTTTGAGCCCAACACCTGAATTTTGATGATTTTTACCCAGGCTAAGGTTTTGTTTGTCTAAAGACCCATGCCCTATTATATTCACTTCTGGTGCTGATAATACAAAGTTAAAAAGTGTGTCCGTTTTTGTTATGATTTTTGATTCCACAGTTTCAGGTGCTTATTCATGTATTATAGTTCTATTATTGGAGCGGAGGCCTTTGCAGTAATATATATATATATATATATATATATATATATACTCACACACACAAACACATTTATATGCACAACCATGTATACATATGCCCACACAATATAAATAATATACATACAAACAGGTACTATGGCTCGCTTGGTTTAATAGTACCATGTTTGTTGTATTCTAACAAGAACACAAGCTTTCAGCCATGTTCGGCTGACAGCTTATGTTCCTTCTCAGGAATAAAATAATAGGAATAGGTTCTAGAACTGAACTTAGACATGCTGCAATCATAATTGCTGTATCTACTAGGACTATCTGAGTTTGAATTTGGAAATCATAAAAAAAAGCAAAGGGACTTAAAACTAAATAAATTATCATGACACCCAAAAGGTTGTTCAATTTAAATCTCAATTTCTTCTGTGAACAGATGGGTGCACTGAAACTAAATATGAAGGGTGTACTACCTATTAAATTACCTACTTTAACACACCCTTCTCTGTTCTCCTCATTTAGCTGTTATTACATAGAAAAACTAATTAGAGATCCTGTTTACCAGCTAGAATAATAGATCCCAGTATGTGTGGCTCTTAAATCACATAACAAAATATGCATATTTCGTGAAACAAATTATCATTTCATTTTGTGGAAATACTGCTTTAGGTATTGTCTATTTGTTAGAGTAGGATTTATCTGCACCTTGGCTATCAATAGTCAATGTTTTGAGTCTCTTTTATTTACTAACCCATCTTACAACATCTATAAGGGAAAAGGGACAGGCCTACATTCATCATTCTTGGGTTACTATGTTGGGTAAAGTGGTGGGAAACATGCTGGTAAAATCACTGGCTTCTCTTATCATTTTATCAGTGCTACACAATTGGCCAAAAGTAAGTGACTAATAAGAGGGCTCACATTTGTTAGTTAATTTCAAAGCCTAAATACTTTTTGCATACATTAAGTTAAAAGTTGAGTTGGAACTTTGACTTTTCTTTGAACTAAACTGTAAAAATGTGCCATTCCAATTCTTTTGTAATGTTTCTACAACCCTTCCTTACATCTCCAAGAAGTTTGATAATGATACAAAGTTCAGGAGCTTTGCAATTAACTCCCAAAGTCAGCTAGTCGAAGTCTCTATCTAATGACTGGAGAAAGCTAGCCAATCAGCAACTCTTCTTGATCACTGATTCCCTTCATCTATTACAGTTTCTCCTACCAATACTAACACTTGAAGGAACCTTCACCTTACAAGTTGATCATTAACAGAAACAGATGAACAGAGCCAAGTTATATTTATTATTACAATACCCTCCTCCCAGCCAATGGTTTCTACTAGGCAGCCAAAATCGATGATCCCACACAATGTTTGAAGTGACTTTTACACTGATGGCCTTCTGCTCTCCGACACTTGAACTTAATCAAGTAAATACTGATCCCAGTTTTGATATCACATTTGGTTGAGTAATACTCACAGATAAAGTGTAAAGAAACTACTTCAACTGTTGAACTGCGCCGTTATAATTAGAATTTTTAATATAAATAGCCACGGGTGGTTGACAGTTATATTTAATGATGTAAAAACTAGTGAAGATTTTTCCCACAGTGGAATGTGAAGTTGGTTTGCCAAAAACAATATATTTAAACTGAAAGATTAACAGATTTTCATGAAAATGGTCTCCCGGAGGTAAAGGACCACAAATGTTATAATCCCTCAAGTAAAAAAGAGCTTGTTTATTATTCTGCACACAAATTGGCAAAATATAATGCCTGCAAAACTTTATGACTATCACAGCTAAGATAGAAAATATATACATGCTCCTGTAAAATGAATATCCCTTAAAGTGAACCTGTGGTATGGCAACGCAGACCACAAGAAGGCTTTATTTACCTGCCATCTGGCCAAGCTGCACCTACTGTGCTGTAACATTACTATGTACTTAGTTTCTAGGAATGAAGAGCAACCCTCTATGAATGTTGGTGGATGTTTTGAGCAGTCTATCACCATCATGGATAATTTGAGCAGCCTATCACCAGGTGGAATCTCGTTTCCCTGATTCCAAAGGTTGCTTGGTATTCCAAATTACTTCCAAATGTTCAGCAAACAGAAAGCAAAACTCAAATGAAAGAGATAAGATGATGATGCTGGGAAGTAGGATGATCGCCAATGAAATGAGCCTTCAGCTTTATTACTCATAGGCAAACTCAAGCTTCTAAAAATTGTCGTCTTCAGAGACCATCTTTGACTGGGTTCCTGAGCTACATAATCAACCCATCCTTATTCACAACTCAGATACCAAGTTGGATTGGCATACTATATTCACATTTACCAAGTAATGAATTGGGATAATATATTTGCTGGGTAAGGTATTTTTTTCTAAACAAATGGTTGGCTGTATGAAACCAGACTAGAATATAGTTTACAATAAAGTTCATTCTTGGATTGCTTGAGTATGTACATATGGTGCTATGAAGATCCATAGAGTGTTGTTCTGTTTTAGCCAACGATGAATGCTGTGTAAACTTAAATGATACAGTTTTATTGGCTAACTCAAGTCATTAAAGAGGAACAATTTTGGGATATTTCTGATTCCTTATCTAGGGTTAATAATTTTTGCCTAAAAAAAGGGTTCAGAGACAACCAGAAATGGTGCTTCTTTAGTGACTTCAGTTAATAAATGGTTCTGTCAGTAAAGGGTATCACTGCTGTGGGCTGATTGAAAGCAGCTCTGGAAAGGTCAGTGGGCTCCCACAGCCGTGCGGGAGGCGACTGTCTGCAAACGGCTGCAAAATAGTGCAGGTGTTCGCTGGTCTTCTATATTAGGACTCCATGGAGGTCCTATCGGGCTAAAGTCTACCCACTTAGGGCTTTTTCCCACCATGCATCAGGATGTGCAGTGTGATTCTTCATTCACTCATTTAAGTGGATGCAGAATTGTACTGTACCCCAATTCAATCTGAGATCCAAACCACACAACTGCTCAGGACCTCAGCCACCACAGATGCAAACTGCATGTGAGAACAGCTGCTGAAATACAGGCTTATGGTGAAACATGGGCTTATATCAGTATGGGATCAAATAATTTTAGTGCTAAAGAGCCTCAGATGGTGGTTTATATACAACTAACTTAAAACTGATATAACTAAATCCAACCTAATCAGCCAAACATTTCTCTTATATGTTCAGGAACCATCATCTGCTGCAGAGCAGTTTGAGCCACTACCATCTGATCTCTGTGGACACTTTGGTAAGACATTTGATAGCAAATAGAAGTGTTCACCCCAAAACTACTCTGCACTAGTAAGTGCATATATAAAGTCCCTGGACTCCAAATACAGCAGCAATTCTGTTGGGGTGAGTTATACGCTTCTGGATGTGTTTGCTCATTAATGTTGGCACATTTGCTTTGCATTTAACACTTGAGTATAGCTGATGAACGAGGACTGCCCTGTAGTGATTATATAGCTGCAGAACATTAATTTTCAAGCTTAATAACAGATTTTCAGTTAGAATGAAGTCTGGTCCTCGACTGGACCGTGCAATGACATTTGTACTCTTGATTCTAAACCACTCTAGTATAGCTTCTGCTATGTGCCAACAGCCATTTTTCAACTGGAAGGTGAAGTCTGTTGAATTTGCCAGATTTGTGGATCAATTCTCTTATCTCTAATAGGCAATAAAAAGGACCAGGTCTGCTGCCAAAAATCTGGACTAGTATATTACTTCACCCCTTCTGTCATTTACAGCTCCATAGATAAGTGTATATTGGCCAGACATCATGGCCAATACTGGAAAAGAGAGACAACATTTTCACTTAGTCATGTCTTTACACAAAAAGGTTTATCATGCCTAGCGATGTCCTTACAATATTATTTTACATTCAGAGCACATAAACTCCCAGATACGTTCAAAGTCCTGCTTCCAGTGTTAGCAAAGCTTTCACAGTTTATAACTTAAAATTCCTATTTCGGTTGTATTGTCATTTCCTTCAATGCGATCACTGACACAACCGCGAAGAACATTCAAGGTTCTGTTGTATTCTGGCTCTGTAATCTTCTTCGTGATCATCAAAGCACAATTGTCTTTATGATCTCTTATCTGCATATCAAATTACATCGGAGTTATGCAAAAATGTGAAGATGATATCACATTTTCAGACATTCGGATTATCTAAATAGACTAGTATTCAGTATCTATATTCAACTCTGCCCTATTAAAACCTATTATTCCAACAATGAATTCACAGGTGCTAAAGAAATTGGGATAATTAAGTGCTTCGGCACAGTTCTTCCACAGAAGGAAACAGCATTAAAAGAGCTTGCTGTGCAATTTATAAAAAAAAAAAAATCTATGTATTATTTAAATGCCATAAAAAAATCAACATACTTGTATAGAAAGTTGTTACCAACATAAATAATCTGTTCTGCCATTATTAAAAAAAAGAGCTACTTATGTCACATTGTAATACACTTTGGCATAATTTAATTCAATCTTATTGAACAGCTCTCAGAGTGATTCTTTTCATAAGTGGTTGCTAAGCAATCAGCAACGATCGGGGTGGAAATATTGTATAGAAAGACATTGATCGCAAGTGCGTTTAACACCGATGTTTACTTACAATGAAAAATATGGTATTAGGCTAGGAATAAAGTAATCAATATAAAATAAGAAGTATTTCAAGAAATAAAGAACAACATTAATAACAGTACAATCCTTTAGTAGGCGTGCCCCATAGAAAGCCAAGAAAGACCTTGATTTCCTACTCTACGCCGTACGCAAATACATCACTCAAGTCCTACAGCTGTTTTAACTGCATATGTCATCATATAGTAGACGGGCTGCTTCGAGCTGATAAACACGCTCAACAGGAAATTGCCCATTAAGCAGACTCTTTAATGTTTTGTTTTTCTTTTTTTTTTATCCTTTTTAATTACAAAATCTAATTAGGACCCAAACAAAAATTTACTGAATACTTTTGCTTTGAGGTTACCACTTAGAACGTTCGTTGCAACAGGTTTAATTTTTTTTTTCTGTCGTGGATAAGGAGCTTCGGATTTGCCAGTCACACAATGCGGGTAACAGAATTATGGTATCCATAATTTATTACATTACAATGTAAAAGCAAATGTGTTAAATGTGAGCCCAGATCACAGCTGACTAAAACAATGCCGCAATAAATAATAGAATTTTTAATTCACTTGCTATTGCCAAGCTGTAACCAGCAGAACAACTGAAGGTTGGCATCCTAAAACATCCGTCTGTAAAGCCAATGTAGGCAGGGGGTGACACCGCTATGTCCCTGCACTTTGGAAGAAGTTATGCATCTAACATATCATGCCAGGACAAGGTATTTGGTATACAAGACTTCAAAAATATGGCATCAAAGGGTGAATAATAAGCAATACAAGGAAAGCATTGCATGCAGTGCATCACATTTATTACAACACGCCTAATGTTGTGCCGCCCTCTGTTTTTCAGCCGTGTTTTGGGTGTCATTGACACGTTAGGAGTAATGCGTCCATGACACTTATTGTAGACATAGCCTTAATGTAGTCATACACACATGAACTTCATCTAGATCCGTCATCGCTTCCATCAACTTGTGCAATTTAATTATTGACTGTCAGTCTCACATTGATCAATCGTACCAGCACACAGTGTGATTGATGCAAAACCAATTCCTTATTTAAGCCCTCTACGCATGCTCTTTAATACGATAGGATGCGAATCCATCTCAATACATAGAAAACCTGACGCTTGAACTTTACCAACATGCCTGATCACTGCTCCATCCATTTTATGTTCAATTTCCATCACTTTTGTTCAATTGATTAATGTAAAAAGGAATCAATTTACGAATAATAAACGCAATAGATTTTTTAAGGTCTATGTCACAGAGAAATTCAACCATGTGTTGTCACCTTTACTGAATTCCAAGACATTTAATGGAGATAAGCAATCTCACTCCCCAAACTTTTCAGTATCCTTCACTGGCAACTAATACAAGTAAAGACTCCCATACACGCAGCGATCCACAGCCAATTTTGTGGCCAACCGATGTTCGTGGCAATCAATCAGCTACAAAATCGACCGCGGTTTGCTGCTGCCTACATGAAGCGACAGATCCAAGTCGCCCAAAATCTTGATCAGACAGAGAACGGACATGTCCGTATTTCTCTGGCCAATCCCATTAAATTGGATGTGGACCAGCGCCAAAGCGACAAGGGGTGCCTGCCGATCCTCATGTTGGTTCTCTGTCGGATCCAATTCTGAGCCCCCGATCAATTGGACGCGATCACTCGGACAAGGTGGTATGCAGTGATCGGATCCTCTTAATTGGCTGATGGATTGCAGCTCCCATTCCCGCTGAGATCGCCGGAATCAATTGGGTGAGTGATCAATTGGCCATGGAATCCGACACGTGTATGGCCAGCTTTAGATCTACCAACAACAATGAAGTATAGGGAACTCTGCAATTGAACACAGGTAGACTTGATAGTTTAGAAAGTCCCTCATATTACATGGATTTGGTAAAACAAAAGGCGATCTAAAGGAAATCTGACAGAGAAATCTAAAGGTATATGGGGGCCCTTAGAAGAACATTTTTCTACATAAAGGCTATGTACAACATAGACCACCCAGATGCCATGTCAATTAAACATATTATACCAGTCCTACTGAAACGTATATGAAAGCTAAAGGGTTAAACAGAGGTTACCTAACCTGACAATTTTCTAGTTTTGGATAACTCCGTAATGGCAGCATGACTCATGGCTGAATGTAAAAATACATTCTACATTGCTTCAGCACTGATCTTCCTTCTTATATGATCGATTTTCTTTAATATTTGTCAGTTTTAACAACAAAAAATGACAGATTTAAAGACGAGGCATCTATTGTTATGACCATACAAAGTGTTGCTGTCATAGTGAAGTATAATACAAGCAGGATTTTACTGTGGTGTCCAGAACACATCAGCTCCTTATCACACAATAAGGTGTGTGTCTGTCATTATTTACATATTCATTTTTGCATTTGAAATCATTCTAAATATAAAGCGGCTTTGGGAAAATGTCACATCCTGTAACATAACGGCATGCACACTCGGGTATTATACAAGCTAAATGCACTGAATCTTACATAAATGAGGCCTTGTGTGATTTGAATATATCCTTCATCTAATCATTACAAAGATTATTAATGCAGAGCCTCGTTTATCCACCTGCATTAAACCTTTGATCACAAAGCTTGTTAACATAAACGGTTCTTTATTGTTATGATTGCCTTTCACATAATTACAGTTTACCTGCCTGTTCTATCAATACACACAAGACGAATGTAGCGGTGATAGTCTATGGACCTGTGTGACATCATCTGTGAGCTGCGGGAAGCCTTACAGGGTAACACAACCACATGATATACAACTTCACACTATAATATGTGCTAACTGGTATGTTACTTAAAGATCCAGAAATGACTGGAACATCCATCTAATTACCGGATGTTCATCTATTATTCTCTGTGGTTATGCAGATTACATGGAACTGGAATCCATCCTGATTCATACTGCCTGATCAGAATAAGTATGAAGTTTAAAAAGTATATAGGTTGCCTAAAGCTGGCATTTGATCATCTCTAGGCCTTATTAACACACTAACGAATTTTCTTACATACACTTGTTTAGACCCAAAAATGCCATCACAGTGCATCTGCTTTAGTAAGATTATGACTGGTGGAAGGGGCCAGCGACCATACAAAGGTTTTCATAGCATGTTTGCGTTAACAGTAACCCGCAATGGTGTTACCCTAAACACCCTGCTGCTCAGAGTTTTGCAGATCCTCTCCCATACACTTGTATGAGACAGTAAAGGTCCCATACATGTTGCGGGCCGAGGAAGATTTATCCGCTGACCAAAATTGGTCGTGCGTTGCGGGTGCCCACATGGGGCGACAGGTAAGCTCAGTCGGCCAGAGAACTGGTCCGTAAATCTCTGGCCGATACCATTAGTTTGAATGGGGACTTGCGTCCCCGTTCAAACTAATGGCCAGCACACAAAGGATGCCCATCGATACTGTGAGCAATGGAGAGCAGCTTAATGACATCACACTTGTCTGTCAGCCCCCATGTGGGGGCCTTAAATCTTACTGATTTCTATACTTTGCTCTTATTTTAAACAATAGGTGTTAAAACATTTCAATAAACGAAAATACTACAGTATATTTAGGGCCACTAGAGGTGCACAGCCTTTTGTGTGGCGTTTCTGCATTTACATAGAGATTTCAGTGTCTTTTAAACATTAGAATATGACCTATAATCGCTTTAGCCAATGTTGTTTGTGCAAAATCATAGTACGTAAGAGGATCAGATAATGCCAGCACAACTACTTAGTTTGTCGGCCATATGGTGTCGGCTTTAAAGCGCTAAATGCAAGCGATGGCATGCCTAAGGCTCATAAATTAAGCTCTTCAAATTATTTTGTCTGAACGAAAACTTTTGAATTTTGGGAGATTGGGAAAACCATGTTTGTTTACTCTGTGACTTGGCATCTAATGATATCCCTTTGGACGGTTCCAATTGCAAATTTTTTGTTTCTGACCTACAACAAGCATGCAGCAGTCTAAATAACATAGAAGATTTATGTATTTGCATACATTGTGTGTCAGGCACATAAAGTATTACACATAACAGTATCAGAAATAACAGTCAAGAAACTAAAACTTTTGCTCGCTGACTCTTCCATTTGATCGGTTTGTGCGATTAAATTTCGTCTGTCAGTCTAACATTGATCATTGATCACCGTGTCATAATTTCAAGAGCCACCGTTTCCATTCCAAAACCCTGTGTGCATGCTCCATAGTAGCATTGGATACATTGTCTATTGAAATACTTATCAGATACTTAAATGATCAACTGAAATTTACCAACATGTCCAATCACTGCCCAATCGATACTATTATGTTTAATATCCATCACTTTTGGTCGATCGATTCCGCTAAAAAGTAATCAATAGTTTCTTTACGAAATATGTTTTTATTGAAGTATATAAACAAACAGTAAAATACAAACAGTAAAATACATGCAACGCACATCTTAGTGGGCCGCAGTAGATAACACATCAAGTACAGATTTATTCCAAGAATATCAGTAATAAAAAGACATCAAATCGAACGGTGAAAAAAAAAAAATAAGGTCATATCACATATTGAGATCAGCCCACCTTGTATAAAAGGCAATAAGCATATTAACACAAGAAGATGCCTCAATGGGGGTCAAAATCCTCAAACTAAGAAAAAACATAAACAGAACTAACCAACTATGGGGGAAAGGTAATGGAAGAGAAAGAGGGAGGGGCAAAGAGCAAGAGGGGAAACTGAAAGGGGGGGGGG
>CM070033.1:52090405-52118373 GCA_036250615.1 Ptychadena robeensis | reverse complement strand
AAGTAGAGTCATGTTGTACTTTCTCATGTCAAAGCCTCCAGCAAGATCAATGAGCAGCATCGTAGAAACGTCAACCCTACATTATCATAGAGAAGTACTCTGTATGTAACTATTTTTTAGGAGGAAGACAAAAAATTTTTTAAGGCTGATTCTACACAATGTCTAGATTTACTCTATAGTATAGCGAGCCTTCAATTTAAAATTAAGCTTTGAAATGACCATATTTTTCGCACTATAAGACACACAGCGTTGTTCCAGCCAAGCGGAAAGGCTAGTACCAGGAGGGAGGTCTTAGCTCCAGCAGAGCTCAAACTTTAGCATGTGTTTATACACTAGAAGTACCCATTTTGAACCCACTGACCAACTCATGGAGTGACACTTTTTACAATCTGGCAGTAACAGCGTACCCACAAGCAGCTCTTGGGTGCTACATATGGGAGGAGTCTATGTAACATTTTTTATTGCAATGCAGAATGTTAAATACACAACCTCTATTGTGGCCTCAATTCACCCAGCTAGTTGGCCACTATGTTCAGATAATGGGTACTTCTAGTGCTACTACAGCTGAAATCTTTTAGCTTAGGTAGAGGGAATGGAACAAATTCCAGTCTCCTGGGATGAAGAGCTGTTGCTCCCAGGATGTTTTTTTTTACATAGTCACACTATGAGATACATAGACATTCCCCCATTGATTTTACTGGGAAAAAGATGCATCTTATAGTCATAAAAATACAGTTAATTGTTTGCCAATAAAGAAACAAACAAAATGTTCAGCATATATGTCCCTTTACTTTGCTCCTACACAGGATTCAATAGGTGACATATGGGTCTCTCCCCATGTGAAAGTACTAAGCCAATCACCAATCACCAGTGCTGTCATGTATCATCAGTTACCTAGTCTTCTACACATAGAAGTATCAAGTAAATTACTATTTGCTTTAAGAACCTGAAGGTCCTCCGTACCTAATTTAAATGTGTGCTTAGTAATAAAGACAACAACAATGTTACTAGGATAAGATAAATATATTTCAGCAATAGACAATCTGCAAACCAATCCTTTTGATGGCCACCATCATTGAACAGATTTTTTATTTCTCATTTTAGATTGAACTCACCAATCTGTACAGATGTACTAAACTTTTAATTCATCGCACACTTTATTACTATTGCATGTGACTCCGGAAAAGCACTAGCTTGTGTATACCTGATGCTTTAATAAATGTGTTTTGTAGGTGACAAAGTGTATCTGACACCTTAGGCAATTTAGTGTGAAACTGCATTACAGTGCGTGCTTACTGCTTTCCACGTATTTATACTTGATAAAATCACTCCTAGAAATAATTCAACTTAACAAAACGACAATTCGGTTATAGAGAAATCCCAAAACACACACTCCTTTATTAAGCAGTTTGTTCTCTTCAAGCATAAAATGTTAGAGATGCTTACAAAATGTAATTGTAAATTATTTATTTGCTAAATGGCTTAAATACAATTTGTGGAAAAAGGCACTTTACCAACCAAACATTCCCGTCTACCCACATGAGTGGTTCAGCTATTCCTCACTGTACAGGACACAGAGGAATCCATACAAATTTATGTTTGACCCAAATTCAGCTAATCTGCTTTGTGTGAATGTAAAGTTAGGATAAATAGCTCTCCCTTGTACCGCCAACTAGCTCTCCTACTATTTCCCTAGTCAGAAAGACAGGGCAAAGCGGTAAGACAAAAAGACTACAAGTAGCTACAATCATCCCCAGTCACATCCATTCTCGTATTAGAGCTTTTTATTGGTGTAATATGAATTTTGATTACCCTCATATCAATAATCCACTATAAACCACCATCAATGATCACATTCACAGAGCACATGATTACTGTCCGTAACCATGGTCTTTAGAAGGAGCTTGGATGGTCTCCCCTGCTACTTCTTTACCCAGGAATCAACACATGAGTATACTTCATTTCACATCGTGTTGACATTTGCACAGAGTTGACATTTTCTTCCCCCTTTCTTACATCGAATCTACTTAGGTTTTAGAATTATGTCCTGTAAATCAAGGTCATCATCTCCTAATCAGGCAACTAGGGCCAAGCATCACATTATGTAATGAGGTCCCATTCTACCAAAAGGTACCAGGTACTGTTATGGCTCTGACTGTGCAGGGAAAGCAAGAAGTGATTAAGAACGAGCTACTGACTATAGACCTGGGCTTGGATATGTCACTTTTCACTGAGCAACCCAAATTTTTATGTAAATGACATTAGACAGCAGCTTTAAAATGTCCTAACTTCAAATTATGCTACTAAGTATCAACAGTGGAGTCCGATTCGAAGCAAGTAGACCATTTATGACCCACAAAATGCCAGTTTGACACATCTGCTGAAACGACCTCAGTACATAAGTGTACATAAGTACACTTATGTACTAAAATGGTATGGAAAATACTTATCAGTTTGGATATCCTGCCTGTTCTGTCCCCTACCCCCACCCGTATTCCCAGAGACATTTATTGAAAATTAAAATCTACCCAAAGCCACACTTGGGATTACTGATAGGGATGTTAATAATATGCATGGATATCCGTATGGTATCCTATTCAATGTCCAGCACAACCTGTCTCATAAACATCCCTTCACCCTTTAGGTGACTGACAACCATCCTAAATAAAGTTCCACACTCATGTGCACTCATATAAAATAGTGAAATCTTGCTATACTAAAGGTAGCACAGGATACCAAAAGGCAAAGGTATCTCAGACTCAATTGGGGGTCAGTTCTAATTGGTATACATATACTGAATTATCCAACATAAACACAGCTAGTAAGAGTTTTCTAGAAGAAGAATAGGGCAAGCTACAGCTATTCATCTTTTTTATTTTTAGATATGCATAATCCTCCAGCAGATGCAAACATTCGTATCCTTTCACATTCATACCTTGCTATGAACATCAATCTTTTATGTGTGTTCTAGATAAATGTTTAGTGTAGGGAGTCCCCATTGCAGTAATAATCATACACAGTTAGTATAACTTGCAATGACACAGGGATAGATTGACTTGGTTTTCCAGTAAAATGTTAAGCTGACCATAGACGTTTCCTGCGAACGATCGTTTAAGCGTTTATGGCCTGCAATCGATTCCAATTAGGAGATCGATAGCACAGTGCACCATATTGCATTATGAATTGATTGCCGATCCCTCGCCACGATTGATCATTATGACAGTGAGCGATCGACCGTCACTGGAAGAGATAGTGCCGTCCAGTGAACATCGGGGCTTCGACAGCGCATACTTACTGATGACGTCACTTTGAAATTTGAAAGTGAATAGCACAAAATCAGTTTTCTATGTAGAAAACTGCTTTCAATGTGCTTCTATGTACTAAATCTCGCCCAAATAAAGTCACCTCGTCCAGCGCTGCAGCTGCTAGTATAGCACTGGACGAGGTGCTGCCGTCCAGTACAAATCGGGGCTCCGGGAGAGCGTACTCACGCTGTCCTGGTGTCCCCATGCGACATGCCTCTTCGGATGCCTCTCGTGTCTTCCTCCCCCGGCGCTCCGAGTGACATGATGACGTCACTCGGGGAGGCGGCGGGAGATTTGAACAGTAAATAGCATGAAAGCAGTTTTCTATGTAGAAAACTGCTTTCAAACTCCCCTATGTAATAAACATCGCCAGAATAAAGTCCCTGATGCCCCAGATGTGCCCATTTGCAGTAACCCTTTCTTCCCTGGTGTGATTTTATCACACCAGGTTAGAGAGGGTTAACTGCCAATGGGCACATCTGGGGCATCAGGGACTTTATTCTGGCGATGTTTATTACATAGCAGCATAGCTTTGTGCCCTGATTTTTATGTTTTCTCATAAATTTTATTAAAAAAATTATTTTTATTTTTTTACATAATTGTTTGTTTCAAACATAATTATATTCAGGATGTCTATTAGACCCTTCTACGGACATATTTTGGGAAGCTACAGGCCTACAACATAAAGAAAAATTTACCATTGAAGTCTATGGTGCACTTTTGGTACAGAAATCTGCACCTCAGCAGTGCGCTAGGGAGGTTAATGACAAAATAAGATGCATGTTTATTATAAATTAGACTTCTTCTCATTTTGCAAAGTATTGTGACTGCTGTGCCTGTAATCTCAGAAAAGGTCTGCAATATGTTCACCATTATACTGAACATGTATTTGCACTTTATAAACAAGGCCACCTAGAAGGTTGGTTAGAAGGACAAAATTTGCTATTCTTCTTAACCTAGCCATACATTTACCAATATTTTTTTGCAATTATAATTAAATATTTGTACAGATATTCAGATGTTTGTACAACGGAGTGAAATTTTACTGCCTGACCGATCCTGGCTCTTTGCATATTATGTTCCATTTTGATTGTTTTGGTCAGTGAAATTAAGAAGAAAGGAATGATCAAATGAAACAATCGATACGGCTATACTACTATACTGCTTAAAGGATACTAGCGCTCTGTTCTTTGACAGAGGAGGCAAACAGAGATCCTCATAGGTATCAAAATTTCAATGGGCATGCAAGGCAGGAACATTATCATCTTTTTGAAATTTTCTGTATCGCTTTTAACATTCCAACAAAAAAACTAGATCATACTACCAAAAATTATTAAAAAAACAATAAAATGGCTCCCCTCTACTCATTCACTTTAAAGAGCGGAGATAACTCCTAAAATCTTAGAGGTGGCCCAGTGTGGCCAGGAGGATGTGCCCATCATCACAATATTGCATTACTGTTGTGTCGCCATGGCAACGTTCAGAACCTAATAATGTATGCTCATTGGACGGAACAATGGAAGCCAGAGGTCACCAAGAAGACAAAGGACTGGATCTGGCCCCTGGGCCTAAGTTTGTTCATGTCTAACCTAGAATATTCAATATTATAAGGCTAACTTGCATGAAAATAAGAATCAAACAATGCCCAATGAATAATCTTTTCAGATATTTCTTTTAAAGGTTACTTTTGTTATGAGAAATATGGGGGTTGCCATAGGGGACCTCCATCTACAGTGATTCCCTTTGGCTTTAATTTTTTAAATGCTATACAAATCGGACAGGGATCTGCAGAAAATGTTTTTGTACTGAAAATGGTTAGGGCACCCAGAATGTGACTGGTGTCCCCTACCATTACTTGTTTTCTTTACCAAATGACTGGACTTGTTTTGGAACTTTATTTTAATCTGTGGATTTATATGTTGAATGTTGAAATCCCCCCTCGGGGGTTATGTGTTTAATCAAAGTGGTGACCTTCAAAGTCCCCTAGTTTTTGCCATTTGGTAAAAAAGACAAGTTATGGTAGGGGACAACAGTTGCATTCTGGGTGCCCTAATCATTAATTCTTTTGAATATAGTTTTTGGGATGTTGTACACACAACTAGGGTAATGTGGTAAAAATATACTTAGATACATTTTTGTACTGATTTGCATACTTCATACAATGGACGGACGTTCATTTGAGCCATGCAGTTGAGACTTCAGGTCAACACATATGAATTCAGCCCTAAAGTGTAAAAAAAATTGTGTTGGGTGGGCCAGAAGCCCAGAAGTTCTAGAACAAGAGGAAGAAATACACCAGCCATTTGTTATGGGGTGAGAAGTCACGAAAATGAGAATATGCTGACACACTGGCAATCACACTTGCTGCATTGCAATTGCGGTATTTGCAGATAACGACCATGGTAGCAATAATTCCCGTGGAAACCCCCTTAGGAACAACATTTCTTGACAGCTCCATATTGCAATGGCATTGTTGTCACCACATAAAATTTAGGCGAATGTGAGAAAATGGTCATCATTCTGGGCACATTTACACCAGCGGAGCCACGCAAAGCAATCTACCATATGTCCCATGGCTTAAGTTCGCACCACCAAGTTGTGTTTGTGTGTGCATTGTTGTGAGGGTTGACAAGACATCATACCAGCTACCTGTGAAAAGGGTAAACATTGTATATATTATATGGTGAATAACTCACCTTGATCCAGATACATGTAGATAACATTAACACTGACCCATTGACCTAGGAAGGGAATATTTTTATGCACAGATCAGAGATTATGTCAAGCACATCTACTGGGACCGGGGTGATTTATTTAACCTACATTAAAAAAAAAGAACTTCTATTAGATGCCCAAAGATGTTTTGGTGGCAATAATAGAAAAGCTCCATTATCACCCGGGGGGGGGGGGGGGTAACTTGTTCTACATCCTTATAATTTTGACAAAGACATTTGAAAGAGAAAAGATTCTACTTTAAATTAACAGTTTTCATTATACACCAACTGGTGTTTCAGGTAACACAAACTTTGTGAAAAGGCCTACTCCTGGCATAGAGTTCTACCATTGTAGAGTCAAAACCATACCTGCATGCATTATTACAGCTAAACAGTCACCAACGGCAATGTTGGAATGTAGTAATCAATAAAAGGATTTCATCCCTACCTTAGTTAATGGTATCCAGGTAGAGGTAGAAGAATTTTCAGGAGGAAGCCTTGCTGGGCCCGTGTCATTATTCAGATTTTCAGGGTTTTCTTTAGGATCAGTCTCATTAGAAGACGGAGTGAGGTACATCACGCCTGAATGAGAGGAACTGAGAGGAAGTCTGGACTGACAATCAAAGTACATTGGAGATGTGACAAGTAATGGGCAGCTCACAACATTCATTGCATTTTTCTCTTCCACTTCACTCTGGACCAACATTATGTCATTTTTATTTATCTTCTTCTTTTTCATCTTCCCTAATTTAGGTTGAGTGGTGTAGGCTGCCCTGCCACTGTATGATCCAACGTCTTTGTTCTCCTTTTTACATTTGACAACTATTATGACCATTGCGGCAAAAAGGATGATAGAAATTGCACTTAGCGCAATCAAAACTGGTAAGTAGATGTCCCAGTCCCTTTGTTCTCCAACCACGTTGTCTTCATCATCGTAACAACCTAGACACTCTGAATTTGCCTTTATTATGAGTTTTGCTACAGTTGAAAGTGATGGTTTTCCATTATCAGTGACTTTGATGATGAGTTCAACTACTGGGGCAACGTCCTCCCAATGCGGGTTTAGCAATCTGATCTCTCCAGTCGCTGGATCCATTTCAAAGAGGTGCTCTTTACTTTCTTGAATGATTTCATATGTCACTCGTCCACTTTCTCCAAAGTCAATGTCCATTGCTCGAACAGTGCTAATAACATATCCCATGCCCACGTTCCGTGGCACATAAATTTCTGCGGTGTCATTCTGTAAACTGGGAAGAACAATGACTGGTGCGTTGTTATTGACATCTAAAACAGATACTCTGACTGTGGCATTGCTTTCTAAATGTGGAGTTCCTAAGTCCTTTGCAATCACTTTAAATTCAAAATACTTTGTTAACTCATAATAGAAAGTCCTAAGGGCATAAATTGCTCCATTCCTTGGGTTAATAGACACGTATGTGGAGATTGAAACACTATCTATATACGAGGGGAATATAGAATAAGATACAGTTCCATTTTGCCCTAAATCTGGATCTTGTGCTAGAACTGAACCAAGGTACTCTCCAGGAATATTATTTGCAGAAACTTGTAATGCATACATAGCTTTAGAAAAACTTGGAGGGTTGTCATTTTCATCCAAAATCCTTACAGAAAATGAATTTGTAGAATCAAGAGAAGGGTTACCATTATCTCTAGCAATGATGGTCACATTGAATTCATCTTGTATTTCACGATCGATAGGCCTACTGGTTACAACAGTGTAGAAGTTATCATAGTTATCTTCAAGTTTAAATGGGACATTGCCCAAGACCCAGCACTGGAATTGGCCATTTTTGCCGGAGTCCTTATCAGTAACTCTAACTAAGGCTATAACAGTACCAGGAGGAGAGGCTTCGCTGATTGCTCCCTGACGGACAGACACAAAGCTAATAGATGGATAGTTGTCATTAATATCAGTAACTTGGACAGTCACTTTGCAATGCACAGGAATTGGGTTTGGTCCCTGGTCTTCTGCCTGCACATCAATTTCAAGCATCTGAATTTCTTCATAATCAATATTGCCCTTAACGTGTATTACACCAGTTTGAGAATCAATGGAAAAGAGGTCCCATACTTGTTCAGAGGCATAACCACTGAATGAATACAAGATCTCTGCATTAGAGCCCTCATCTGGATCTGTAGCATTAAGATCAATGATCATTTTCCCCAATGGTGAATTCTCAGCTATTTCAACAATGTACGATTTTGATTCAAAGACAGGACTGTTGTCATTGGCATCAATAACCTTAATATTTATCTGCAGATTTGCTGATCTTGGAGGATTACCTCCATCGAAGGCAGTCAGAATAAGTGTATGATGAGACTGTTCTTCTCGGTCCAGGGCTCTCTGAATAACTAACTCTGGAACTTTTGTGCCGTCCCCTCTAGTTTTGATATCCAAGGAAAACAAGCCAGAATCACCTCTTATCTTATAAGTTCTCAAGCCATTACTTCCTAAATCAGGGTCTTGTGCTGTTGTTAAAGGAAATCTGGTACCCGGTGAAGCGTTTTCTGAAATATCAATATCAATCTGATCAGAGGCAAATTTAGGGGAGTTGTCATTTATGTCAAGTATTTCGACCTTGATCATACATATCTCCTTTTCATTCGCAAAAACCTCTAGAGAGAGAACACACTTAGGACTGTTTTTGCACAGAGCTTCCCGATCAATCCGTTGCTTAGTATACAGCAGTCCACTATTCGAATCAACATCCAATAAGTGAGGAGCAGAGTTCTCCAGGACCCTAAAATTAGGTCTTTTTCCTCGTTCTGGTGGCTCCAGCTGTGCATCGTTAATATTGCCAATGGCATTTCTTGACCCCCCTTCCTCTGAAATTGAATAATTCAAAGTTTTCAAAGCTTGAACAGAAGCCCAATAGAAAAAGTAAAGAAAGACAAAGCGGCACATCCCAAACAGTGGCTGTTTTATCTCTTAGCTATGTTTTTTGTTGTCACAAAAGTCCCAGTCAAATGAAAAAGTAATAGAGAAGGAAAGCCCCCAATCATCTGCCACATGAGGACAGTTATGAAGGCATTAGCAGACGACTTCCAAGAAATCAACTATTTCAATCATGGACAGTTTCAAGAAGAAGATAAGTATCTGATCCAAAGATTAGACAGACTGCAATTTACACATTCTTTTCAGGTGTATGATGGAGAAGACAGCAAAATGTTCAGTGGCTAGAAACTTTCCAAAACATACTAGCTAGAAAAAGATGAATGCCACGTTGTGAGCTTTGCCTTTAAAACAACTGTCAATTAATATTTTGCATCACATTAGCTCTACTCACAAGCAGAAATTCATGAATATTAAACATGATGGGGATTTGCAGACGATCTGGAAAAAGTCCAAAAATGCAAGGATCCATCAAAGTTGATCATCAACTGCTAAGTATTACAATCCCAGCTCGGTTTCAATCATTTCACTCGTAAGACTTTTTTTTCCTCTTTTTGTTCTGCAAGGGCAGTAGCCACATCAGCTTACAACCGACAATTGTGTTCAGTTAAATTCCAGTTTTTCATTCTGCAGTCTGGAACAAATCAACAGGCAAAGCATGCTGGATGCACAGATTATAGAATGGTTGGGGAAAAAAAGAAAAGATGAAATCAGTTGAATAGAGAACAGCTACTGCATTCATAGCCAGATTAGCTTTAACTGTTCTTCTTTCAATTTTTGACGATCATTGCCACGTTATCACTTCCTTCCCGCAGTCTTCAACAAACAGTTAAGCTGAAATATCTAGAGGAAAGCACAGTCCTCATTTTCTCATGTATTTAGGTATATTAGGCAATTATTATTGGAAGTGGTGAACATAGGCAATCAATAGCTGCAGATTCCCAATGGACTCCACATTAAAGCAAGAGCCGCAGTGACTGGTGCTTATTCGGGATGAAGAGCACTAAATATCTTATGAATTCAATGTCATTTCCAATGGCAAAACAACTGTCATTATTGGGATAACTTAGGCATGGCATGCACAATAGCAAATTGCTGTTTAGATAAATATTCAATGGGCAATGAGCTCATAGTTTTAATATAGTCAGCTGTGACTAATTCACCAAAATGCAGTCTGCTGAGATGTAACAGTATATATATATATATATATATATATATATATATATATATATATATATGGAGATGTGTTGCGGTTGTGAAGATGAGAAGCGGTTTTACTTACTCTAGCATCCTTGCAAGAGAGATGCAGTGAATAACAAAACACAGTTATCCGAGCAGTCCCCGGGATTATTATTTCTCTTCAGCTGTTGTGTATGTAAATGGCACAGATCTTGTGGGTAAAATAATATAGCAGGCTCAGAGCAGGAAAAGCACAAGCAATTCTTTGAAAAGGCATGGATAGGAGTAGAATTTTTTCCCCATCTGCTATTTTCCTCCCAAGTCCTAGACAAAACGCTGCTATTTCTGCAATCTGCAGCAGCCCTTGTGTTTGCCTCTGCTGGTACTTCAGTCGTTCATTCACAGCATTCGGGAGAATCTGCTCTACGAAACGTGAGCTTGGGAAGACAGCAATAGACCCAAAGCTAAGCAACACATTGGAAGTTGCTAAAATTCAACAGTTTAGAGGTGCCTTAAATCCTCTGATCCTCCATTTGCCATACGCCAACCTTCACTCTCAGTTCTTCTCTTTGACTGACTTAATTTCTTGTCTCTCTCACTCCGTTCGCTCTCTCTTTTTCATTTTTTTAAAGAACGTCTAAGAGAAAAGATTAGCTTATTACTGCCACCTACTGGCTCTGCCATAACGGCTCGTCTCCTTCGTTCTTTGCAATCCACTTAAGCCTTTATATACTTGGGAGAACACCTCATATTGCCATAAGGTTTTCTCTTCTGCTAGGTATCTGAAATCCATTTGTAGCATCTGATTCTGTATATCCAGTGTCTCCTAACCATCACTACGGAGTGTTATCCCAGATCTATACCATAAAGCCATACTGCTCACATACAAGGCATCAATCTGTGTCATCGATGAAACTCTTAGAATAAAAGACGTTTCCACAAAACAAATCTAACCATTTATTATCCAGCATGCACAGTGCTATTGCACCTATTTAGGTGAACGTTATACATTAATGACATTTTAAAAACCATGCAAACTTAATGGTGGCTTCTTTATTTCAAGTAATTCAATTATCATACCTAACCAATCCATTATTCTTCCAAGGCAACTCCTTCTTGCTTTTAATTCCCAATATATAACCATACATTCCGCTCTTGGCTACATTTTAAATCTTAATCTTTTCTTTTTTCAAAAGCAATTGCACATGTGCCCTTAGCAGGGTTAGATCAATTTCAATTCCAAGGTGCATTAACTGTTTAACCTTTTGTAGGCTAAAGGGGTCTGCGATGCAATGCAGATAAATACTTGCAAGTCCCATCATACAGGTTCGTAGTCTGGTCTGATCTCACGCTTGAAGGTTTAGGATTGGATGGTTGTAAGAACAAGCAATTAATTCTCCTCTTAAAGCTTAATGTCCCATGCTGGGATGTGCCTCTCATTCTAGCCATTGTTATTGATGCAGTGATTGTTTTAAACTGCATCCTCCTTGTTTCATAACCTGAGCTGCTGAAGGGTGTAGAACAAGCTGCTAAAGGATATATTCCAAATGAAATAAGATGCATTTTAATATCCAGCCTAATGCAATCACGGTAAAATAAATAAAACTTATTGCATTTTATTACAATGGCGCCTGGTGACAGAAGACTTACAGGAAGTTGGAATTGATTTAAGGAAAGCTTCTACAAAACATGCTATTTATCTTCCTGGACAAGAGTAATGAAATTAACAGTATTAGACTATCGAAGCTTTCAAAAGCTGAGAGCAGAGCAGAGCAAGCAGGATTGTCTTCCCTTCAACATCAGTATTCTCAAAGCCTTAAGTTCTGTCATGTGGAAACCATTTACATAGTGATGGATTTTTTTTTATAACATAAGCGTTCTAGGGAATAATTCCCATGGAAAATATTTCATGTTAATCGTATTGTAACCAATTTGATCCCCAATAGCACCTCTAATCACTCCTTACCATTGTGGCTGCATTAAATGGAACACACATTCTGTCAGAGTCTGATTGCTTGTGAAATGTCACGAAGACAGGCAGCAATATTCAAAGCTGGGGGTGCTACGTAAATCATAGCATATCGAAGAACAAGATCTGCTAATGGTGGGAGTATGCCAAAGAACTTCCAGGAATTCCCAGGATCTCTATACGTGTGTCCCATCCTCCAGTGCTATTTTGATGCCTAATTATTATTATAAATGTAACCCAGCTTCTTTCTATTCTAGGCTAGCTGTTCTAGTTCAACTCTAGTAGAGAATTATGAACTCTTCTGTATAATTGAATACTTCTGTATCAGCATAAACACAAAGACGTGTCTATAATTCATCAGCAGACAAATCAATGTAGACCGCAGAAATCAGTCAGCCTAATCTAGGAGCCCACAAGCAAATTTCAGAAGTCAGAAAAGCAAAGAGGAAAGTAAGAAAAAACATGAAATCCTTTATCAGCTGTTTTAACTTGTCCTGGGGGATACCCCTCACGTCCTGTCCCTGTACAACCCTCTGATACACATGGGGTTACCAAGTCAGGGGTATCTTCCCAAACATGGCTGGAGGCTTTTACTCTTCACCATATATTTTGCACACAGATAAAGACACAATCCACACAAACTGATACATTTATCACAAAGCTAATCTGATCACAAAGTCTATTTATAGATTGTGAAACCATCACAATATCTGTACATAACCCATTTTTTAGTAAAGGAAGCATGCATTTATGCTGGAGTGTGCCATATGTGTGCAGGATATATGAATCTGGAGTGATAGGAAAGAGTAGAGTAACCTGGAGCTCCTTTTATATCCATCCACACTGTCACCATTACTGAAGTTTGCCTCTCCTCTACTAATGAGTGGAATAAAGTACAAAATGTAGCTTCAGTGATTTCATTTGGGAAGCTATGCAAGGTTTACAGTGTACAAATATCCAGGGAATAGCAGAGAGCCATGTAATGATATATAGAATACCTAGACCATATAATTGGAGTGGAGTGCCATTTCATGTATGGATCATGACGAAACAAAATGTATATATTGGCCTAGTTATAACAGGGCCATCAGAAGGTTATCTGAGCACTAATAGGCTGATTTAAGACAGTAAAGGCTCAGGATCGTGAGAATACTTGTTATTTCTCTGAGAATATTATTTAAAATGACAATTGAATAACTACTGAATATACAATATACACAGAAAGAGATGAGAATGAACCTGATAGTTCTACAGACTCTTGTTTACCTGTTCAACTACTCAAGCGGATAATTCAGAAAACTCTTTGAGGTCTAAAGCCCAGCATGCACCATTTCTGGAGACTTTCCAAATAAATTTGTCGTCATACTTTGTAGCTTGGCACCAACAAGGTAAATTGGCATGCCATTTAGAATAATCTTTTCATGTAAGAATACACATTGCTTTATCAATCCCGTGCTGTGTCCCAGTATGAACTCAACATACAGGAGTGGTGGATCATTGATGTACTGTTACAAAACATTGTATACTATATCTTCCTTTATTGTAGTTCTGTATTAAGGATTAACAGAGAAAAGTTGGAAAAGTAGAAGCTACACCAAAATGGCGATGATGGGTCCAAAGGGAGCACAAGTATGATTACCTGTCCATACCACAGAGGTAATTAAACTAGTTGAGGATTTGTCCATGAGGAGTGGATAGGGAGCAGATATCTCTACACACAGTCTAGAAGAAAGATGGAATACTGTTTGCATCTCAAACAATGGAAATCTCACAGGAAGAAGATTTTAAATGTTGATTAGATGTTGTTAGCACTTCACGGTGGAAGTTACAACTAAAAAGGGATTAGGTCTGAAGAGAGCAGAAGTGTCATTTCTATTTCCATAATAACTAGAAATGTGAGTTTTTTGCAATGACGAGTGGATGATGAAGAGATATAACTGCACATAACCTGGAAGGGCGATGGAACACTCTATGCATACTAAAAACTGAAAGAAGATATTTATTCTTCAATGGACATCATCAGAATAAGAATAAAACATTGTGAATGGGATATCTGCTGCTCACTGTATTTATGATTCAATTATGGATTTGTTTCTTGTCTGCACGCTGATAGAGGGGTTATATATATATTTCCTGGTACAATATGGAGTGTATGATTGAAGTGCAGCTCGTGATATTCTTTTATTTGGAGGTTAAACTGTTGTTTCTTGGTGACCATCATCAGGGCTTTCCTTATAAAATAATATTCTGATACAGAATCAAGACACATTGGCAGATATCACAACATAGACACACTCACTGTTGTGTAAACCACACATCACCCAATACTAAATAACATGAATAGTACTCAAAGATGTATCAGCCCACTCCAATGTATCATTATAAATATCAGAACATATGTTTAACTACTCTCATTATATTTAAGTTTCAGGCATACTAATATTTTATAAACTAGAAGTCATAACGGCATCAGTCAAGTGTAAATCACACTAATAACAATGTAAAAAATAAAAGGGTAGGGTGTGGTGCACTATTCAGAGTTCCAGTTAAAGGAATTACCAAGTTTAATATAACCCAATAGTTAATGGCTTCAGTGCTCTGAGGTCCTTACTTGGAGATAAAATTCCAGATAATCCCCAACTCTATTCTGGGGAAGAAAATTAAAAGTCACATATCCACATGAAAGCCTGGAAACCTGTATTTTTAGAGGGAGAAGTCTTTAACAATGAACACCATACTTAATACAGGTTTCTGTAAAGGCTTTCCATACCATAGGTAGATAGCTGTGATATTAATTCAATTACTTTATTAAGAAATTCCAGCAAGGACAGATACCTAACTAAGCAACAGATACCTATCAATAACAAGTGAGCTGAGGGTGTACTGGAACCTAATATATCAGCAATGTTCACCAAAGACACCAAGACAATTATGATACAACTACAACACATGTGTTCTAGCATTTATACAAGTTTCCCACATCTGGAGTGAGATCTACATTCATACAGCAGATGTGAGTTTGCGGATCTCAGATACGATACAAGCCGGAATGGGAAGAATCTCATTACCTGCCATTTCCAATATCATAGATATCATTTTTAATACCCCGTGACACAGATGGGCTGTGATTCTGTTACACTAGCACTAGACATTTTACTATGTGAAGTCATTGCAACCAATCAGATGAATATGATAAACATCTGACTGGTTGCCATTGGTTTCTACACATACCTTCTGAAATAAAATGATTATACTCCACATAGACCAATAGATAGACTGACAGCGTGGCAACGGGAGATTGACAGACGGATAGATAATTAGAAAGATATATATATAGAATAGAAACTCTTAGCAGTGGCTCTCATGTCTGAACCCCCTACTTGTCCATTATTAGAGAATGAGAAAAGCCTGCCAAGCTGGTTTAGAGCAAACAGTACTGTCTAAATGCATTGAGTTATAATGTTTACACATTCAGTACACTGAAGTACATCATCAAAGGAATGAACACCATCACGCTCGTAACTCTTCAGATTAGGATCAATACCTCCAATAAGTCACAGGTCCAATAGCGAGGATTAAATTAATAAAATAGCAGCAGCTTAATGCATATCCAATTTCTAAACTATTAGCTCCAAAATGTGCAGTGTTCCTAGAGGATTTGTAATCTGATAAAGCATTTTACACGTTTCTCAGATTTGTTATGTACACATGCATGGAGCATGTTATCCATAAAGTAAAATGGACCCAAGGCCATATGCAACTAATGTTCCACATTGGAGAGTTCTTAAATATTTAAGTCAGGATTTGGATCTGTATGTATGTCAGAACGATGCATGGGACCTTAATTTATGCTTCACAATCAGATAGATCATTGAGTTGGGGGGGATCAAAATCAAAGATAGATAGATAGATAGATAGATAGATAGATAGATAGATAGATAGATAGATAGATAGATAGATAGATAGATAGATAGATAGATAGATAGATAGATAGATAGATAGATAGATAGATCTTACAGAGTGTAATTTAATGGACAGAGCAATTACAGTATATACAGCTCCCTACAGCATTAGTGGCAATGAAGCAGACAGATTAGGTAGATGGATAGACAGGAAACAGTTGACGGAAAGATACAGCAATATCTACTTATCAACAACCTTGGGATCAATACATGTATATTCAGTGAACCAGAAGAGTAATAAAATGTTTTAAATATAGAGATTACTAATCAGCTGGGTGGAGGGGGTGACTGCTATGCAATGTATATATAACCATGTACACTTATTATATAGTTGTGCTGCCACCACTGATCTACCTGTTTGAGCAGGCAGCCTTTGTATATACAGTCTGTCAATCTGTATACAAACATACAGCATGTAGGTGATGGCAGTTATCAACCGTGAGGCAGTGATTAACTATAAAACACCCAGTGCATATTAAATACTATGACAGCAGCTCCAGACACTATACAGATTGGCTTTAAAATAAGAAAACCAACCCTGAGATAACAGACAACGGATAACACACACAATGTTGTACCATTGGCTCAGCGTGGTATCTACCAGTTGCATTGATACAATGTATACGAAGAATACAGATGACATTGTTTCCATGGTAGGCTATAGACAAGTCATTTGCATGCATTAGCTGCTTTTTACCTTGTGTAGAGGTTGCTGACACCCAAGGTATATATATATAGAAGTGCTCTGAGCATAAACAACCTTATGTGAATATTATCTCTGTTAGTCGCATCTGTCCATAATGGGGTAGAAGTTACTAGTGGTATCACTTAGAGGAACCTGTAAAGCATTGCCCCCCCCCCCCCAAGCCTTGATCATATGTAAAACACTGACAGGGGTTCTCTTCCTTCCAATGCCAAACAATGAGCACAACACATACTGTCAACAGGGATGTTTTTCTATATAAAACAACAAAGGCAAAGCAATTTACATCTAGGAATATATCAGGAAATTGCATCGGTTTAATGCTTTCAGTGGGATCATGCCAAACACACACACTGCTAATAATATCTGGAAACGCTTCCCACAAACTGAACTTTCATATTAAGAGGAGAACACGATCTGCTGGCTGTACGTCTTGTTTATTTTCCATAATCGTTATCAGATGAGACCTCAATGGAAAAGCCAAGAAGCACAAACAAAGCTTGTCACATACTGGAGCAGACAGAAACTATTCAACCTTAGTGGTGAGCGTACCTGAATTATGGACATCCGATTTGATGAAGTCTCAGTTGTGCTGCTCACTGGTCCAGTAAAACTGTTGTGGCAGGCAACATGGCCTTGAGGAACAGTCAGATTGTTAGATGTAGGCTTCAGGTACATCACTTCCGAGCGAGGGGAGCTGAGTGGGAGCCGGGTCTGGTAATCAAAATACATTGGAGATGTGGCAAGAGAGGGGCTGCTTACCACGTTCATGACATTCATGGCGTTCCTCTCTTCCACTTCACTCTGAACTAACATAATGTCATTCTTGTTTATTTTCTTCTTCTTGCTTTTCCCCAGCTGAGGGTGACTGTACTCTGCAATCCTGCAGTTATAAGTTCGGATTTCCTTGTTCTCCCTCTTACACTTAACAGCTATAGTGATCATGGCAGCCAACAGTATTATGGAAATTGTGCTTAACGTAACAATAAGTGGCAGAGACATATCCCACTGATGATGATTGCCATTGACCTGGGGCTCTCCCTCTGGTAGAGATCCAGTAGAAGACTTAATGATGAGTTTAGCCACAGCTGAGAGTGCTGGTTTACCATTGTCAGTCACTTTTATCACAAGTTCTACCACCGGTGAGACATCTTCCCAATATGGATTGAGGGTTCTGATCTCACCTGTCACAGGGTCAATCTCGAACAGGTGCTCTTCATTCCCATAGGCAATTTCATAGGTGATTCGTCCACTTTCACCAAAATCATTGTCCATAGCCCTGACAGTGCTCACCACATACCCCACACCCACGTTCCGTGGAACATGGATCTCTGCAGTATCATTTTGCAGGATAGGTAAAGAGATCACCGGTGCATTGTCATTAACATCCAGCACAGTCACTCTCACAGTGACATTACTCTCCAGGTGAGGCGATCCGGAATCTTTCGCAAGAAGTTTAAATTCAAAATATTTTGTTTGCTCATAATTAAAAGATCGGAGAGCATAAACTGCACCATTGGTAGGATTCACAGACACAAAGGTGTAAATTGACACATCCCCAACATAAGACGGCAGTATAGAATAGGAAACTGTGCCATTGTGGCCAAGATCTGGGTCATGTGCTACCACCGAGCCCAAATATTCCCCAGGTATGTTGTTCTCAGATACTTGTAACACATGCTGTCCTTTGTTGAAAGTGGGTGGATTGTCATTTTCATCTAGAATTTTGACTGTAAACGATTTGGAGGAGTTTAAAGGAGGGCTTCCATTATCTCTGGCAATTATAGTCACATTGTATTCATCCTGTGTCTCACGGTCAAGAGGCCTGTCTGTGACGACAGTGTAAAAATTATCATAGTTCTCTTCAAGTTTAAAAGGCACGTTGCCTAGGACTCGGCATTGTAATTGTCCATTCTTCCCAGAGTCCTTGTCTGTGACCCTCACCAAAGCAATGACAGTGCCAGGTGGCGCTGCCTCACTAATAGCGCCCTGGCGGACAGATACAAAGCCAATGGATGGAGCATTGTCATTTTTATCGATCACCTTAACAGTCACTTTACAGTGTGCAGGGATTGGGTTTGGGCCTTGATCACGTGCCTGCACATCAATTTCAATCAGGTTATTCTCCTCATAGTCCAGATTTCCCTTTACTTGGATCACCCCTGTGTTGGGATCAATGGAGAAAAGTTCACGAACTCTGTCTGGTGCATATCCACTGAAAGAGTATATTACCTCGCCATTAGACCCTTCATCTGCATCGGTCGCATTGAGGTCAATGATGACTCTACCAATTGGGGAGTTTTCAGGGATCTCCACCATGTATGAAGGTGCCTCAAAAACAGGGCTGTTATCATTGGAATCAATAACTTTGACGTTTATTTGCACAGTGGCCGATCTTGGTGGATTGCCACCATCTAGAGCAGTCAAAATGAGGTTGTGGTGACTTTGTTCTTCTCTATCCAATGGTTTATCTATAACTAGCTCAGGGAATTTGGTTCCATCTCCTCTGGACTTAACATCTAAGGAAAACAGTCCATTATGGTTGATGACATAGGTCTTCAAGCCATATTCTCCAGAATCTGGGTCATGGGCACTGGTCAGGGGGAACCTTGTTCCAGGAAAAGCATTTTCTGAAATGTCAATATCGATTTGTTCAGAAGGAAAGAATGGTGAATTGTCATTAATGTCCGTTATGTCCACCTTCACCATATAAATTTCCTTATCGTTGGCAAAAACCTCCAAAGACACTTGACATTTTAAATTTCTCCGACACAGGGTCTCCCGGTCAATCCGCTGCTTGGTGATCACCAACCCAGTATCCTGTTCCACGTCAATTAGGTTGGGTGCAGAGTTTTCCAGGACTCTGAAGTTGGATTTTTTACCCCTCTCCGATAAGCCCACCTTTACATCGTTGCTTAGGTTGCCAACAACGGTGTTAGCAGCCGCCTCCTCGGGTACAGAAAAATTCAAGTTTTTTAAAGTCAGGGCAGGAGCCCACAAGAAAAATAACAATAAAACGGAAAGGTACATCCCCAAATGTAAAGGGTCTTCTCTGTCTCGCTCTCCTTTCTTCTCAGCTCTCTGAACCTGTTGATTTAAAAACACCTGCAGTTAGATAAGCAGCAAATGGAGCATGGCAGCAAAGGCTGGCAGGGTTAAATCACCGAGCGTTTTCTGCTACAAAACACAATTCTTCACCATCCTGTCAAAGACATCCGTCCTCTTTTCAGAAATATTAATTGGAGAAGACAATTTAACTGCCATATCCCTGTTGTGCAATAAAGAGGAGCATCAAAGTAAAATATCCTGATCTTCCCAACATTATTGTTCTCCTATCATTGCT
Organism: Ptychadena robeensis; assembly: GCA_036250615.1. Lineage (NCBI taxonomy): Eukaryota > Metazoa > Chordata > Amphibia > Anura > Ptychadenidae > Ptychadena > Ptychadena robeensis. The sequence goes on along the minus strand of CM070033.1, from coordinate 52,098,284 downwards.
GGCAATTCCACTTCTCTATTAAAGATGCATTAATGCACAACTCACTTGCAATAAACGTGATTTGTTTGAAATTGTAACCTCCACTCACATCATCTCCACAACGGCACGCCGAAATGAAACTCTACGCTGAGCTGGGAGACACTGGGACCTGGAAGAATATATATATATATATATATACACAGCCCGCACACGTATCTATCTGGAGGTGGTGGGAGAATAGGAAAGCCGTGCTGGGATCGAATGGCCACATATCACCTTGTGATTTCCATCTTTTCACAGCCCGCCGCTTATTTCCAAGAAATCCTGCCACTGCATTGGCTTACAAAGGGATACTTATTCAGTTCATTCTCCTTGCCTACACTACACCAAATCAACAGGCAAAGCATGGCTGGGCGCACAGATGGAGCAGCGGGCAGCCTGTGCCCAGGAAAGGATCACCTGGGATGCAGGGAATGACACAGGAAAACGACTATGGCTGTGGGTGTCACCTAACATTTTGTTTGGATTACAGAAAGTCATTAGCTTTGCACATGTCTGTGAATTGTGGATTACAGAGAGTCATCACATGTCGGTGAATTGTGGATTACAGAGAGTCATTAGCTTTGCACATGTAGGTGAATTGGCTGAATGACACATGCAGAATGCAGATGTTTAATAACTGCATGAGTCACATCCACACAGGAGAGGGGATCACAGTCACTAGTACTAGGTGGGGTGTCATCAGGGAGGGTGACTTGTGCCATGTTTACTGATGATGGTAAGGAGGGAAGCTTACCTAGCAGGTCCTGCCAGCTATACATGGGGCTCCCAGTCACCACGTCCAGCACGGGCTGCTGTCACACACCGGTCCACACCACACCGGTCATGTCTGTCCTCCAGGCAGATGTGAGGAGCGCTGCCAGCCTGGGCACATTGCAGACACTTTCCCGGACACACACTCCACGTACATCCACAGCGAGACACGGCACTCCGTGCAATGCAACAGTTGCTTTAATCCGTCATAACCCGCATCGGCCGGCTCCAGCCTCGGCTCCCTACACCTCCTTACTGACTGACTCTATTCACCTCACGCTGCTGCTTAAACATTGACACTCTTCTCCTGCCAGCCAATCGCCGCCCGCACACCGAGCCCGCCCCGCTGCCCACACCGCCAATAGCAGGCGGAGGGAAGGAATGATGGGCGGCTGCGGCTTGTGAGTGCTTTGTATCATTGATGAGATCGGTGCCCGGAGGAGGGTGGCATCGGTCCTGCTGTGCCCAGCACTCACGGGGCGTGACACTCAATGTGCAATGGGGCGAGTCAGGGCAGAATGACGGGTGGCGCGTATGGTGGGATCTGTGCTGATAGCTGCTGATCCTGAGACTTCCATATTTTACCTGATGATCCTGAGACCCCCATAATATACCTGATGATCCTAAGACCCATAATATACCTCCTGACCCCCCCCCCCCCTAATGTACTGATGTCCTAACACCCATCAATGACCTGATGATCCTAGACCATAAGTATACCTGATGATCCTGAGACCCCATAATATGACTAACCTTTTGATGATCCAAGACCCATAATATACCTGATGATTCTGAGCCCATACCCATAATATACCTCCTGACACCCCCCACCACCCCCCCCCCCTACTGTACCTACTGATCCTACACCCATAAATACCTGATGATCCTGAACCCCATAATATACATGATGATCCTGAGACCCCATAATATCCCTGATGATCCTGAGACCCCATAATATACCTGATGATCCAGACCCATAATATACCTGATTATCTGAGACCCCATAATATACCTGATGATCCCAAGACCCATAATATACCTGATGATTCTGAGACCCCATAATACCTGAGATCCTGAGACCCATAATATACTGAGGATCCTAAACCCATAATATACCTGATGATCTTGAGACCCCATAATATAGCCGAGACCAGACCCTATTATACCTGATGATCTAGACCCCTTACCTGATGATTCTGGACCCATAATATACCCCTGACACCGCCCCCCCCCCCCCCCTAATGTACTAATGATCCTAACACCCATATTACTGGATCCTGAGACCCCTAATAACATGATATCTGAGACCATAGATAGCCTGATGATCTAAACCGCCATAATAACTGATGATCCTGAGACCCCATAAATACCTGATGAGACCTGAGACCCCATAATATACATGATGAATCCTAGACCCCAATAATATACCTAGATGATCCTGAATACTAGTGGATTGCCCGAACGGTTCGCCGGAGAACTATTCGCGTGACCATCGCATGTGTCGCTGGTTCGCCCATGTTCGCGAACTATGGCGAGTTTGTTCGCCCCCTATCTTTTAACATTGCCTAAAATTTTACCCCTGTATTCCACAGGCCAGACATATCCAGCCAATAGCACCCCCCACCTCACAGACCCTCACACCCCCTAGAACTTCAGTCCATGAACTCCATTCCCATTCTCTGAAGAAGGAGAGAGTAGGAAAGATACTGCTGCTGCTATAGGGAACCGATATAGCTGGGCAGTGTTCTGTGCATCTACGTCCTTCACTGAATATCCCATCCATACATCCATGGGGACTACCATCTCCCCCAGTTTCCGCCACACTGATCATCACCACCAGGGTTCCTTCACACTGTCCATCTCCCCCAGTGTCCTCCATACTGGACCATCACCACCATGTCCCTCCACACTGACCATCACCACCAGTGTCCTCCACACTGACCATCCACCAGTGTCCCCTCCACACCTGACCATCACCAACCAGTGTCTCCACACTGTCCATCTCCACCAGTGTCCTCCACACTGACCATCACCACCTTGTCCCACCATACTGACCATCTCTCCCCGATGCCTCCACAGCTGTCCCATCTCCACCATGTCCTCCACACTGACCATCTCCACCAGGGCCTCCCCAACATAAAATTCACCTTTTACGCCTGTAGGCAACGTGGAAAGCAGATCTTCACAGGTTGTTTCAGGTGGAATTCACACAGGCATTTCCAACCCAGGTTGTTTAGTGGCTCTCCAGCGCCCTCTTATGTTCAAATCCCTTGAGCTATCAGTGTAGAAATCCCTTTGTGTCGGCTTTATTTGCGTGAAAAAAAAATTCTCTGGGAGTTTTGGCCATGGATCCCCCTCTGTCATGTGCACGTCCAGGTGTTTTGACCCTTGTGTCCAAAAGTGGTCCCTTTGTTGTTTAATGTTTCGCCTTCCCATTGAGTCTATGTGGGTTCGCCTGGTTCAACGGACATTTGCGAGAGGTGCGCTTCGTCGAACATCAAATTCCGGTTCGCCCATCACTACCCGAAGACCCTATACCTGATCTTCCTGAGATCCCATTAATATACCTGATGATCCTGAGACCCAATAATATACCTGATGACACTGACACCCATAATATACCTGTGTATCCTGAGACCCCATAATATACCTAATGATACTGACACCCATAATAACCTTTGGATGATCCTGACACCCATAAATCCTATGATCCTAAGACCCTAAATACCTGATGACCCTGAGACCCCATATCATACCTAATAACCTGACACCCATAATATACCTGATGACCCCTGAGACCCCATAAATACCTATTATCCTGAAACCCCATAACACCTGATGATCCTGAGACATAATATACCTGATGATTTCTAAGCCCCCATAATATACCTATGATCCTGACCTCCCATACTATATCCTTATGACCGACACCCTATATACCTGATGATCTGAGACCCCCATAATGACCTTGATATACTGAACCAATAACATACCTATGACCTGACACCCATAATATACCTGATTGATCCTGACACCCATAGTATACCTGATGATCCTGAGACCCCATAATATACAGGATGATGCCTGAGACCCCATAATGTACCTGAATTACCTAGATAAGAATATATCTGATGATACTATGACCCATAATATACCTGATGATTCTCAGACCCCATAATATACTGATTCCGAACCCATAATATACCTGATGAATCCTGAGACCAAATAGACTGATGATTCAATCCCCCATAGTATACCCAAATAATTAAACAAAAATTTTGCTGATCCTGAGACCCCCATATTAATACTTCTGATGATTCTGGGACCCATAGTATACCTGATGATCCTGAGAACCCTATATAATACCTGTATGATCCTGAGACCCCATAAATATACCTGAGATCCTAGACCCGATATTATACCGTGATTATCTGACACCCATAATTACCTTATGATCCTGAGACCTCCAGAATATACTGATGATCCTGACACCATAAATGCACCTAGGATCCGGAGACCCATAATATACTGATTGTTCCTGCCACTATATATACCGGAGGATTCCTGACGATCCCAATTATATATCTGGTGATCCTGAGAACCCCAGAATGCACCGGATGATCCTGAGACCCATAATATACCTGATAGCCGGCCACCTAAATCACCGATGTCCTGCCACCTATAATACACCTGATGATCCTGTCACCTAATATACACCCGGATGATCCTGCCACCTATAATACACCTGATGATTCTGTCACCCATAATACACCAGATGATCCTGTCACCTATAAGACACCTGATGGTCCTGCCACCTATAATACACCTGATGATCCTGCCACCTATAATACACCTGATGATCCTGTCACCCATAATACACCCGATGATAATGTCACCTATAATACACAGGATGATCCTGTCACCCATAATACACCTGATGATACTGAACGTTAAAACATTTAGATATGGCCTTGTATCCCTTTCCTGACTTGTGAGCAGCCACACAGTGCAGCCGATGGTCCTCACTGAGCTCCTTTGTCTTAGCCATGACTGTCCACACACTAACTGCAGAGAGCTGCTGTTTTTCACCTGTTGAGTTGATTAAAACAGCTGTTCCCAAATAATCAGGGTAATCAGGATGCTTTAGAACAGCTTGGACTATTTGGAATGGTATAGAACATTGGGTTTTCCCAGAGACTGTGACAGTTTGAGAAGGGCATGAATAATATTGGTCATTACTCTTTTTGCTCAAATGTAAATTAAAGCTGAGAAATGTTTTTTCCACAAAAATGCCTCTTGTACATCGTCTTATTATGTTTTGGGAGACATCTATGTCATTTCCCGTCACAATATAACTTGCTGGTTGAATAAAAGTAACTTTAAGTCGAACTTTGCCAGGGGCATGAATAATTATGGGCTCGACTGTAAATATATACATAGTGCATATTAGGACACTAGAAATGTCCCTGTCATAGCGCAAGGAATAGTAAGGGAGAGTGAGGATAAACCCACCCAAGACCTTCCAATGTGTATATTGCATCTAAAGCTGGTCATACACCTTTAGATTTCTCTGTCAGATTTCCTTAAGATCTCCTTTTGCTTTACCAAAACCATGTAATATGAGGGACTTTCTAAACTATCAAGTCTACCTGTGTTCACTCACAAAGGACCCTATACAACATTGTTGTTGGTAAATCTGAAGGATATCTGACAGAGAGATCTAAAGGTGTATGGCCAGCTTTAGATGTACCAACAACTATGTAGTGCCGGGTCCTCCCTGATATAATCCATAGTGATTGGAAGGTTTAGAAAGGTCCTTATATTACATGGTTTTGGTAGAAGAAAGGTTGATTGTACAGAAGTTGTATGGTAATATTGCAAGGTGTATGGGGGCTTAAGTTAGGGTGGCTACTACACAGCCACCATGGACAGCAGTATTGTCATCATATAGGTAGCATTAGATAAACTAATGGTTTCAGACTGGCTTAATATCCTTTGCACTTAAAGTCTAACTGCCACTAATCATTTTTAGCTGTTGAAACAGTTTTCTTTCTTCCATTGAGATAAAGGTTATAAAACCTGGTAACTGTACGCTCAACTGTCACAGGTACCTCATTTGTCCTAGCCCTTTCACTTGCACCTTTGTTTGGTCTGCTAAGGAAAGGTGAAAAAGGACTGACAAGTAATACAATTATGTTACAGAGGGATGGCTACCACAGTATCACTGTTAGAATGGGTGCAATGAATTATACATTTATATTTATCATTATCTCCAAATTCAAACTACTGTTTTAACTATTTCAAGATTTGTAAGTCATTCTTAATCTATTATTCCATCTAACACTACCCTCTCCACAGGAGATATGCTGCTGTCCATAAGTGGCTCAGTGGCTGCTCCTTATATATAGAAGAGTGAGCGTAGCCACCCCAAAGCAGAATGTGTGCTAAGCTGGCCATACACCTTTAGATCTCTCTGTCAGATATCCTTTAGATCTTCCAACAACTATGTAGTGCCGGGTCCTCTGCGATTGAACACAGGTAAACTTGATGGTTTAGAAAGTCCCTCATATTACATGGTTTTGGTAAAACAAAAGGAGATCTAAAGGAAATCTGACAGAGAAATCTAAAGGTGTATGGGGACCCTTACTGGCTGGATCATCTGCTGAAGAGACATAAAACTGATGATGTTTGTAATACATTACATGTTGTTCTTCGGTTGTTATGCTTCAGGAATAAGAAGTGACTCTATAGATGTGAGAGAATGGATAAGAAGCTGTTTAAAAATAAACATGTAAATATACTGTATGTATTTGTATATTTGTATTGTTTTACATTACTCAGTTACCATAGCAGGCGATCCTTCTAGTTCCTCTGGGTAAAGGTCCTCCTTGTGAACACACCATATACCATGTACACAGATGCGGAGACACAATGGAGGTGCACTGGGGACACAACACAAACCTGTATCTGGTATGGATATATAGTTTACTTTTTTATAACTATTAAATATAGGAAGGGAGAGTGAGAGGGAAGGATAGAGAGAGAGGGAGAGAGAGAGGGGGGGGTAGAGAGTGTAGGAGAGAAAGAGGGAGCAAGAGTAACGCAACCCATACACGTATGGATCCCAGTCCAGAACCGTCATGGGGGATCGTTGTGGGAGAGACTTGTGGTGCTATTCTGGTCAATCGCTCCAGGTGGGCGCCTCTGTTTTGCGTTTCGGACGTAAAATCGCCCACAGATGGATACGTGTATGGGGGGGCCTAAGAGAGAGAAAAAGGTAGAGGAAGACAGATAGGGAGAGAGAGCGAGAGGAAGAGAATAAATCAGGATACAGACCTGCAGATATGGGCCAGATGAGCCCACCGCTGTTTTCGAGCAGGACAAATCAATCCTGCTAGAAAACAGCCATATCGGACATGACCGTAAATAGGTCCGATGTCCGATGCTTTACATAGAGACCGCTGGTCTCCAGGCAAAGCTTTGGCTGAGCTGGGGAGAGAGCAGAGCTGTCTCTCCCTGGCTACACTGATATCTGACAGTAGCGTGATGACGTCATGACGCTGCTGCAGGGAACGTCCGACTGCTCGAATATCCAGCCATCTGTACCCTGCTTTATTGAGATGCAGATCAAATCTAATTGGCTCTGTTATAGTCTACATATAAATCACATGAGAATGTAAAAACCTTGGTATCTTATTAATGATATAGTGTTTGTGCGTGTGTGTATAATATACAGGGAGTGCAGAATTATTAGGCAAGTGGTATTTTTGAGGAATAATTTTATTATTGAACAACCATGTTCTCAATGAACCCAAAAAACTCATTAATATCAAAGCTGAATATTTTTGGAAGTAGTTTTTAGTTTGTTTTTAGTTTTAGCTATTTTAGGGGGATATCTGTGTGTGCAGGTGACTATTACTGTGCATAATTATTAGGCAACAAAAAACAATTTTATACCCATTTCAATTATTTATTTTTACCAGTGAAACTAATATAACATCTCAACATTCACAATTATACATTTCTTGCATTCAAAAACAAAACAAAAACAAATCAGTGACCAATATAGCCACCTTTCTTTGCAAGG
>CM070033.1:52067609-52079998 GCA_036250615.1 Ptychadena robeensis | reverse complement strand
CAAAGTCCAGGGTTGTGGCAGGGGTCATTCAAAGGAGATCAGTCCAATCAAACACGGTCTTAGGGTAATCACTCATTGCACTTTATTTTGTCATTGACTATCATTGTACAAATCGTTGGTGCGGATTTATTGGGTGAAAAAAAAAATTTCTTGGGAGTTTTGCCATTGATTCCCCTCTGTCATGTCATTGACCAGGTGGTTGACCCCTTGAAACAACTTTCCCAACACTATTGTGGCCAGAAAGGGGTCCCTTTGTTTTTTAAAATTCGCCTCCCATTGAAGTCAATGGCGGTTCGCGAGTTCGCCGGGTTCGCAAACTTTTGCGCTAGTTCCAGGTTCGCGACATCACTATCCACCAATTGTGCAAGCTCTCCCACTTAAAAAGATAAAAGAGGCCTGTCATTTTCATCATAGATACACCTCAACTATGAGACAGACAGAAAATCACTTACTCAATATGAAAAGTTCATCTCAATACTTTGTTATATACCCTTTGTTGGCAATGACAGAGGTCAAACATTTTCTGTAAGTCTTCACTAGGTTTTCACACACAGTAGTTGGTATTTTGGCCCATTCCTCTTGCAGATCTTCTCAAGAGCAATGATGTTTTAGGGCTGTTGCTGTTAAACTCGGACTTTCAACTCCCTCCAAAAGTTTTCTATGGGGTTGAGACCTGGAGACTGGCTAGGCCACTCCAGGACCTTGAAATGCTTCTTGTGAAGCCACTCCTTCATTGCCCTAGTGGTGTTGGAATCATTGTCATGCTGACAGAGCCAACCACGTTTCATCTTCAGTTTTCTTGCTGATGAAAGGAGGTTTTCACTCAAAATATCACAGTACATGGCCCCATTCATTCTTTCCTTTAGACGGATCAGCCGTCCTGGGCTCTTTGCAGAAAAACAGCCCCAAAGCATGATGTTTCTACCCCGATGCTTCACAGTAGGTTGAGAAAAAAAAGTTCTACTTTGGTTTCATCTGACCATATGGCATTCTCCCAATCCTTTTCTGGATCATCCAAATGCTCCAAACTTCAGACGGGCCCGGACATGTACTGGCTTAAGCAAGGGCACACGTCTGTCACTGCAGGATTTCAGTCCCTGGTGGTAGCCTTTGTTACTCTGGTCCCAGCTCTCTGCTGGTCATTCACTAGGCCCCCCCGTGTTGTACTGTGATTTTGCTCTCCATTTTGACCCCACAGGGTGAGATCTTGCGTGGAGCCCCAGATCGAAGGAAGATTATCAGTGGTCTTGCATGTCTTTCATTTTCTAATTATTGCTCCCACAGTTGATTCTTTACAACAACCTGCTTGCCTATTACAGATTCAGTCTTCCCAGCCTGGTGCAGGTCTACAATTTTGTTTCTGGTGCCCTTCAACAGCTCTTTGGTCTTAACCATAGTGGGGTTTGGAGCGTGACTGAGGTTGTGGACAGGTGTCTTTTATACTGTTAACAAGTTCAAACAGGTGCCATTAATACAGGTAGGAGGACAGAGGCCTCGCTCCTATTTATAAGTGGGAGAACTTGCACAATTGGTGGCTGACTAAATACTTATATTTTTGACCCCACTGTATATATATATACTTGTCAGGTCTCTGCAAATGTAATTATCATGTCCATGAAGAGACCATCATATGCTTGTGTGTCTATTTAAGCAATGAAGACCTTGCAGGATGTTGTGCATTCTTCTTCCAGCCCATATATCAATGTTGAGTGAAGCAGAGAAGAAATAAGGGAATAGGGGAAGGAACCACTGCATATGGGCATTCAAAGTTTTCAATGTCAAGCCACTGGTCGACCAATATATTTGAGAATTCACTATATTTAATGAATATGCGCTTGGATATTTGCAATGGCGGAGGTTTGTCATACTATGCTTTAACATTGTTTACCGGCATACATTGTGCATATGTATGCAAACAGCTATGTGCAATGTAAGGCATCGAATTTTACGAATTTCGAATGTTCCTTTTTATATTCGAAAAAATTGCGTAAACTCGAATATAGCATATGCAGATCAACACTACTGACCAAGACTATTGCAGCTTTTCTATCCCAGGGAAATCCAGGAGGGTAGATAGCGTCTAGTTAAATGTGCATTCTTATAAATGCATATATATTTTTTTATGTATTAATTGAAAATTTGAATACTGGAAGGGATCCAATTTACAAGAGCTAGACACACAAAATAGCAGCCTGTTGTTTTGGTTGTTTAACTTAAAAATGAATCCCAAAGGTGACAAGTGGATGTTGTCAGTATTCATATATACAAATATTTACACATACACTTTGAAACTACGACATGTGCATGAAATTTTAAATGCTTTTTAGCAAGAGATTTAAATCCTTATCAACAGTTACCTGCTCACAATGCATTGATTTTATCTAATTGGTAAAAGCTTGCTAACAAGACAGTAAAATATCAAATGTATCCTCCCAGGTGAATGGAGGGGCCGTACTATGTCACTATAATGTACAAACCATTCGGAATGTAAGCAGAGTGATCCCTGTTTTGAACTCTGGGAATGGGCTGTGGCCATGAACTCCCATTTAGAGCACAACAACATAGAGTCTGTAATGAGGAGGAAGAATTGCGTTTAGAAAAATACAGATAAAAACAAATGGTAATAAACATGTTTGTAACAGATTGTAAGCTCATTTGGAGAGATGGATATCTTGCTAAAGTGTTCTCTAAAATTAATGTGTAAACAAATTTTTTATTTGTATATATTATTTGCAGCTCTACAGGTTTCTCTAAAATAACTAAATTGTGACGGACAAGAAAGCAGATAATTTTTACAGAGTGCTGGTGTATATTAGACTTACTGATTATTTGAGGAATAAGCTTTAGATAGTGTTTGATAGGTGTCAGGGTTATTTTCTGAGCATTCACATTTTGGACTAACATATACAGTAAAGTTCACTAGTAAAAACATTCAATTACATTTTTTTTTCATACTATAGTATAAAAGAAGACATCCTTATTAATTCAGCATTGTTTCCGCAGTACCGCAAGAAGCTTTTGTAGTGACCCTAACAGGTATTTATGAGACTTTGCAAAAGAAGATAAGACTGCAAGCAGAGATGCATTAATATTTTAATAGACTGCCATATTGAACGTGCACATGGGCCTTTAGACCTATTTTTTTGCATCTTCACTAACACGCTAGTTGAATATTTGAGTAATGAACTCCAATTCACTCCAGAATTACTGCTGGAGCCAATTTTCTATGATGTGCTCTCCTCTAAAGACGTTTCAGTCTTCATAATTACCAGTTAAATTATCATGTCAGAAATGAAATATGCAGACTACTATACTTCAGAAATACAATTTCTTTATTTGTCATGAACATTCCCATCATCCATATTGTCCTCCAATCTCGATCATCTCAATTCACTGAAATGAGGAGCCAAGGCTCAAGGCAACTCAACTTTACCCTGCTTCTTCTCCTGGATCTTTCCTCTTCCTTTCACTCTGTAGATCACCCTCTTCTTCTACAGACCTTGCATTCTATTAGTATTCGTGACTTATCGAACGCAGTGCATCTCTTCATGGATGGCTGACAGATTCTTTAAACTTAACCTAAGTAAAACATAACTCATCATCTTTCCCCCATCACCTTCTACGCCTCCCCCCAATATCTCACTTACAGTTAATAACACAGTTATCTCGTCTATTTCATAAGCTCGCTGCCTTGGTGTCACCTTTAACTCTGCACTCTCCTTTACTCCCCACATACGGACACGCCTGAACCACACACACGGTATACCAGTGAGATATCTGACCTCAATGAAGCAGACTAAAATTAAAATTTCAATAGGGTGAGTACTGCACTGAGTGTTACCCACAAACGCATCCCTTGCTGTTAAGAAACCATGCACTAATGCATTTAGCTGCACTTGACTTCTCCCATTCTAGAGCTTCAACACAAAAATGTGTGCAGCAGGGCGTTTGTGTCTTCTCACTGCCCTCATTTTTTGGTAACATGCAATGTAATGCAGGGCCATTGTGAATGGTACAACAGGTTTTGCTACATTGCAGTACTGCCAGTGTGAAGGGTCATAATAAGGCTAAATGAAAGCATAAATGATAGTTGATATACACTGCTTAGAAGCTTCCAAAGCAAATAGTGTTGGGGTACTTTTGTGTAGAGGCATTTTGTTTGTTACACGCAGCCACAGCAATCAGCAATAAGGCTTAATAACAGTCTGTAAACTTTAAGATACTCTTCAACAGACAAGGAGTTAAATATACAACCCTAGGTACAAGAGACAAAATAAGGAATTCATATTATATTACATTGAAATTATGTTTTATTTGTTCTTATAAGTTGTGTAGGATTTCAGCCACAGAGGACCATGGAAGCTCCATATTAGTGGCCACAGAGGGCATATCACTGCAATCACGTCCAGTTATAAATAAGCAGCAATATTTAGTGAACAGGAAACCTTCGCACAAAATCCCTCAACAAATTATATAACCAGTAACAGTGCTGCGCAGCCTGTTCAGATTATCATTACACCAGATAAACTCCTACAGCTTTGTGCACATCATAAAGAGTCTGGACATTTATGGTTCAGTTCCTTTCACAGATGAAGAAAAGAAAAGAAAAACTTTTCATTCTGTCAAAAGTGATTTTGTGATAATATAACAGAACTTCACCTTTCAGATAAATATGATACTGTAAGAAGGAAAAGGGACATACTCGATTCTATGTATAGTATTTAACATATGTTTTGTTCTTCTAAGCTTCTACAAGGCTTTGGGAAATTATTTATGCCTGGGCAGGAAAAAAACAAGTTTTGCTTGTTGTTATTATAAGCACCTGCAGTTTCCTGATTTGCAGATATAAAAAGATTTGCAAATGTTTGATGCTGCATTATTCTATATGGCTTGTTTTGATAATGCAGAATTAGAGCAAAAAATATTCCCTTGTGATTTTACTTACATAATCAATTTGGTGTTGACCTGGAAACACATGAAAAAGAAACACAAAGAGAAAACTGCATAAGTGGAAATATTTTTAGGATAAAATAACTTTACATGAAATGTGACAAAGCAAAACATGGGGCAGACATGAACACAAATATTGCAAAATATTTAAAATAAAATATATGAAACAGGCTAACTAGTGCTGACAGAAATATTTTTTTAAATAGTTGCACACAACTGTCAACAGTGATCCCAACGTGATGTCAGTGGCCAGAAAGACTATTAGTTGGTGTGAAAGACCAACTGGGTGAAACTCACAGGGCAAAATACAGGTAATGAAATGGTTCTTAGTTCAGAATGAGGTGTGGGTGATAAAGTTGTGTGGTGGTTCCCAAGATGGAAGGGGAGGGTGGCTCCCATGTAAAAGACAGTTACAGGGGGAAGCAACACAAGGCGCACCTAGTGTAGCAAAGTATAGTTTGTGGTAAAAAAAATAATGTAATCACAAAAATGTAGGTACAATGCAGACGTATCAAGGAGTTACAGGGATACAGGGGATACAGGGATACAGTGGATACAGGGATGATGTTGGTTTCTGGTTACAGGTGACATCCTTCCTGGTTGGGTCTGTAGCGACACTGACAGGGAGGTTTTCCTTTGGTTAGAGTCACAATCAGTGTTCAGTAGGTCTAGACCCCAGGTGCCCAACCTGTGGCCCGGGGGCCGCATGCAGCCCTTTGGGTGTTGAGCAGCCCCCCTCAGTCTTTCACTTGAGGTCCCTGCAACCTAACTATTAATGCATAGGGCATAGGAACTAACCTGTCTGCCGAATCGAAGGTTATATGTCCCATCGCAATGATGTGATGAGCACATTTGATGATATACATGGCACAAAATGTGCATTACCACACTACAGTGTTCCCTAATGCTTTAAGTATCATTTATAACAAATTTTGTTATTTAAAAAAATGAAACACAATGTCTTCTAGCTCCCCCTCCTGCTGTAATTTTTTTCATAAAAAATGCTTATACAAGTCAGTATAGATTGAAAATGTTATGTGCGGCTCTTTAGTGATGCCGAGGGCCACATTTGTGGCCCTCCATATCAACTCAGTTGCCCACCACTGGTCTAGACCATATACCAATGAGAGGCAGACTCAAATATGTTTTAAAAGGGACATTTTAATAGGGCTAAACAACAGCATAACTTTTAGTAGATATACTGTACACTGTTTAACCACTATATGTAAACATGGAAATTCCAAAATCTTCAGCTTTGGGTTCTTTATATGAGCACTAAGGGCATGTCCCCACTTGTGCAGCCAAGGGCAGCTGCAGCCGATCACCACGAATCAAGCCCATAGACATGAATGGACGTGGTCAAAAATCGTGTGTGGACCTCCATTTATTTCTGTGGACACGATCCGGGGGCGATCGGGGATGGCTGCATTGACTTTGCATGAAGAAAATAAAAGTCGTGCCGCCCCACGGACTGCCACCAAAGTGGGAACAAGCCCTTAACATGTGTTACATGTAGGTACAAAGATAACCAAATCTGGCTTGCTCAACTTTATGGCACTATTGACAGACCAAAAATAAAAGATACACCATCACAGCATTCTAGCCACTGTTTTTTATGAAGCATTGCTTCTGTGGTGTAGAGCCCTGCGGAACGGGGACAATTTAGTTAAAAGTGTAGCTACTCCTAACATTGCCTTTACATACATAAATACACAGTGGGCTTCACCTTTTACTGTAGATAATGTGGCCATGCTATGCCCATCAAAGAGAGTATTTGCAGTCAAAATTAGATTTATGATTTTGAAATGATCTCCATTGACCAACAAGTTAGGGTATGGAGCAGTTCTATTAGAATAAAGACACGTGACACACAAAATGTGGTCAGTAAAATACACAGCCTTTATTATGCAGTCAGGTAAAGTCCATCTGAAGTGTATTGCTTCCCAGTTAAGTTGGATAAGTACAGATGAAATGTAGGCCCATCCCAGAGCAAGAGATGGGTGTCCAGTAGGCTACACTGACGTTTCTGTTTCTTCCTAGTTGTACATCCTCAAAAAGCGTACAGGACACCAGTCCTACTTACAACAGTCACATCCTCAACTATGTCTTAGATATATATGTTTCTTAATGACTAGATACAGCAGATGCAAATCAATGTTCTGCATAGTCTAGTTGAGTCCACCATCCCTTATCTGCAAGTCTACAACTGCTGATTCTCCTGGTTGAACTCTGATTACCAAATCTCAGCAGGGCTTCATGTCTTTGTCAAGTTTAGTACTTTCTTGGAGGGAATGGAGGAATTGCTTAAAGAAGACACCAGCCACCATAAACACTGACTATAGCATTGTTCTATGCAATGGCTGCTCCTGTGATTAACACAAACATATTTAAAAACAAATTCAAACATTATCACTAAAATACTATAATGATAACAAGCTCTATTTTAAAATGATATTATATCTATTCTATTCAAGTAATTCACTATAACTATGTTCTCAGCAGCAGGGGGCTTGCAGTCTTTCTGTGCTGTATTTTGCTAATATGCAAAGTACTTTAAATCTGCAAACCTGGAAACATAATATGACTCTCCATAACCTCTGATTCGTTTGGATGTGCCCCTCCAACCCAGAGAAACTGATTATTTTCTCACTGCTTTCCCTTAGTACAACACTCAGTGCTTTATTGGCCAAAATAATGCCACCCAATCTTTCATCGTACTTTATTTGTTCCTAATTGGTCTGTGCTGTTCAAAAAACATTTCATCTACCAGAAATGTACAAATTCACACAAAATTTCTTTGAAATTGATAGCTTCCAATTAACACTTCTTTTGGTTGGTACTGCAGGACAGCAAGGTCAGGTGACCAGCAATTTTTCTTCCCTGTTGTCAATATTTTGTTATGGTGGCAAAAGGTGGCTTAGGCGGTGTGTTCAAATCACATTATGGTTAAATGGTGAGTGCCCATTTGGTGGTTGGTGCTCCTGCAGTATAGTGTCAGCGGGACTCATGGGATTGGTCCCTTTGGACATGCGAACTCTGGAGCTATAAATTGAGATTTGGCTGGGCATGAGAGCCACTTTACACTGGTTTTGTTTTTTGGATAATAGACACAAATCATTCATTTATCAGTAATCAGTTTAATTGGTTAATTGCTCATTGTGTTTAAAAAAATATTAATAGTTTTTAAAGGTTGTTCATCAAAAGACCATAAAATCTGGTATAGGTCTGACACAATTGACAAATCCATCGATCAAGCACTTAGATGTTGCAAACACAATCTTTGAAATTAAATTAAACACAACATGTAGGTTTGCTTAATTGAAGGCCTGGCATGGGTGTGACCTTTCTTTTTAAAGTACCCATCTTTCTCTATCAGAACATTGGGAGGAATATTATTCCATAACAGCGAGGAAGAACATGACCCAAGCAGGTTTTTGTTTCAGAAAATCCAGACTCGCAAAGCAACCCTGGAGCACTTTGATGGTAATCTTTGGTGAATATGGTCTTGGTTGTTGGTGAGTAAAGTTAGAGTTTTTTTTATGATTACCACAATTTAGAAAACCCGTCACTTTTCTCTGCATGTGACGCAGACAGGAAAATGTAGCTCCATTTTCAAAAGCCTGAATTCCCTTTGTCTTTCAGTAGCAGTTTTGCCTGTAAATGGAAACCATAGAGACATTGCAGCTTATGGCATTCATTTTGAACCCTGCTGTTTTAAGATAGCATAGTTGATGTATGAAGACTGTTATGATTTTGTATGCTACAATGAAAGAGGAATTTTATCTGATCTATTTGCAAGTCTAAATGCATTGATATAGAAGAGAAAGCACTTTAAAATAATATCTGAAATGAATCAGTTGTCACAACATTCCCTTTTTCTATAACACAGCTATTTATTTTAAGTATGAAGCTGATTCAAGATGTATGCTCATGTCAAATGTAAACACGGTTTTACATCAACAAAAGGAGGAAAAGTAGCAGGAAGGAACAGGAAGTGTTGCTTGTTGTCTTCTAAACCCAGCAGTTCAGTTTATAACTATTCATACGCCAGCTTCCTGCTAGCTTTTCCTCTCCTGGTGATAATCATCTAAGGCTAGACAAAATATTCTGTTTTATTTGAAGCACCAACATCTCCTCTAAAAACTTGTTTTGTTATTCGGCTGGACTCACGGACAACTTGTTAACCCTTCTATGTCCTTAATTTCATAGGTAAATGTTTATATGCTTCTTCTTCAATAAATCATACATTTTCAGTCATTCCTGGTTTAAGGGGAATAAATAAAAGAAAGACCCAACTGAATTGGGTATATTGCTCTAAACCTTTCATCCACCCTTTATATCACGGCATTGGTTACTTTTAAAGGTTATTAATAAGGAACATTGGCAGGAAGAAAAGCTCCAGTGGGCATGTTTTTTGCTTAAATAGTCTATTCTAAAAGACGTCCTACTTTAGTTGCCAAGTACTCATAAACATATCTACAGAACACTTTAGTCCCGGAGCCGTTTTGTTCCTTCAGTCTGAGCTTTTTTCATTTCAGAGATGTCTCAATTCTTCACTGTATACCTATTAGCTTTTGTAGACTACAGTAAGGTATTCAATTTTATAGCAGATTTGGTAATATAAATACATTTAAAATTCTTAGGTTTTAAATATGAAGAAATTGTGCAAAATACAAATACATATTCCTGTAATTGAACAACCCAATTCTTCTGATTTAAAGGATATCGCATAAGTGCTATTTTTATGTAATGTAACCAAGTAATATAGCTGAACGCCTACAGTTATTCATGAAAATGCATTAGTTCTGATTTACTAAAAGCAACTGTAAGAGCAGAGGGAAATCACCATGATGATTATAGGTATGCTTGTCTTACAGGTTCTCATTGACATGCAGATCTTCACAAACCAAGCAAACGTGATGCCTTACCGGATTTGGTAAACAGTAACACGTCACATGTGTGGTGAGCATTGAGCATGCACATAAGGCTTTCTCCTGGACAAAATGCAGATATGTTGCTACATGAAATCTGTTTGTAATAGGATCACATTTAAAAAGCTTTGCTATAGCTGCTCACCTTAGTGAAAAGTAAAAGAGAACATGTAAATAGTTTACTTAGAGTTATAGGACCCTTTATGAGTACTTATACTGTATTTTTCGGACTATAAGTCGCACCGGACCATAAGACACACCCAGTTTTTAGGGCAGGAAAACCAGAAAAAAAGATTTTCACATCAATTTGATACAATTAATACAATGAATTCAATGAATGCAATATTCAATTCAGCCAGTAGGTGTCACTAGCAGCAGTACACTTTCAGCACACATCATTCTCCACACTGATCTGGAGGAGGAGGGGGGCAGACATCTGCAGATTATCTCCTCTCAGTCTCTGTCCTCCTCTGCTGATCAGCTGTTACTGTGTCCGTGGGAGCTGCAGAGTGATTGCAGTTTCCATGGACAGGAGAGAGGGAAAGATGATCATCTATCCCTCTCTTCATTGCCTATGGCAGCTGGGCTTTGAGCTCTGCTGGCATAGACAATTACACAGTTCAGATGGGAGAGCCGGACACCAGCCGGCATCTCACATTTGACAGCTCCTCCAGCTCCCCAACTAATCTCCGTGCCAGGAGAGCTTGTGGGGAGCCAAGGTGCGACCACGGGCAGATGAGTGGCAGCAGGGGTCTCGCATTCGGACCATAAGACGCAGACACTTTTTGCCCCCAATTTTGGGGGTGAAAAAGTGCCTCTTATGGCCGGAAAAATACGGTACTTGAAATAATGGAGCAACTTCACAAAGTTAAACTTTTGTTGTAATAACTTGACATAACGTTACCACAAAGAATTTTTAGTAATATCGTAGTGAAGTTGTGTAAGTGTGCTTCTCTTAAAGTGTTGAGCGAGAATAAATTCAACGAATAGCCATCATTTGAGAATTCGCAATATTTCCTAAATATGTGCTCAGATATTTGCAATGGCGGATATTCGTCATATTATGCTTTAACATTGTTAACCAGTATACATCGCGCATATTTGTGTGCATTGCGAATGGATAAGAGCAATACACACAGTGCTTGTACTGACAAGATCACAGAATGAAGAAGAGCTGTAAAGCTGCATTGCGAATCATTGCGAATAATTGCAAGCTGGATGGAAGGCAATAGAATACAGTCAAATAGAATTTTACGAATTTCGAATGTTCCTTTGTATATTTACAAAATTATGCGCATTCGAATATACTATATGCCGCTCAACACTATTCTCTTATATACTTTATATGCACTTTATTATACCGACTTGTTACCACTATATGTGGTTGCCATGTATTTACATACTGGAGCATGTACTGCTTGGTGAATTAGCCATATATAAACATAGATTCATAGAAGAATGATGACAAAGAAGAATTCAGTAGTCTTTTTTCTTGCTTTTTCTTGTCTTATTTTTAATATTAATACTTCCTACGGTTAGTTTCAAACTTTCTTCCTTATGTTTTTTAGCTAGTGTTTTCATGTTGTTAAACATAGCTTTATATTAAACATACTACCCTCAATATTATTTAGAGCCTAGGTGCCCAACCTGAGGCCCGGGGCCCTTTGGTTGTTGTTCGGCGGCCCCCCTTGGTCCTCCCCATGCGGCCTCCAAAACCTAACCTGTGAAGTGGTCACACACTGACCCAGCTTTCCTAATCCACTTTGGTGGTCCTACATCAGTAAAATTTTCAATGTTGACCACAGAAACCAGGTCTACATATGAGCGCTGCACCCAGGGGCAGGAGGGGGTGGTTTTGACTGCCTGTCGAGATCTGGTCCACCGCCTGCTGAGATATGTTGATGAGGGTCTGGATTGATGTTATGTGCGGCCCTTTAGTGATGCCGAGGGCCGCACTTGTGGCCCTGCATATCAACTCGGTTGCCCACCACTGATTAAGACCTTCAATATAATATTGATTTAAACCTTCAATAAAGTTGATTTCAATCATTCCCCCACCCCTCTACTTTCATAAACTGTATATGGTTAGCAGTTTTTTATATAGCATGACAAGGTTTATTATATAGTATCCCTTTCTTTTTCTAGAAGGTAGAATACTTTAAAAATAAAAGTATACTTTGGGTTTTGGGTAGGTTGGCAGGCAGTATAACAGCCTTAATGACATTGACTTTAAGGAACACATATATACTGCCAGTGCACTCTATGGCCCATTTGGCTTTTTAATCTGGCCCGTTGTCACCTTGTTGAAAGATCTGGCTCCCCTCCTCATTCCCTGCAATAAGTGTTCATAATGCCGACCCTCCCCACCCTCATCAATGATGCATGATCCTCAGGGATGCATGAAATTGGCCCGAGTTAAGTAGTGACATACTCACCTGTCCTCCGGATTGTATGCCTTCCGGGTCTGCTCCCGATTGCGTCACCGGTGACGCAAAGGGGGGGGGGGGG
>CM070033.1:52050232-52062979 GCA_036250615.1 Ptychadena robeensis | reverse complement strand
TTCCATCGAAAATCGTCGATTGAACGCTAAAATTGTACCATGTGTGGCTAGCTTAATGCAGACATGGGCAATCAATTTGTTCTAGAATGAGACCATAACAATCATCCTCTAGACTTCCTCCACTTATTGCAGGGAACAAGCAGAGGGTAGCCAGAGCATCTTGACAACAAGGTGACAAAGGGCTAAAAGACTAAACAGGCTGTATATGGCCCGTGGGCTGTAGTTTGCCCCTGTCTGTTATAGTTGGTCAACATCAGACAAACATGAAGGAAAAAATTCTTGGCAGTGCATTGACAATCATATAAGGTAATCTAATATGAGGAAACATAACTTTAGAAATAAAAATATTTCAAAACCGCTAAACAGGGTAGGTACATTTATGTAATACATTTACAGGTTTCTGTAAAACTATGCACCAAAGTAAAATATTTAAGTTAAACTTCAGACTTATTTACATACATTGCACAAAGGCCCCAAAGGCCCCATATTCTCTTAACTTTGACCAGCCATCCTTCACAAGGTAATAGAGCTACAGGGACTGGTCAGTACTACAGGAACCTCCTTCACATACTGGGCTACTAAACACATCTGAAATAAATACACAAAGCACAAGTAGAATTGTACATGCCTCTTGAGTTTAGACAATAATTGTGTATTCCCTAATTAAACCTGTACATATTGATGCTTCTTAATTAGACCATTTAGCCATTCATGACTTCAGTTCATGAATCGGTTAACTTTTAAAATGTCTTTGCTTCAATTTGCAGATATCCTTTTTAAAAAACAGTTTTGCATTATACATTTCGATTAAGTGTTGAATAAATGTGATTCCCTTCTCTCTGTTAGTTATATTATTGATCATCATGAGACAGACAGGGCACAGGCAGAGGCGAGGACATCGGTTGCTTCCTTTGATCTCACAAAAGTGTAATATCTTGACAGCTTCTCATGTATAATCCCTTTAATCCGAGGCTTACCTCCTGTGATGCAAGCATGTAGAGCGCTGTTGACTCACACCTATTTTTGCCGGCATATGTTATAGATATTACCATACTATATACAGGGGCCATTCTGCTAATGTCTGATGCCTAGAAAAAGTTTTATAAATTTTATTTTTTATTTTTATATTTTTATACATTTTACACTTAAATAAAAATTTTTACTATGATAGTTCTGTCACTATCATGCTGACCCAATGGCCTTAATTGTGTCAATGATGGCTGACACAGAAAAGATATTCAGGAATTTTTATATTCTTGTTATAGGTTACTGACTTAAACATTTAGAGCTAGCAGGTCAACAAACAGCAGATGGGTAAGATATTTTAGCATTGGTCAGGATAAAGGTCGGTTTACACGTGTAAATTTTTTCGTTCGATTAACAAAGGATGAATGATTTTTTGGTTGATTGAACAAAAATCTAGCCAATTTGTTAGATTGATACATTTTGTTCGACCTCGACCAAAAAAATCATTTGATAGGTCATCGAACATGTTGATACATTTTTATCTGTCTTTTTTGAGGAAAAAAATGAATGCACCTTTATGTCACTCAATATATCTTTTGCTCCATTTCAACATTAAGCATGACTTATTTCGTGTTTTTATGGATTGTGGGTTGGATCTTTTTGAGAAAATCTGTCTATTTTTATTAGTTCGTTCGTACTAGCATATAACAAAATAGAAGTGCAAACAAATGAAGCCCAGCCCAGAATAACTAAACGAAAGGTTATTATGGTTTCTGTGTTTATCTGGTGTGCAATCCATGTATAATGAATCTGAAATGGAATGTCTGAGTGTTGCAAAAAACATGTGTTAGAGAAGAAACGGTTAATTGTGTTAATTGTTTTAAAAAAAACGTCTCTAATTATTTTTGTTCCTTCATTCTGTTATTTGTTTTACTAGCATAAAACGAAACTTCCAAACAGAAAAAAAACCAATATCAGCGATGAACGAACAAAAATCTAATGTTCATTCGATAAATGAACAATAAATGAATTAATTGAAGAAAAAATCTAATTGGCAGTTGATTGAAGAAAAAATCTACACATGTAAACCCACCTTAACACTGGCAGCCTCAGATTTTATAAGTTTGATTTAAAGAAAATGTACAAATATTGGATGCATTAATTGTGGAACATAAACACCAACATGCAGAGGTTAACATCAATTATCTGTTTTCAGTATAAGCTATAGCAAGCAAACAGAATTCAACATCATAAGGTAACATATCACTTAAAATATGCTCAAATGTGAACGTTACCTTACAGTTACTGTAACAGCGACATTTATGAAAGTTACAGCTAGTCACTAATCAGTGGATTTTGTCAACATTAAAATGTTAGCAAACCCCAAATGTATTGTGTCATATCAATAACATTGTCTGCCTAATACTAGATGCAATTCTTGTACTAAGAAAATACCTGATTATCCTTGGTTTCCCTCATTACCACTGACGACACTGGTGGGCATACATGGGCAGATTCTCCCTCGATAGATAAGGGACTGCCAGCCTAAAGTAATGAAATCGGCCCAGAATCTATCGTCATCAAGGATACTGGCCGATCTGACCAGGTGGGCGCACACAGTTTGCAGCCAAGCGGCCACCTGTCGGAAACATCAAACTTTAATGGTATGATTGCATTTGTTTTTCTTTGGCTTTCTGAATTCTTGCAACTACTCAAATCCCCAATGCATCATAGCTTACTTGACCATCTCGTGCTTAGGTCCCTCCACACACTTCCTTGTCCTTGAAGTTATCATAGAAGAATATGAGTCACATGGTCAGAATAATACAGTTTTAAGAAGTTTCTGCAAGACTTAATTATAATGATGGATAGAAGGTCATGGGCTCATCTATTCCTGAAATCTCATGGTGTTTTGGTCAGTTATGATTAGAGACTTTCAAAACTTTGAATAGCTGAGTTTATGAGTGAATTTCAAAGCCCCTGAACAAGCTATTAGCTAAGCTAATGGTTGTGGGGGGCAAATATAGCTCTAGCACATATAGTTTTTGCCATAAATTAAGTTCAAATTCAAGTCAAAATATTTAGAATTTTTTGATGATGATACCTTGGTCAAGGATGTTGCAATTAACTCCCAAATTAATTAGTTGAAATATCACGTCCATCATTATCCATGACAAAGGGTAAATGCTATTAGATTGTAAGCCCGTCCGGGCAGGGTCCTCTACTCCTCCTGTGTCATTACCTGTACCCGTGTGTTATACTGTGTTGTATCTCCTCTCTAATGTATTGTACAGCGCTGCGTAATATGCTGGCGCTATATAAATAAATGTTAATAATAATAATAATAATGATAGCTGGCAATGAGAGTATGATAGGAATGGGTTTCCATTACTAAGAAACGGAATGTCAATGTCTACTTAAATGTCTTGTATAAAATATGTGCATTGTACAAGGTATTATGTGCACAAATAATGAGTAGCCTTGTTAAAAGCTTAAAAGGTCATTCAGATGCTGTACCTATCCAATTACTTTCTCACTTTTTTTATAGTTTTAATAAAAACTTGTCGACAAGAGATGGTTGAATTTTTCATCACCAAAATTTCTGGAGATGTAGAGAAGGGTTGTGGGAACCTTTGAGAAAAAAAAAAGATTTGCTCTAGCACATGTAGTTTTTTCATAAATTAAGTTCAAAATCAAATATACTTTTTTTGTAGTTTACCCCCAACCCTTCTCTACATCTCCAGCAAGTTTGGTGATGATTCCATTATGAGGGGCTTTGCTAACTCGAAATTGCCAAAATGGTCAAATTTTTTTTTCAAAATCTCTATTGTAGTGGGGCAATCCTGTTGTAAAAAAAACATCCCCATCATTCTAGGTAATGAGAAACCAGCAATATAGAGCAAGCTACACGGTACCATTTAGTCATGATTAGCAGCATTTAGGATTTCACAGTTGCTGCATTGTCTGGTCATACTCATTTAATTATCTTCTCACTACCATTTAGCTTGTTTTGTAGCACTCCAGAGGTTTAGCATTCAGCCCAGTGGGATTTCAAAATCAACTGTTGGCAATTTTGGCCACAGCTAAAATTGTGCAGCTAAAAATCATAGCTTTAAATTGGATGTTTAAAAGACAGCGTAAGACTGGTTAGACTACAAGCTTAAAGATAATAGGGAAAAAAACAACAACAGGTACATTTATAAAGCTTAGATTTCCGAGCATCTATAATTCCACATTATTTATGTGTTCATTTGGAAAAAGCTTATATTTCTGCTCCCACAGTTCAGAACAATAACAGAACATAGAAAATGGAACAATTACATTTTTCGTGATCTACATAAACACAGCAGCTTATTAGCGAGGAGCAGGGTGCATTACAGCAGTAAAATAGCCATTCAAAACTGTTTATTCTTGACAGTCATCACATATGTAACAAACATAAAATGTGATACGTATTGCCCCTAATTAAATGGATGACATAGCAACACGACTCTCTGGAGGCTTCTAATGATCCTATTTTAACTTTATATGAAACAGAATAATACTCCTGCAGCTAATTACATTTTATTTAATCATTTCATTACTTATTTTTGTGGAGGCTGAAATGTCATAATTGCACATAACTGTTGATGGAAAAATTTTTTAATAAAATATTAGTCTGCCATATACCTTTTTAAGTATCATTTCGAATATGACATATGCCATCTTTTTTCACTCGGTAATGGTATTCTAAATATATATTGTTTATTAAAAAAAGTGATGGGTTCTGGGATTGATAAGGAAGATATAATACACTGGCTTTTACAATATTGTTTTAAATACTTGGATACAATTCTGCATATAATAGCTCAATTTACACTAGGGGGTTATCAAATTAATTGCAAATGTAGGCAATATTTTTATATAGATTAAATTAATTTAGGACATTATGGCCAAATGTTTCATATTTATTAACATAAAATGGTTTTCTCACTTTCTTTCCCAAGTGGGAAAGTAAAATAAATGGGGGCTTTGGATTTCTTTAAGAAGCAGGTGTCCTCTTTCGGGTCTATAAGTGTAGAGGGAACAATGAAATGAGAAACCCTTAATGGGATTTGTTTCCTAAACTCTTGATACCATAACATTATTGAGTGTTATTCAAATAGATGATGAAATGTTGCATAATTTCTGACTACAGAAATATGAATGGAATTGATTTTTTTAAATAAGCTCTTTTCAGTCTTGATTATATCATCTCTGGAACCTTGGTACTTATTCAATAGGGTGGGGAGAAGAATCTGGGGGTCCTCTTGTTAAGAGGGAACCCTGGATACTCAATAAGCCCCCACCCGCATTATGACAATTCCTGGTCCATGTTGTGGGGAAGAGACATCCCTTTTCTTAACGGAGGGTCTCCCCTCCCCCATTGAGATATGGCATTTGGGATGCCAAAAGGGGTCTGGTATGCTCTGAGGGGGACCTCATGCTGTTCAGGGTCCCCCTTTTCCAGAGTATACCAGACCCCCTGCTAAAAGGGAGTCTGATATGCTTTTTGTACATGAAAATTAAATTACACTTTAATTTGTTTGTTTATTTTGTGTATGGGGGGAGCTCATGTGGGAAAAATACATCGTTGGCTGTACTGTCCTACCTGACTGTTGGAGGAGGGGTCAAAGTTTGCCTTCATTTAATGTATGGGAGACAAACCAAACATTGGAAATGCCCACCCATCCGGCGGACCGCAAACACTCAATGTTTGCTGTGAACTGACTGCCGGGCGGACATTTTGGACATCACTACTGGAGAGCATTAACAACACTGTAAATAATTAATAATTTTCCAAACTAGAATGACTGGATTTTTTACTTATTGATAGAGGTTTGGCAGTGGCTTTGATGTCCCTGTGTAGACCATTTCCCTTTAGCCTGGTTAAAAAAATTATCGTATTTTCATTTTTAATGTGAAGGATCATTTAATGTTATTGTTACAATTTTGTGTACTTGTGGATTTTTTTTTAATAAATTTGAAGAAAAACTTCTTACCCTTTCACCATTACACGCAGCACATATCAACTGCACAGCACTCAAAACACAGCCATCACCCCCCACTCAAAATATAACAACAGTCACTTTTAACACAATCACCACATGATAGAATGTCCATCAATCAACCCATATACATATACTTACCCAGCATAACGATTCTAAGGGACACCGGACGCCAATGACGCGGACGTCCTATTGGGCGTACCTACGTTAGGACGTCCACGTCATTGGCGTCCGCGGCGGGGGGTTTAAAAAGCTGAGATCAGGTTGGAATAACCTGTAATTTCTCAGCCGATACTGATATACACAGTCAACCTATCCGAACACAGAGGATACCAACGCCCTCCTGGAGGACTTAATACAAGGTAGAGACAGATATGGGAATGTCATTTTTGGACTTGGGGAATCAACACATTCATATATATTTTTTGATCACATAGGTACTTCCCTTTCCTTTTTCCTTTTTCTCTCCCCCTTCCATGTGTGGGTTTTGATCTGTTAATTTGAATTGAGTTTTTTAGCACCAACCACCCTCCCCTTTCACTATCCACCACTAACACTCTAAATACACAAATACACAGAGATATCCACACATTCCGTAGCAAACACGGACGCACTTTCCACTATCAGCAACACAACATCGTCACATTCATATTTCCATTCACAACACATCATTTCACCATAGTCCCTACCAAACAAACACTACATTCACCATTCACATATTACACGCAGCACATATCAACTGCACAGCACTCAAAACACAGCCATCACCCCCCACTCAAAATATAACAACAGTCACTTTTAACACAATCACCACATGATAGAATGTCCATCAATCAACCCATATACATATACTTACCCAGCATAACGATTCTAAGGGACACCTTCTTATTTTATTTATTGTTATAGCTAAAATCATTACACTTGAAAGAAGTGGTCATACAACCCCCGGTGCCCCAAAGAGCCATTGGAGCATCCGACAGGTGGTGTCCATAGAATCCAGGACATCATAATAATAACAGACCAGAGGAGGATAATACCTATCTGGAACTCAATACTGGATTGATACAATCTGGCTATACTCGAGTAACTTCAAATTAAATTGACTACATATTTAATTTTAAACAAACACATAGGTGTGACACCCATCTATTTGATTGCTTTTTTCACAGAGACTTTTGAATATCTCCACATATCTCCTGATGAAGCATTGACTATCATATCGTGTGCGAAACATGTTGAGATGGAGTAATCCATAGTCATTGTCAGTGTAAATATGTTGCTTAAATGGATAAATCATGACATTTGATTGTGCTATACTTTATACTTGATTGTAAATTAACAAATAAAACCATTTAAAATCTTGAATACTCTTAAGGTACTGCCTGTAAAGTCCCTTTATCCCTGATTGGATTTTTCCAATGAGGGAGACACACTCCTTCCTCTTTCAAATATTATGTTGGGATGTGGCAGACCAATCTATGAATAGTGACTGAACCCCTTAAATCAATCTTTGCTTAGAATAATTGAAGAAAGTTGATCGCAAACATACCAAAATGTCTGCCAACGGATGTATAAGTATGCTTATTATTTAAATCGAACCAAAAAAAATTTAATTTTCTTGTTCGTTATCAGGGCAAACAGTGATGAATCTTTAAATTTTCACAATGCACTTAATTGACACCTGTTATATGCTTCTATATACATAATCTATTATAATTTATTTCTCTATATGCAGATAGTACAGAACCTGTTTTCTTGCCATATAGCGTTCCATAGGCATAGTGGTGACACAGAGTTTTATTTATATATTTATTTTTGCCTGGAGTGTAGACTGAAGTGTTTGTGAAGCCTCTTATCTAATAACATCATACAGTCAATAAAAGTATCATCTTTACACAGCCATTTATTGGTTTTCTCTTGACAAATTGCATTTTCTTCTGGCTAACATGGTACTCCTCCACTGCTTATTAGATCAGTATTGTAAGAACACACATTATTTTGGTGTGAGTTAAAAAGGACGCCAGGCAAAAAAAAAAGGAAAAAAAATCAATCGGGCGGTTCAGGGCACTTTTAGAAACAGGATACGCTATATTATAGGAATGGCTTAGTACATTGAAACCTGACATCATGTTTAAAATAGGCATGGAGCCTGATCTATCATATTCATCTTCATGTAGCAATGGCAATTATACAATTAGCCCTTAGTGTGTTTCCATGTATAACCCAATCAGCAATTGAGCAATAAGCATTAAAATGTAAAATGTGACACATACTACAGGAATGTAAAGACTATATACAATATTCATCATCAAAAATATATAATAAAAATATATATATGCAAAAATATGCAGCATTTTCTTGTTTATATTTTTTTGTTATAATTTTTTAGGAACATTAAAACCAATAAATGAAAAAATAGATAATGCATTAGTGTTAATAACCCTCCCCTATAAGGGGTGGGTCTAGTTAATATGAGTCCCCCATCACACACAGTCCACCCTTTTCCCATACACTTCATTCTTCTACCCCCCCCCCCCCCCCCCCCCTCTACACTTACTCTCTCTACACCCACAACACACTGCCTGCTCTGCATCTCCTGTCTTCCACCCCTTCACTTCCTTTCCATTTCAGTTTGGATTTGTCTCTGCCTACTGCTTTTCAGCACATATTCTATACTTATCCCCCTAAGTAAGATCACCCTTGTTCCCTGTCCCTTTATCTTTTCATGTGTCACCTTTTTTCTATTAATGTTGATTTCACCCCATACTGTTACGTTATTTCAGATCTGTTTCTATCCAGATCTCGACTTTTTCTCCCTTCTGGATTGTCACCACTACTCCTTTTTTCAATTCTATTCTGTTCTATGAATCATTTCTTTCTTTTTTTCTGTGTTCCTATATACATCTGTCAGTTTCCTCCTCTCTCTTGGCAGGGAGGAAGCCTCCCCTTCATTGTGTACTGTTATTCGATTAGCTGGCAGGATGCTCCTCCCCCCTTTTCTCAGGTGATGGCCCGTTGGTGAAGTGCCATCCCTGTTGAGGTGATCATATACGATCACCCTCAGTGGAATCGGTGGTATGTCACTATGTCTGCCCACTGCTATATAAAGACAGCGGATGGTGCGACGGGTTTACCCATTTCCATGGCAACAAGGCACAGGGGCTGGTTCAGTCTCCGTGTCACTTCAGGTGGATGCAGAGAGGGTTGGATTATGCCAATGAGGCATAGGACGCCCACCCAGGGAGGGGGCACGTCAGGGCGCCAGAAACGGTGCAGGCTCTTGTCCCCACTGACCAGCAGGATTGTTTAAAAGCTGACCCACGCACGCTAACAGCGAAGCCTGCTCTTTGCTGCTCTTGTATGACTGGCTAATGTTACAGCACAGGTCTTTATATTTGAACATATTATTTATATAATATTTGGGTTATGTTGGATACACCATAAATAATTTAGGGCTTTTGTATGTGTGTGGGGCATGTACCTTGCCCCCCACTACCCCTACTACCCCATGTGGGAACATTTTGACTTTTCTTACCACACCCACACTTTATATCACTGTGAGACAGGTTATCTATAACA
Organism: Ptychadena robeensis; assembly: GCA_036250615.1. Classification (NCBI taxonomy): domain Eukaryota; kingdom Metazoa; phylum Chordata; class Amphibia; order Anura; family Ptychadenidae; genus Ptychadena; species Ptychadena robeensis. Next base: position 52,053,407 of record CM070033.1, on the reverse strand, counting down.
ATTACTGAGCCCCAATAAGTGGTAACCTTAGGTGTAGAACTGTTCCTGTTAGACTGGCCAGTTGTGTCTTGTATCCTCTGTTAACATTGAACCTTCAATATTAATATCTTTCTTTCAACCTTTTATTGGCTCAGCCACATTTGAATGGGAGGGTGCCCATGTGCTGCTCCTAACTGCATACATGTGGTGGTGCAAATCGGGCTCAGGTTGGATGGTGGGACTTCGGCGGTCGCTAGAGTCTTTGGATGAGTTAATGCAATAGGAGCATATATGTTGTCAATTACCACACGTGTTTCGAACGTCAATGTTGCCTATATACATTTTATTGACGGGGACTCTTATTAAGTAGACCCGCCCCTTATAGGGTAGGGTTATTATAACTAATGCATTATCTATTTATCTGTTTAGATTTTTTTTCCTGCCAATTCTACCATATGCCACATTGGATGGGATCCTTCCTAAAGAGGGCCGAAACGCGTCAAAGGAATATTTTTGTACATGATCACTGTGTGGGTGATCACTTATACTTGCATTCTTTATGGTGTTAATAACATTTTATTTTACATTTTCTACTGAGTACAGGGAGTGCAGAATTATTAGGCAAATGAGTATGTTGACCACATCATCCTCTTTAATGTTGTTCTTACTCCAATCTGTATAGGTCGAAGCCTACTACCAATTAAGCTATTAGGTGATGTGCCTCTCTGTAATTAGAAGGGGTGTGGTCTAATACAGTCAACACCCTAATTAGGTGTGGCCTATTATCTAGGTCAACTTCGCACTTTCCTTTGGCAAAACTGAGGTCAAAAGAAGGACTTTACAGGCTTAGAAAAAGTCAAAATAATGAGATTATCTTGCAGAGTGCTGAGCCTCTTTGAAAATTGCAAAGTCTTGACGTGATCATCGAACAATCAGCGTTTCATTCAAAATAGAATTCAACAGGGTCGAAAGAAGCCGTGTGGGAACAACAAAGGCCAGAATAACTGCCCATGAACTGAGAAAAGTCAAGCGTGCAGCTGCCAGATGCACTTGCCACAGTTTAGCCATATTTCAGAGCTGCAACATCACTGGAGTGCCCAAAGCACAAGGTGTGCATACTCAGAGACATGGCCAAGGTAAGAAAGGCTGAAAGACGACCACCACCAGCTGGAAACGTCAAGATCTGGGCCAAGAAATATCTCAAGACTGATTTTTCTAAGGTTTTATGGAACTGATAAATGAGAGTGAGGTCTTGATGGGCCAGTATGGATGGGCACGTGGCTGGATTGGTAAAGGACAATAGAGCTCCATTCCTGACTCAGACACCAGCAAGGTGGGGTGGAGTATGGTTGGGCTGGTATCACAAAGATGACTTGTGGGAGTACCCTTTCGGGTTGAGATGGAGTCAAAAGCTCAACTCCCATCCTTCTGCCAGTTCTGAAAAGACACCTTCTCCAGCAGTGTACAGGAAAATCTCATCCTCAAGAAAACATATTTTCATGGCAGACAATGCCCATCGACAGGCGCCGTCCAAGACTCCACACGTGGCTGGCAAAAGGGTAAAAAGAAGAAAAACGAATAACCTGGCCTCCTTGTTCACCTGATCTGAACCCCATTGAGAACCTGTGTCCATCATCAAATGGTGTGATTTTACAAGGATGTAAAAACTTTCCACCTCTTCTGAACAGTGTCTGGGAGGCTGTGGGTTGCTGCTGCACTCAATGTTGATGGTGACGATCAAAACAAACACTGACAGAATCCAATGGATGGCAGGCTTTTGAGTGTCCTTGCAAGAAAGGTGGCTATTTGGTCACTGATTTGTTTTGTTTTGTTTTTGAATTACAGAAAATGTATATTTGTGAATGTTGAGATGTTATCATGGTTTCACTGGAAAATAAATAATTGCAATTGGTAGAAATTTGTTTTTTGTTAATTGCCTAATAATATGCACAGTAAAATAGTCACCGCACACAAGATATCCCCCTAAAATAGCTAAACTAAAAACAAACTAAAAACACTTCACAAAATATTCAGCTTGATATCTAATGATTTTTGGGTTCAATTGAAGAACATGGTTGTTTGTTCAATAATAAAATTATTCCTCACAAATACCACTTGCCTAATAATTCTGCACTCTCTGTATGTCCTCTTCCAACCAAAATAAAAATCCCCTAAGGCTAGCCACCTGAGATTTAGCCTTCTGCTAATCCATCTTTTGTTTTTTGTGTGTGTATATATGGGGATTGTGGTTTACCTGTGTCAGTATGCACCTGATTAATCTATCACCCTGTGTGGCCAATTATTTCTATTTGGAATTCCTTAGAATTATATATGGTAATTCTGCAATTGAGGCCATGTTCAGATACCTTTTGAGGTGATGCTGTTAATTTATTTAAATGTAGTTATGTGTTTAGGTTAAGCATTTAGATTTAGATTTTTTTTATGTTTCTCTTCCTCTTTCTATACCTGGTTGAGAAAAGCCAGATTAAAAAGTCATATCATACTACCATTCACATTTATCTTCTGAGATACATAGCATAGTAGCTCATGTATATACACATATTTGCACTGTAATGGGTGCTGGAAAATATGTTCATGTGTTCATTAGATCCCATATAAAAATACCATTCCGTTCACACCATGGTAATGGCAAAATAAAATGGCTACAATTTAATTTATTTTGTTTCCGCCAATTTAATGAGAGTCATCAGAACAAACAAACAAACAAATGCTGTAATTGGTTGCTCAGGCTCTGAATGGCCAATTTTTGTGGGATTTCATTATATTTAGTAAGATAGTCAGTTCTGTAAAATTGTAGTTCATTAATCATTTAGCAGTAACAATTTGGAATAATGGAGTTAAATGGGAACTCCTCCCAAAACAATGTTTTGGGAGGACGTGTATAAGATGGTGGTGTCCTATTCAGCTGTACTAAATGACTCAAGATGGGTGCAAACGTTTACTTGGGAACTAATTGAAAATTTTCTTAACAAGGTATCACAATTGCCAGGGATGTAGAAAGGGTTGTGGGGAAAAAAATGTGCTCTAGCACAGCACTAGCACAATTGCAAACAATTAGTTAAGTTGAAATGTTGACATTGAAAGTAAAAAAAGAAATAGTTTATGCAGAAAATACTATACATACAGTGGTGTGCAAAACTATTTGCCCCCTTCCTGATTTCTTATTCTTTTGCAT
>CM070033.1:52029446-52050207 GCA_036250615.1 Ptychadena robeensis | reverse complement strand
GGCCCTGTGTGGAAAGGTGATTGCCCCCCTGTTGAAAAAATAACTTAAACTGTGATTTATCACACCTGAGTTTAATTTTCTGTAGTCACCCCCAGGCATGATTTACTGCAACACCTGTTTCACATCAAGAAATCACTTTAAATAAGAGCTTCCTGTCACAGAGAAGTAGACCACAAGCACCTCAAAAGCTAGACATAGCCAGATCAAAGAAATTCAGGAATAAATGAGGACAGTAATTGAGATCTATCAGTCGGATAAAGGTATCTAAGCCATTTCTAAGCGTTGGGATCCAGCGTACCACAGTGAGAGCCATTATCACAAATGGCAAAAATCCAATGTATGGCGAAAAGTGGCGTGAACCTTCCCAGGAGTGGCGTCCCCCGACCAAAATTCCAGCGCAGAGACAACTCATCCGAGAGGCCACAAAAGACCCCAGGAAAACATCTAAAGAACTGCATGCCTCACTTGCCTCAAGGACCTGGAAGGCTTGCTGTGATAGATGGAACCATGAATTCTACTGTCTACCAAAATATCCTGAAGCCGAATGTCCGGCCATCTGTTCATCAACTCAAGCTGAAGCGATCTTGGGTGCTGCAGCAGGACAATGACCCAAAACACACCAGCAAATCCACCTCTGAATGGCTGAAGAAAAACAAAATGAAGACTTTGGAGTGGCCTAGTCAAAGTCCTGACCTGAATCCTATTGAGAAGTTGTGGCATGACCTTAAAAAGGCAGTTCATGCTAGAAAACCCTCAAATAAAGCCGAATTTCAACAATTCTGCAAAGATGAGTGGGCCAAAATTCCTACGGAGCGCTTTAAAAGACTCATTGCAAGTTATCGCAAACGCTTGATTGCAGTTATTGCTGTTAAGGATGGCCCAACCAGTTATTAGGTTCAGGGGGCAATTACTTTTTCACACAGGGCCATGTAGGTTTGGAGTTTTTTTTCTCTCTAAATAATAAAAACCATCATTTAAAAACTGCATTTTGTATTTACTTGTGTTATCTTTGACTAATCGTTAAATGTGTTTGATGATCAGAAACATTTAAGTGTGACAAACATGCAAAAGAATAAGAAATCAGCAAGGGGGCAAATAGTTTTGCACACCACTGTATATACATTTATACATATATACATTTTTAATGTAACCATTTATAGTGTAGCATAGTTCACAGTTAGTCAGCCTGTTATAGGGAATCGGATGCAGTCCTCTTTAGGATTTTTCCGATAATAGTTTATAAACTCTGCCCCTTCCATGATGAGTCAGCTCAGAGTGGACCAGACTGATGTGACAGAAGTTGCTGGGTTAGGGACATGTCTTCAGGCTTAGGGGCCTAAACTATTTGAATCAGTGTGCAGGCAGCAGAAATTGTGAATATCTGCTACCATAGTCACGAAATTAGTGAATTCTCAAATAGCCGTTATTCGTCGAAAAATATATTTTCTATATGAATATTAAAGGTCAACACTACAGCTAGTTCCTGTACTTGTACAATCTTCCACCCTAAAGTGCTGTACTTGTACTATATTCACAGTAGGGTGGCATTTCATGCCTAGACTGTGAATCCTACCATATCACCTGTATGGAACCTGTGTTGGTCTAGGTGCCAGAGACTATAAGTATGTAGGTCTTTACCCTATGTCCCTGTTTTCTGTCCCTTGTTACTGTTTGCCTGCCCTGTTTAAGTTTAACCCCCCTAGCGCTTCTGATGGCTCCATCTCGTCCAGCGCTGTCCTGTCAGTATTGCAGTGGATGAGATGGAGCCGCCCAGCGAAGATCAGGGCCCCTGCAGCGCCTACTTACAGTTCTGCTCTGTCTCGGTGGCTCTGATCATCTCAACCCCCCCCCAGAGTCACAACGGGGGGGGGGGGGGTCAGGAGATTCAAATGTAAATTGCTATGCAGAAGACTGTTTCAGTGTGATTTCCAGATGTGCTCTTTGAAGTTAACCCTTTCTCCAGGGGACAGAGGGTGCCAAAGGTTATTGTAATGGATACAGTGATAACTGTATCCAATACAATTCAAAGTAAAAAAAACAAACCACATTTCCATTTGTAATAAAAAATTTATTATAAACAAAACATAAATATTAATACACACTGTTTTGAAATCTTTCATACCAAATAAGTATTTTAGAGATCTTATAATTCAGATAACACCTTTTATAAAAAAAATTTAAATGTTATTTTTTTACATAATTGTGTGTTTCCAACATTATTATATTCAGGATGTCTCGTAGACCCTTGTACGGACATATTTTGGGAAGTTACAGGCCTACAACATAAAAATAATTCCATTAGAGTCTATGGTGCGCTTTTGGTACAGAAATCTGGACCTTGCAAGAGGTGCTTGGGAGGTTAATTAACTTCCCCTGGTAATACTGCTTACCACTTGGCATCTGGCTGATATGCCAAGTGGTAAGCAGTATTACCAGGGGAAGTTAATTAACCAAGATACTTTAGAACCTCATACTATAACCATAGCTCCTTTATTAAATTAGATATATTTAAGAGTTCTTCAGTCACTGAGTCACTTGTCCAAGTGACACTTCTATATGCTATTAGTGTACTCTTTACCCCCTAAATCTACACAACAAGTGTGTAATACTGCTTATTGGTAAATTGTACAGTTCAGGTGAAAAAATAAGATTCACTGTAAATCAAATTAGCATTTTCCTGGCTGTAGATAATGACATTGCACGTCACAAATCAGTTTACTATTGATTCTTTGTCTCAGGAGTGAAAAAACACTATACTGCAAGTGCATCATGTGTTGATCATTCTACCATTTTAATAAGCTTTTTTTAAAGGTCTATGTCCATTGTTCATTTTGGTTTTATTTTTATTATTATATTGAGGATGTTTTGTTGTTTGACATCTTGTCATGGCCAACTAGCTGGTGGCAATGACCTACACTAACTCAAAGTGTGCAGAGTCTTTCTTACTAAGGTAAAGACATCACTTTACACAACTCTTCAGAAGCAGGCAATAATGTTCTCAGTTCATGTACTCCGCAGAACACAAAATAATTGTCAGAACTATATAAATGAATAAAATCAATTATAGGAGGACATACCATTGCAAAGATTTAGACATAACACATATTGCTCCACAATACACACTATCAAATATAAAAAATAACATGTTCCTTGCTGGAAGGACAAATGATGCCATTTCTAGACACTGAACAATCACTCAACAAAGAAAAAATTCACTTAGCTTAATAAAAAAGCCACAAAGATGTGTTTACATTGAATACCTAATCATGTTAGGGAGAATTTAGAAAAACTTTATTATAATTAAAAGACTTTCTCTTTCATACAATTGAGTAACTCAACAACCATTTTTAAAAGTCTATGCTTGTTTAGTAAACCAGACTCTATGGGCTTGATTTACCAAAATGTAACATGGGGTGTCCTAAGGACACCTAGGGGGATCCTTACCAGTGGTGTAGGAATCACCATAGCTGCCATAGCAGCACTATGAAGCCCACAGCTTCGGCTGTCTTTTTTTTTGTACTGCCCGTATTTGCTGCGTTTCATATGTGGGGTATTTTCTGCATTTCATATGTGTGGTATTTTCTGCATTTCATATGTGTGGTATTTTCTGCATTTCATATGTGTGGTATTTTCTGCATTTCATATGTGGGGTATTTGCTGCATTTCATATGTGGGGTATTTGCTGCATTTCATATGTGGTGTATTTGCTGCATTTCATATGTGGGGTGTTTGCTACATTCCATAAATGGGGCATTTGCTTTACTTCATTTGTGGGGTATTTGCTGCATTTTATATGTGCATTGGTTCTAGTTATATGTATGCAAAGTAAGGGACCCCCCAGGTGACATTAGGGTCTCTTTATTTGCTGCTAAATTTCCCTTGCTTTGGGAACTTTTCTGAAATGGACCAGTATTTATTATGGTTTTATGCTTTAACCAAGAGTATAGTGTTTGAGAATTAAGGTCTTTCTCTGAATGGCAGGGATTGGAGTGTTGGATAAAACCAATTTGCTATGGGGCCCAGTGAGGTCTAGTTACGCCCCTGATCCTTACCATAAATGGACAGCTTTTGCTCAAAGCAAAAAGTGCACATAATGTAAATGTGATTAATTTAAAATAAATGTTCCTTGCCCCAGTGTACACAACAGTGTTCACATTTGTAGAACAGTTATAAAGTGCAATGGTGGAAGTAAGTAAAGTCATGGCCGACTACTATTGCCTGTGCACTGAATAACATAAACTATAGTACAAATACTTTTTGATGAGTTCACGTTTTTTCTCAAACAGCAGGACGTATTGATTTTTTTCTTAATTCTTTACTCTTTTGCATTTTTTGTTCATGATGTATTCAGTAGTCCATATTATTTTAAGATACAGAAAAGTAGTAGTGTTGGCTTAACATGCACAGCCAAATGTTTGTGCATTAAGCTAATGTGCTGCTTAGCTCATAGGCTTACATTTTCTGTACCTGGTTGCACTGTTCAGGCCTTTAATAATCTACAGTTAGTCCCTACTAATAGTTTTCTTTAGCCAGCTCCTAGATATTAATCCATTAATGTTAAATAAGGGCAACACTATCAAGAGGGAAAAATAATTAAGTATAAAAGGACATGCAGGTCATAAACTGTGACTATCAAGAAATAGGATAAACCAGTTCTAAAAGTATGTAGCCAGGGTTAACCACAATCATCCAAGTATAACAGCATGGTAAAAAGCCATGGCTCTTTGAAGATGCCCAATAAAATCTGTTATATATAATAAATATTACCCGATAATCTTCTCAGTCTTAGCTGTTTGTACTAAAACGTTAAAGGTCACTTTAAATGTCATCAATAGCCCAGGTTTAAAGTAAAATCCCTGAGCACACAGTGCAACTACTTTAACCTTTGGTCCAGTCAAGTAACCCCAGAAAACTCTGTCAAAAACATAAAAAAAAAATAAACAGCACTCAAATATTTATACTACATTAACATCAATTAAATAAATTTGTTATGCAATAACTTTTTCATCTGTACCAGGAGATGGTGTTTGGTTCTCACCCCATATGTAGCATGGTTTAAATAGGTGCCATTTTCCTCACGGTCCCCCATAAGCTACTCTGTGTCAGCTTCCTGCATGGTAGATTCTGCTGCAGATGGACCTCGCTGGTCTTGTTTGAGCCTCCAATTAGCTGTCTCCATCCACAGGTCAACAGCTGGCTTTGGGTCAAATGTAACTCTCACAGTACAACACCCTTTGAACCCCCAGATCTCATACGAAAGTAGTGCAATCCCACCAAACCCCTAACCTTGACACCCCCAACCCGTAAGAATAACCCTGTAATTCCAAATAAGTAGAGTTATTTGCACATACACAGTTGTAAAGCCGGCCATAGACGTCCCGATCTATGGCCAACTTTTAGCAGACTCCTCACAGCGACTTTTAGCAGACTCCTCACAGACTCCCCCTCCGAGTTAACAGCCTGCAGCAGGATCGGGCAGAAAAAGAACCAGCAGGGCGGATCCGTGTGCGATCCGACCTGCCGACTCTTTTTGTCAGATTGTCAAGGTGGGCTCCCTTATAGTTGCGGCCGACCAACCTTTATGTGCTCGGCGGGAGCGAGCACGCTGGTTGGTCAGCTGCAACTATGGCCGGGAATCGGCCTGTCTATGGGGGGCTTTAGAGTAGGAATATATCTTAGAACACCGGAGCCATTTCTCTCTTCTATGGCTGACTCTGGTGTTACTACACAAATGCGCTTGGTAAGAACAATGTAGGTACACATAGCTAGCTTTTGACCCCATTTGTGTACTGGCATATCACTAATGTGCAACCCTGTTTTTATATTGTGTATCAATGTGCCTTTACAACCAGATAATAATAATAAAAAATAACAACATTTTTAACTTTTCTTGCTGTTGGTGGTATTTGTATAATTAGTTGCTGCAGAGAGAATGTGGTAACTAAAAGTAGCTTAAAAGGTTCTACTAATCTATTTACTTAGTTTATTGTTTTAACTTTTTAAATTTTTAACGATTGCCAAATTGTTCAATAACAAGTGGGCAGGATTTCTAAATGCTGTAACAATATTTTGGATGATCCAGACAGTCAAACCACCCAAGAAAAGCTATGGAAATAAATATCTTATATGAGCTGTGCAACCTTAAGAATCTGTTAAAGAGTAAAGGCCCCCATACACCATACAACTTTAACATACAATTTCTGTACAATCAACATTTGTTCTACCAAAGCCATGTGATATGAGGTCCTTTCTAAACCTTCCAATCACTATGTATTCTATCATGGAGGACCCAGCACTACATAGTTGTTTGTAGATTGAATGGAAATTGTATGGAATGATCTATAGGTGTATGGGCGGCTTAATCCATTTCTGCCTTTATGTTTTCATAACCACCAACCAGCATCACGAAATACCTCTTTAGTAAAAATCATTCTAGTTTCCCCACTAAAACACAACCAAATGTTTATTCACAATGTTCACATTTGATGGTTTGCGTTGTACATGGTTTATATCCCATAAAGCCTCACTTATTTTATTGATTAGACACCACATAAAATATACAGTTGCATAATTTGTGTATACTTGCACATTTACAATCTGGTTCATAACAAACAAAAACTTCAATCATAGTGATAGTTATACCAAAAGGTAAGCCTTGGTAAAGTTAAAATGTATTTTTCAGTATTTGGATATATAAGGGATGACGTTGTAGACATGATTCTATTCGTTTCTGACTCCATCTTCCATCTGGATGAGTGTCAAATAGATCAAGAAATAAAGGAAATATTTTTTTTTCATTGGGAACAGCAAAAAGAACATTCTAGACCAGTGGTGGCCAACTAAGTTGATATGAAGGTCCAGCATCACAAAAGGACCGCATATAACTTTTTCAATCTATACTGACTTGTATAAGCATCTTTAATGAACCAATGACAGCATGCATAGCTAGAAGACATTATTTTCAATTTTTAAATAACAACACTTGTTTATATCATATACATCACATAAATCTGGACCACCCACCTATGCGCTTATGAATTCCCATTACAGCGATTTTTTGTAATAACATCTTACCGGTAAGTACTACAGGCACACTGGGCGATGGGAACAATTGATAAAATATGGTGAGCGATATATATAGATACACCTATACTAAAGGGTGGCTAAAGGGGAATAAAGGGGTGACCATGGATGGTACACTTGGCTATCCCCCACAGTGACGGTAATGTTCTTTAGAAAATTCGGAAATGTATGTATATTTATTGTTGTACTGTTCAGTTGCTAATTGTGACGATGTAATAACTGTGAACTTTGTTTTTTATAAGATCATGTTGTTGTAAATGTCTTTTCCTGAGGAAGCCCCGAATTGTTACGGGCGAAATGCGTCGAGACACTGGACAGCAATCAGAGTCCTCTCTGGGATCGAGCTGATCTCCTCCATTTGGGGGTTGAAATCAGCGGTCTTTTGTCCATAACCCCCACTGACGCCCTTGGAGAACAACGGGAGCAGGGAGTCAGTAAGAATAACACCTGACACTGGTTGCCATACATTATTACTGTATGGGGTGAAATTTGATGTGCATGTATGGTCCAATCCTGTTTTAATTACATTTATTATGTAGTATTGAATTCTGTTTTTTATAGAAATGGTCAATATTGAATAAAGATTAACTTACTTAACTTAAATATCTCTGGTCAATCCTAACTGTGCCTTAAAAGCCCCACCTCTGCCCCACCATTGTTCTTTTTGTTTTTGTTGTCTTATTCACAGGTGTGGCACTCCTCACAAAGGGGATTGAATAGCTACATTAAAGGGGGCTTCCTCTAGCTCGTTTTGATAGATATATCATATACATCGTTAACCTCCTTAGTGTTCATCACGAGCCCATCTCGTCCAGAGTTTGTGTGAACAAACTCTGGACGAGATGGGCTCCCATGAAAACCGCATATCCTCGGAAAGCTACGGCGATGCTGCTTCCAGCCGCAGCATTTAAGGGGCTCTGCGGCTTCACTGATCGCGTCACGGTGACGCGGAAGGGGGCGAGGGTGAGCAGTGCCATAGACCTCAATGTTAATGGAGGGGCTTCTGCTCTCCAGACCTCACTGCCAGTATCATGAATGACACTGGCTGTGTGGAGAGGGGAGGGGGGAGGGAGGAAATGGCAGGCAGTGTACCTTGTACACTGCTGCCATTGCCTGTACCACACTGTTAAAAACGGTGCGGTACAGGCAGTGCGCTAGGGAGGTTAAGTACCCCTATTCTCAGGTCGATATATATTATTAAATCACCCCCATTCATTAGTGGAATAGTGGGAGCATAGGCACTTACCTTTCTGCTGATCCCCTGCCAACACTAAAGGAGAAGAGTCAAGGAACTTGCTCAGGTGCCATCTGGGTTGCTGATTGGCTTTTCCATATGTCTATCACATAATTTTATCGGCTCTCCTCTTTCCACTCTAAAAGGATCCCAGACAAGGAGAGATTGGCACAGGTGAGTTCCTATGCCCTTTGCATGAGCAGTTAGGTTTCGAGGACCACAAGTAGAGGACTGAGCACGGCCACTCAGACAATAAACGAAAAGCTACAACATCCATCATATATTCAAGGAAGTAAGTTGTCTTGGAATTAATTTGAGAGCAAAAAAGCTTGTAACCATTCTGGATGGTGATGTGCCTGCTTATTACTTGTGTATAGAAATATAGTGGAAACTTTACAAACAGGAAAAAAGACCCTTTTCTTACCTTGTACACAAATTTGTTGTAAAAAAAATTAAACTGTGTTACCTCTACATCAATTTAAATGTATGATTTGCACCTAGTGTAACTGCTCTGAACATCAATTTGCAGTATCTAACACAATAAACCCCATTGAAATCATACAAGTATGTCAAGTATCTTCTGAAAACGCACACAAGGTAAATGCAAATGTACTTCAGTTAAGTCACCTATTACATGCTCACATTTGAAAAGATTAAAGCTAAATTAAAACAGATTATTCCACTTTTTTGCCTCTCTACATTGAGTCTTTAGTCGTATGCTTTTTATATGTTTTGAATTATTCTTTTAAAACATTTGGCTTAAGTGCCCTAAAGAACACATCATGTAAAAGTAGTTTAAACAACTTTACCTTTTGAAAATGCAAGCATTACGCAACTGTGTGAAGAGTGGATTATCTGGAAACAAATATCTCTGTTTTTCAATACTTGCATATTTTGTTAGGTAATAAAAGATATAAAGAATTCGACAATTCATTAGAAAACACACACCAGGTGTGTAATCATTCTTATGCGTTTTAGGAGATGAAAACAGTTTAAGGAATATTTGGTTACAAATAAAGATTAAAATGCTCCATAAAATATCAACATACTTTTCCTTCCTTTTATTTTGCACGCAACCCAAAACATATCAAATGCCATATATACCGTATTTTCCAGCGTATAAGATGACTGGGTGTATAAGATGATCCCCAACGTTTTCAGTTAAAATATAAACCTCATGACTATCTCACCTTAGCTTTATTCATCAACTTTATAGTTAAAATATAGAGTTTGGGATATTCTCACAGTATAAGGCTCTTCAAACGCACACCAGATAAAAAACGTTATGTCTACTCTGACTTTCAACCCCCAGAAATCTAAAAATTTAATATAGTGTAATACAGTTGTGTATGAAGTGACGTTTTTGTACAGCTATTTATTTGTTCAATGTGTTTAATGTATCCCTGCAATATCAAATTCAGCCACAATGCACACTATGTCGCTAGTGAGCATACTTGTCGTCAGTAGCAGCCAGCTACTTTCACAGACATCGACAAAGAGAAGGAAGGGGCGAGGGGGATTCTGAAGCTCTGCCTCTGTCCGCTCCTGTCACCCTGCCTGCAGCGGGGAGCATGGATGAGGGAGCAGACCTCAGGGCTCCCCTAGATGGTTGGACAGGATGGACAGGAGAGCACCCTAGCACCCCTGAACCCCCCCCCCCACGGCAACACTCTGTACCCGACGTATAAGATGACCCCCGACTTTTGAACACAATTTCCTGTGTTCAAAAGTCGTCTTATACGCCGGAAAATACAGTAGTTCATTATTGAGAGGATGTTTAAGCATATCTCACTTCTCACATCTAAAACCCTCTGTAGATTTTTTTTTTCTAGTAAAATGTTTCTATGTAGAGTTTTCTTTGTTTCAAGAAATCCTATCAAAACCCTGAAATAATTTAGGTGACAGCTAGGGCATTAATGCCTTAAGATTTCACTATCAGCTCAACTAGTCAATTCAACAAGTCATTAGATAACATCATCACACAGACACAGCAGAGGAACATAAGTGTTCAACAATTAAAAACTTTTATAAGTTCTCTGTAACATTAAATAGTCAACATGACAATAAAATAAGACACAGACTTATACCTTGAATTGTGTGGTAAATTTAAGTGCAAATCAGAAAAGCTTTACAAAAGAGCGCTTTTTACTCTGTCATGGCAGTGCTAGCAGGACCCATGTTTGCTTGCAGATTCCATTTCAGATGGGCGTGCATAACAATAGTACTTTTATTGTTCAATCACAGATGATTGTAGGAGGCAAGGGGAATTACTCTCCCTCCAATTTCCCTCCCCCTCATCTGCACAAGCGAGGAGTTAGCCCGATTTCAAAATACCCAGGATTTATTGAAATCAGGATTTGGCTGGGAAAGATACGTACAAAAACGTGACAAAAAGGTTGACTGGTATGGTCTAAAGTGAAGTGTCTCCATATTTGTGAGGCGTGTCTGTCACCTTCTGCCTCTGCTGCCATGTCTTTCTTTATGTGTTAAAATTCCCCTCTACGTGACAACTTTTTATTATTGACTATAATAACTGGTTGAGTCAAAGAATGTGTGTTAGAATAAGCCAATCTGAGGCAGAAACTGCGTTGTGTATACAAGTGCGCATAAAAAAAGAAGAAAAAACACGTTTGTGCATTGTGGACTCCTCTTAAGAGTCTATTGGATAACAGATGGTGGCCACCCTAATGTTGATACTTTGGGCTTTTAAGACACATTTAAATTGCATTGCTTAACACACAAACCATATTAAATTAAAAAGAAATATTTTGTTTCAAAATACACAAGAAATACTAAAAATATACTTTCATGGAGTCTGATGGGTCACACTATACAGGGTTTCATCAGGGACCAGACTAGATGCTTGAATTAACTCTTTAAAAGACACATTGAACATCTTAAAATGACTAGATTAGTAGCTAGAAGCTGTCACAATGTGTATGTAAAATTGTATTTCTTACTTGGTAATGGATATCAACCAGTGGTCACTAGCTTCCAATGACAAGCAATGGATGCATAAAAAGGGTCACCCACGACAAGGACAGCCCTAGTCAATATTGGAGAGCAGGACCTAAACATGGTGTTATAACAGTGATATATTTTATCTATGGTCAGTAACACCATAGATATACAGTGGGTACAGAAAGTATTCAGACCCCCTTACATTTTTCACTCATACTTATATTGCAGCCATTGCAGTTCTTTTTTTCCCTCATTAACCCTCTGGGCGGTTTGAGGTTTTCGCGCCATTTTTTATGGCACGAAAACCTCATGCCACCGGCAATCGCGGCGGAGTACACTGTACTCTGCCGTGCTTGCCGGCTCTCAGCCCAGCTCCCTGCACGCCACCGACGTCAAATAGGCGCCGGCGGCGTGTGGAGAGGAGAGCGGCGCCCCCTCCATTAACATGGAGGTCTATGGCGCTGCCCCCACCCGCCCCCTTTGGCGACACAGATGACGCCGAAGACACGGGGCCGGAAGGGCTCCGTGTGTCGGCGGCTCTTCGACAGAGCCGCCGGCACACAGGGAGATGGCAGTTTTGCCTGGTCCCGGTACGGGCACGGTTTGATCAGCGATCAAACTGTGCCCGAACTGAGTTTGGGCAAAGTGCTAGGGTGGTTAATGTACACACAGCACCAGATATTGACAGAAAAACACACAATTGTAGACATTTTTGCAGATTTATTAAAAAAGAAAAACTGAAATATCACATGGTCCTAAGTATTCACACCCTTTTGATTTAATACAGCCATGAGTCTTTTTGGGAAAGGAGCAACAAGTTTTACACACCTGGATTTGAATCCTCTGCCATTCCTCCTTGCAGATCATCTCCAGTTCTGTCAGGTTGGATAGTAAACGTTGGACAGCCATTTTAGGTCTCTCCAGAGATGCTCAATTGGGTTTAAGTCAGTGCTCTGGCTGGGCCAATCAATAAGTCAATGAGTTGTTGTGAAGGCCACTCCTTCGTTATTTTATCTGTGTGCTTAAGGTCATTGTCTTGTTGGGAGTTAAACTTTCGGCCCAGTCTGAGGTCCTGAGCACTCTGGAGAAGGTTTTTGTCCAGGATATTCCTGTACTTGACTTGCATTTATCTTTCCCTCTATTGCATCCTGTCCCTGCAGCTGAAAAACACCCCTACAGCATGATGCTGTCACCACCATGCTTAACTATTGGGACTGTATTGGACAGGTGATGAGCAGTGCCTGGTTTTCTCCACACATACCGTTAAGAAATAGGGCCATGTTCTATCTTGGTCTCATCAGACCAGGGAATCTTATTTCTCATCATCGTGGAGTCCTTCAGGTGTTTGTTAGCAAACTCTGTGTCTTGAACTGAGGAGAGGCTTCCTTCAGGCCACTCTGCCTTAAAGCCCTGACTGGTGGAGGCTGCGGTGATGGTTGACTTTCTACAACTTTCTACCATCTCCTGACTGCATCTCTGGAGCTTAGCCACAGTGATCTTTGGGTCCTTCTTTACCTCTCTCACCAATGCTCTTCTCCTCCGATAGCTCAGTTTGGCTGCACAGCCAGCTCTAGGAAGGGTTCTGGTCATCCCAAACATTTTCCATTTAAGGATTTTGAAGGCCACTGTGCTGTTAGGAACCTTTGGTGCTGCATAATATCTTTGGTAACCATGGCCAGGTTTGTGTTTTGCCACAATTCTATCTCTGAGCTCTTCAGGCAGTTCTTTTGACCTCATGATTCTCATTTGCTCTGACATGCTGGCACGGAGCAACAGGTATGTACCCACTGTGCCACGTGTCCTACCTCCTCTAAGGGCGCTGTCTAAGTGAACCCACTCGTTCTTCACAATACTCCTGATGGTGGAGATAGACTTTCCCGAGGGGATCACCAGGCTGCTACCTCTTGAGGGATGGTAGGAACACAGGCAGCTGGTCCAGGGGACAGCAGGGAAGGCTCCAGGAACACAGGTGTAATCAGCCAGACAGTGTGACAGGGCGGGGCAGCGCACGTAGCAGGAGAGTGCAGCAGGCAGGTAAGGGTTAACAGGTATCAGTCTCAGAACACAGGCAGATCTCTATATCACAGGAACAGCAATGGCAGACAGTGCTTAGCATAACAGAGACCTTAATACTGAGGCAAGGCTGAAAGGGCAGGGTTCCTTATATAGCTGCAGGAGGTCCACTATTGGTCAGCCAGGTCACATGACGAATTCCTTAAATCCCAGGAAATGACATGCGCTAGTGTTTAAGGAAGTGTGTAGGAATATCAGAATCACTGCTGAACAGGGCGCCTAGATCGGCAACGGTAAGTAAGGAGGCGATGGCGGCGTACAGCAGCTGCTGTTACACATGCACTGTGAGCTGTAAGGTTTATGTAGACAGGTGTGTGGCTTTCTTAATCAAGTCCAAACTGTATAATCAATCACAGCTGGACACAAATGAAGGTGTAGAACCATCTCAATGATGATCTGAACAAATGGACCGCACCTGAGTTAAATATAGTGTGTCAAAGCAAAGGGTCTGAATACTTAGGATCATGTGATATTTCTGTTTTTCTTTTTTAATAAATCTGCAAAAATCTCTACAATTCTGTGTTTTTCTGTCAATATGGTGTGCTTTCCGAATACTTTCCGTACCCACTGAACATTTACGGCTTTAAGGAAAAATACTCTATAATCAACAATGTATGGGTAACATATTCTATATGTATACTACTGTATGTACTTCTAAATGCATGTTTGGGATCCTGGAAGACCATCAGAAAGTCCCCCAATGTGTTCCCCCTAAACATGGTCTCTAAGGAGTCATGGCCTCTCAGGAGACCCTAAACAGATTATCTGTAAGTACCATTTTGTGGGGGAAATTAACAGTAGGGGGGCTTGGAGTAAGGCATAAGAGATATGCCCTATAAACTATGTTGACATATGTTTGGACATATTTCTAATTTTCTAATTTCTAAAGTGGTTATAGTAAACATATCTAAAGCTATATATACATATTAATTATGTTATAGTACCTAGAACAGTGTATACTTTTCCACATTTTGTCACATTACAGCCACAAACATGAATCAATTTTTTGGAATTCCGTGTGAAAGACCAATACAAAGTGGTGTACACGTGAGTGGACGAAATACATGATTCCAAACATTTTTTTACAAATAAATAAATGCAAAGTAGGGTGTGTGTAATTATTCAGCCCCCTGAGTCAATACGTTGTAGAAGCACCTTTTGCTGCAATTCCAGCTGCCAGTCTTTTAGGGTATGTCTCTACCAGCTTTGCACATCTAGAGACTGAAATCCTTGCCCTTTGCAAAACAGCTCCAGCTCAGTCAGATTAGATGGACAGCGTTTGTGAACAGCAGTTTTCAAATCTTGCCACAGATTCTCGATTGGATTTAGATCTGGACTTTGATTATGCCATTCTAACACATGGATATGTTTTGTTTTAAACCATTCCATTGTTGCCCTAGCTTTATGTTTAGGGCCGTTGTCCTGCTGGAAGGTGAACCTCCGCCCCAGTCTCAAGTCTTTTGCAGACTCCAAGAGTTTTTCTTCCAAAATTGCACTGTATTTGGCTCCATTCTTCTTCCGATCAACTCTGACCAGCTTCCCTGTCTCTGCTGAAGAGAAGCACCCTCAGAGCATGATGCTGCCGCCCCCATATTTGACAGTGGGGATGGTGTGTTCAGAGTGATGTGCAGTGTTCGTTTTCTGCCACACATAGCGTTTTGCATTTTGGCCAAAAAGAACAGTGCTCCGTGGAATGTTCAAGGCTTTGGAAATGTTTTTGTAGCCTAAGCCTGGTGTGTTCTTTGGACTTCATGGTGTTGTTGCTCCCAATATTCTCTTAGACAGCCTCTGAGGCCGTCACAGAGCAGCTGTATTTGTACTGATATTAGATTACACAAAGGTGCACTCTTTTTAGTCATTAGCACTCATCAGGCAATGTCTATGGGCAACTGACTGCACTCAGACCAAAGGGGGCTGAATAATTACGCACACCCCACTTTGCAGTTATTTATTTATTATTTATTAATGTTTGAAATCAAGTATGATTTGAAAGTTAATTGCACGAAATCAGTTTTCTTTGAAGAAAACTGATTTCAATATGCTTCTATGTACTAAATATCGCCAAAATAAAAAGTCTCTGGTGCCCCAGATGTGCCCATTTGCAGTAATCCTCTCTTCCCTGGTGTAATTTTACCACAACCATCACATTAGGTTAGAGAGGGGTAACTGCAAATGTGCCCATCTGGGGCACCAGAGACTTTATTTGGGCGAGATTTAGTAGACAGCAGCATAGTTTTGTGCCCTGATTTTTGTGTTTTCTCATTAATCTTATTTAAAAAAAAATATTTTACATAATTGTTTGTTTCAAACATTATTATAGTCAGGATGTCTATTAGACCCTTGTACGGACATATTTTGGGAAGTTACAGGCCTACAACATAAAGAAAAATTTACCATTGAAGTCTATGGTGCACTTTTGGTACAGAAATCTGGACCTCAGCAGTGCGCTAGGGAGGTTAAAGCTTAACAATAAATATTCTTATTTGCTACATTTCTGTTTTTAACTTTTTGATAAATGGATGAAATGAAATTCTACTTTGTCTGTAATTCAGAACAGTCCAGTGTTCACTGCTTACCTCCTTCCTATTTCTCCCAGATCTTTCCATGGATATTTTGTATTCTATGGTATTTTGAGAGTAGAGTTTTTTAGGAAAATAAAATTGGTCAGGGCTGATTAAACTAAAGCTGGGAACACCTGGCTCGATGTAGGAGCTGCTCCTGGTTTGTAGGCAGCAGCGTGATGATGTAATTGCGCTTCTGACCGATATTGGAGGAGCTGGAAATACAGCACTGCTGTGTTTTTAGCTCAGCCAATGCTTTGCACGGAGACCCCGCGGTTTATGGTCATGTCCAGTATCCCTGTTTTTGAGCGGGATTAACTGGTAACGCTCAAAAACAGGGAAGGACGCATTAGATATGGGCCAAATAGATGGCCATGAACATGCACTGCGCTCGAAGTGGCAATCAATCTGGCCCATATCTATACTTGTGTTCCCTGCTTTAGTCACAAAAAAAAGTTTAGGTGACCTTCAAATATTGCTTTCTTCCCTAGCAATTCCTGAAGTGTGGTAAGGACAATGTGACTGATTTATTATTTACACTGCTTTAGCATTTGTCTACTCTTTCACTGTTTAATGCTGTCTGTATGGATCTGTTAGGGTTTAATTCTGGATCTTTTGACTTGGCGTGTAGGTCCTCTACCTTGCTGTTAACAATGTTGGTACCTGCTTCCCTTACCATCTGCCATCTGTGTCAATTTCTTTGTATCTGCATGCTTTTACCTCTGCTGTGTCATCCTGTATGCTTGTAGATTGTTGCTGCTAATGCTAATTGCCTGAATGCATTTTGGGATGGATCTATAAGAGGAATGTTATCAAGGAAGCCAAACAACTGATTTGTATCCTTGATCCTAGTCAATGAATGAGATTGTACTGAATTATTGGGTCAGCATGACATTTTGGTAGTTGACATTGTGTGCTATTACTATTTTAATGGTTTACTTTAACATCCTAACCTAATTATGTATAATATGCTTTACTTCTGATATTGTCTCATGCTATTTCAGTTAGAGCTTCTGTTTCGGCTTTGGCACTCTTATTTTGTTTCATCCCTGTTCTTAACATGTTTTAGTATGTCCTCCAAATCTCTACTTTACTCTTACCAGTGGTGCTAGTCTCAAGTGACTCTGCCCCTTTATTCTCTCTCTGCTGTTTATGCCACCTTTTGTCAACATGTCTTTATCTGTCTTTTTCTGGTGGTTTGATATGTCTTTGTTCAGTCTCATACTGTTCTTACTTTTCTTTCTGGCTTTATATTTTAGTCCATAATCCCTCGCCAGTTGTTTATCGAGGTGAAGGAAGAGGATTTTCAAGCAATATGTCCTGAGGGTAAAGACATATACTGTATTTAAGTATGCCTTTTTCTTCTTAAATAAGACCTTTTTAAGAGCTTGCCCTGACCACAAATCCTACTCCTGTACCTGACTACTAGACCTACTCATGTGTTTAAGTTCTAAAAAAAATTAACTCACTGATCTTAATCAGTCCCTCAGTTTTTTTGTTTTCCATCCTATATCTAACTATATCTTTGCTGTCTGTACCAGTAGATTACATGATAAGTACCAGCATCCTCTTTATAAGAAGTACATTGTAGCTTGGTTAGGGACCTCTGCATTTATTGCCCTCTGAATGCTGCCTTTGGGCAGTAACAAAGTGGAAGTAATTAGGAACAACATAAAGGGGATGTAAAAATCACAAACCAGGGTCGGTGTATACTAAGGTCCACATTTGGGCTAACCTTCTGCAGAGACAAGAGCTACAGACCTGCCAGCTTTGTATGTTAGCTCAAGAACATTATGTAAAGTGTTTCATGAAATGGGATTCCATGGCCAAGCAGCTGCATCACCAAGTGAAACACAAAGTGTTGGATGGAGTGGTGTAAAGCACACCACCACTGGACTGTAAAGTAGTGGAAACCTTCTCTGGAGTGACAAATCATCTGCCAATCATATAGATGAACATGGGTCTGTGAATGTAATAAAATAGCTTTGAAATATATGCATTAATTATAAGTCCCTTCCCTCTCCCTTACAACCACTTTGTTGGATTTTCATTGTGCTACCAACATTTATGTTTGAATTGTTCCAGATCTAAAACTATTAATACAAACTGCATTGCACCTTTGTTGCAGCCTTCCATTAATGTGACTCATACAACTACTCTCTATTTGTGAGTCAGTATAGTGAGTCAGCAGGCTTCTCACAAATGTAAATTATCAATGGATTTTATTGTTGTACAACTAAAAATACCTGGAAGTCTATCTAACAGCCTTGTTTTGCTCTTTAAAGAATTACAATTCACAGTTGTTCTATGAGCCTGACATGAAACAGTGTCATTTAGTTTAAACACAATAGAGCTTCATATTTTATATTGAAAATAAAAAAGTGACATACTTTTTTCCAGCTTTCTTTCTTTTTTGTTTGTTTAAGGTTTCTTTTCTTTATGAAGATGCACTACTCATTTTTATGAATCGCCACCTGCTAGTTTAGGTGGAAATTCATAGGCCGAACATAGAAATAATCAGTAGCTAGTTATACAGAATGTTCACAAGAGCAGCTGGCTTGGTTTCTCTACTTGACAGCTCCTAGATGTTTGCCAACTAATTTGTGAAGTTTACTTTGTAGGTTGCTGCTTGAATCTACTTTTTGCTGAGTCCAGGGTTGCCTAATTGCAGGTATGTCCCTTACTTTCAATGAATAGAACATATTACACACAAACTTACTTGTGGCATTTTCAGAACCAACTGCTTTGTGACACATTCTCTTTTAAATCATGTTGTTCTATTTTCACATTTTCCTAAATCCATTTATTAAATGTGTCAACTGTAAAGATTGTTCATATGTCCTATGAAGCCTATTGTTTGTTAAGTTTCTTATTTTTTCCTTTAAAGGTATATCTTCTCTGGTTCTCTTTTTTCACTCTCATCAACATGACACCTTTTTATATATTATTAATATTTATTTTTATGTTAATATATCCTTTTAGTTTCTAAGTTAAATAACTTATTTTAGAAAAACAAATAGTTGTTGCACAACTGTAAGCTTGTAAGTTGGGTTGAGCAATAGAGATGGTAATTTTTTTGGTTTTCAACCTGCTGGCATAGCCCCTGAACATGGTATAATCATTAAAATTGCTGGATATAAAAGGTTTTGTGAGAATTAAACAACAAAAAAAATTAAACATGTTGCTCAATTGCATGTAGTTTTTCGCTTAAGTTAAGAGACAAGTTAAGAGAAAAGTTGACATTTTCCCCAAATAAACTAGTTGAAATTTTTATGACCATCTCTATTCAGCAACCCTAAAAGTGCAACAGATAAAAAGCAATGAGACTTATAATGAAAAAAGGGGGTTAAACATCCAAAGGAAACTTTGGATGACAGTTTCTTGGTGTGCTGTTCTCTATGTGTGGAAAGCATGGCCCTGGAGTAACACAAATAAACCACAAACCACAAGTAGGAGCACAATTTAGTGCTTTGTGATCAAATTTTAAAAAGAACTATAAGCTCATAATAAATGCACTCACAAAAGAAAGTGATTTTAGTAGCATTTCAAGGAAAAACCTGGGTTACTGTATTGGATCGAAACCATAAAGGACACCCCCTCTGGTAACTCCCCTCTAGCATCCTTACCAAGAAACTCAAGACGTCTCCAGGTCTCTTTGACACAGTTGCCGCCATCATCTGCCAGCCTAAGCCTATACTTGGAGATCTTGACATCCACCTGGTCTATATCATGCCTGACATTCAACCCCAAGCCAGTTAAGCATGTACAGTTTTGATCTGGCACGGTAAACTATTTTTTTCCTCTATATGCTTTTACATACACTCTCCATACAAATGCATTCAATCTTCTTTTTAGTGCCTATCAACCTGTTTTGGTAATGTATTAGGTTGTGCTTTTTTTACACATTAAGATTATAGTTTAGATGGCCATTGTCAAACTGGTGGAAGGGGTGACAGTGTGGTATAGATAACTGTAAAATGTAAAGACGTGGCAACATGTGATCATTAGTCTTTGATGTTGTAATGCAATTATTTGAGGAATTTGGGTAAAAAACTAAACCAAGAAATTGTAAGCTACCCCAAAGAAGAGACAAAGTACATTTATTTGGATTCTGTTTATTACAGTATTTGTAACTCCCCTCAACAGACAGCACCAAAAGAGTTCTGACAGCAGTTTAAGTAAAGAGGATCATAGTGATGATTCTGAAAATTCAATAACGGGCTGTTGTATAAAAGTTGGAAAAATGGAAAAAAGGAGATACTGACAAAATCTGACAAAAAGCAATCAATCATTTTTCAGTTTCCTAACCTGTTCAATAAAGAGAAAGGATAACATGTAATTTAGTACAGCTGTCAGCTTCAACAGTGTTCTAATTTTTAGCTTTTGTACATGTTGCAATGATACCTCGATCAAATACTACTGGGTAAAGATTTAGGTCTACAGGGAGTGCAGAATTATTAGGCAAATGAGTATTTTGACCACATTATCCTCTTTATGCATGTTGTCTTACTCCAAGCTGTATAGGCTCGAAAGCCTACTACCAATTAAGCATATTAGGTGATGTGCATCTCTGTAATGAGAAGGGGTGTGGTCTAATGACATCAACACCCTATATTAGGTGTGCATAATTATTAGACAACTTCCTTTCCTTTGGCAAAATGGGTCAAAAGAAGGACTTGACAGGCTTAGAAAAGTCAAAAATAGTGAGATATCTTGTAGAGGGATGCAGCACTCTTAAAATTGCAAAGCTTCTGAAGCGTGATCATCGAATGATCAAGTGTTTCATTCGAAATAGTCAACAGGGTCGCAAGAAGCGTGTGGAACAACAAAGGCGCAACATAACTGCCCA
>CM070033.1:52000088-52013843 GCA_036250615.1 Ptychadena robeensis | reverse complement strand
CCCCCCCCCCCTTTACCCCCTGAAAGTGTGGAAAAAATCAGCACAGAAATGTGGTATCTGACACTGAAATCTATTTAATATGGACAGCAAAAATATAAAGTCCACTCAAATATATGAAGTGTGAAAAACTTTTTTTTATAAAAAAATAATTAATAATTAATACAGTTATTATCTTTAATCTATGAAGGAGCTAAAATTTTTATTACTTTCAGTATTTAGATTTTAAACCACCTGCCTACAGTGGAGCGAAGGAAAGTAGTAAGGTTTGCATGAATGGCAACACAATCTGTCTGGCATAAAATAAGTCCTGCAAATTATAATCCTGATACAGTCCCATCTCCTAAAAATCCCCTTAGTGAAAAATCTCTGCCCAATAAAATCACCCCCCCCCCCAGTAATCTCTTTCCAGTTAGGTAGCGTGTTGTCTATCCCTTCCTCTGTTTTTCTGCTGACCTTATTTCCTTACTTCTGCCCCTTCCTTCATTCTCCGTTGAAACCCCCTCATCTGCATCCTCAGTAATTTTCTAGATAACAGGGAAAGTGGGATGAAAAGGGAAAAGTGGGATGCAGGTGGGAGGACATCTTTATGTGTAATGTGCCAGGTGATAGAGGCCTCCTAGCAGAAGCTGTTACAACTGCAACATTTGTGGCCCCTGGTTCTAAACTAGTTGCCCCCAACAAAATAAATATTTAGATAAACATATATCTCAAAGTGCCATCAGATCACAACCTAGACCACCCCAAAATTGGTGGTCCTTCTGCTCATGTCAGGTCCTAGAAACCCTAAGTGAAAGTTGAGGTGTCATGAATCCAGCATTCTTGAAGTCCATCTTCCTTTCAAACACAATAGCTCATTGGTATTGACGCCACTATGAGGTTTTCCATAATCTGATTTTACATCTAAATTGCATTAAATGGAGTTTTGAGAGTGATGAGTAGTCATCTTGAAACAAAGCTTTCTATAAAGCAATGATACTGGTTGCTGTGTGAGTTGTTTTCCTCTTAGAAAGAGAAGATAGAACATGTCACTATATACAGACAGTGATTTATTAGGATCATAGAAGTGCCTGCAATGACTGATTAAAAAGGAGAGGAATATGCAAGTAAAAATGAATGGCACAAATCTATTTTCTAGGGTCTTGAAGTATTTTATTATAGCTCTCGTGACAGTTTAATTTTGCATACGTAGAGGAAACCCCAAGGCTGTCAAAGCGGCCCTCTCATTTTGGCTGAGTTCTGACATCTTTAAGAAATGACATACCCCAAACACAAAGTAGCCTGGAAAATGGCAATATAAGTTATTTTTTAAATTGCATTTCTCAAACAGGAAAGAGAAACCATAGATACACAACAATCAATAATCACATAATAATTCATTTTGAATACTGTCCCAAAATGTTACCCGATATTGAAATCTAGGGAAAATGCTGTACATGGGTTTCCATTCCTACGTCAGTTCTTTTTGTGCAGAATACATTCTAAGTAAATTCAGAGTAGTAAAGCTTTCCTCATCATTAGACTTGATAATTACACAAGCTATTTATGTTTTCTTATAGGGACAATTGACATTCTTATAGGGACAATTCACAAAAGTGCCTGCGTCTTATGGTCTGAATGTGTGACCACCCGTGGCCATTTGGCCGCCTGTGATCGCAACTTGGCTTCCCGCCAGCTGCCCCAACAGATCGGAGATCAGCTGTGTGCAGAGGGAGAGCTAGCGGGGAGCTTGACTCTATTGGCTATATTTGCAGAGCCCTGCAGATATAGCCAATGCAGAGTGTGTGTGGAGAAAGCTGCACTCGCTGGCAGAGAGGAGACTGGGAGATCGGTATGCTGATTTCTCCGCGGAGGAGGGGCCCCTCCTGTCCCTTCCCTCTGTGTGAGGAAGAAGAGATGCTGAAGTGTGCTCTCTTGTGAAATTTTTTTGTGGTTGAAAAGGGGTACTGCATTAGGATTTTTCACTTATTCATATAACCTGCTGAGGTCCAGATTTCTGTACCAATTGTGCACCATAGACTTCAATGGTAAATTTTTCTTTATGTTGTAGGCCTGTAACTTCCCAAAATATGTCCGTACAAGGGTCTAATAGAAATCCTGAACATAATAATGTTTGAAACAAACAATTATGTAAATTCATTTTAAATTAATGAGAAAACACAAAAGTCTGGGCACAAAGCTATGCTGCTATGTACTAAATCTTGCCAAAATAAAGTCTCTGGTGCCCCAGATGTGCCCATTTGCAGTTAACCCTCTCTAACCTGGTGTGATGGATGTGTTAAAATCACACCAGGGAAGAGAGGGTTACTTTATTTGGCAATATTTTTTACATAGATGCACATTGAAAGCAGTTTTCTACATAGAAAATTGATTTTGTGCAATTTAATTTCAAATTTCCCCCCGTCTCCCCGATGTGACGTCATCACGTCACTCGGAGGGGGTGGGGGTGAGCCGGAGGATCCAGCAGCCATGTCACATCGGGAGAAAAAAAGGAACAGGGACAGCGCAAAACAGTAAGTATGCGCTGTTGGTGCCCCGATGTTCACTGGACGGCATCATCTCATCCAGTGCAATAGTGAGAGTAGCAGCGCTGGACGAAATGGTGCCGTCCCTAACGCTAGGGCGGTTAAACACATGAAATATTTTTTTTAATGATTTCCTGCTCTTAAAACTGGGTGCGTCTTGTGGTGAGGTTCATCTTATAGTTCTAAAAATACGGTACATGATATCTTCTATTGCTGTAGGTATTTATACCAAATAAGTATAATGTAAAAGGAAGCCAATTGGCACTATGCAAACACATTCTCTCAGCAGCTCTCATCATTTGGTGCCCTTTGGCAAATTAGCAATTTTTAGATTTTCATGAAATACTTACGATCTTTGCAGACTGTAGAGGTTGCCATACACGGGCCAATTTTTCAAACAATTCCCGAACAATCGAGCATAGCAACTCACCTGTCCACTGATCTCCCACTGACTCATCCTCACCTGGGATCTTCTTAGAACTGGAAAAGTAGGAGAGTTGAGGGACTTGCTCAGGAGCTGTCGGGGTCACTGATTGGCTTTATGTGCATTATCATACTAGTGTTTCCTAATACTTGAAGAACAATTTAACACATGTTTTGTTATTAAAATGTTTTATATAATGTCTTCTAGCTATGACTGCTGTAATTTCTTCATTGTAAAATTTCAGTATAGATTGAAAATGTTATGTGCGGCCCTTCAGTGGTGCCGAGGGCCTCACTTGTGGCCCTCCATATCAACTCAGTTGCCCACGACTGTTCTAGAGACTAATGGACTAGTTTTATATCATAGTGTTAACTTACAGTAAATGGGCCATGTACGTCTTTGTGTGAGCTTTATGTCATTTTCTATGCTTTAGGGTCAATGGCTGCGATAGTGCTACTGCACTAAACAAAACCCTGTATTACTGCATTATGCTGCCCTATGTGCCCCATACTAGTGTATAGGAGGCATTTTAACTGCAGAATAAAACTGCTTGCTGCAGAGTGTTATGTGTTAATACAAATTGGCAATCTGTAACCCCTGCGGTATGGCAAATACTCTATGTTGAAGTACCACCAATGCAACACGGCTAGTGTGAAAGAGCCCTCAAGATCATTTCTAAGCCAGTAAAAAGCTGTAATGTTGCTAGCTGTAGAAACTGGCACAGCATAATCCCAAGTTTGTTTCTTCAGATATGTATAGTATGCTTCAGTTTTTGCTGACCATTAGAATATGTATATCTTGTATATCCGATTTCCACCACACCACAGCCAGGTATTGCATTTTATCCCCCAAAATTATTTTTTTAATTTTGAATGAATAACTTGTACTTGTACATTTATCTTTTGAACACTACACAATGCAGATTTCTGTTTCATTTAACAGATTAATACCCATTGACTAACAATGAAACGATACTGTCAATGCACAATACACTTCAGATCATGTAGTTTATCAAGTTTTGAATAATTTATTTCTGTTTCAAGCAATGATGATACATTTGATTTTCATCTGTCATGTCATAATAATGATAGAATTAAAGATCTGATCCAAGAAGATTTGTATAACAGTTAAAGGGAACACAAAGTATCAACCGGTTTCTGTGTGGCTTGGCTATTTTATGAACAAATTGTTTTATTGATATCAACATTACTCAACACAGTGGTGTAAAATGTAACAAAAAAAATTGCTCTTGGGGAGCAAACAAACAATATATTATGCTCCTTTCTCTCAATCACTCTCAAATTGGTTTTCATTCATGTGATCACTATGTCAACATGGGATTTCTAGTAAAAACCAAAACAATCGTAATTAAGAAAAAATATAATGCAAATCTGACCCCTGCCATTTTTCTCCAGTGCTGCTGTTGAAGAAATGAATGGTATGTTATGAGTGCAGAGTTTATTGCCATTTACAAAAGAAAGAAACATTGAAAGATGCAGATGTGGCAACCATCAGCTATTTTTATCAATAATACTACACTAGGGCTATCAATTAAAAGCACTTATAATGGCACCAACTTCCCAATTATGTATCAACAAGACAAATTTCACCTGTAGTATCACTTAAATGTGGAAAACCACATTGGAAGTATGTCCTCCATGGAGGTGGCTAGCCTCCTGGGGCTTTAAAGGTGCACATGCTCATACAGATTTAATTAAAATGTAATTTATTCTTGGAAACAAAAACAATAAACACTGCACACATAAACATATTAGTCTTAAAATTAAGATCCAATGTGTCATTGAACCTAAAAAGTCCTCATACTTCCATACATGACAAGCATCCCTTGGTCCAAAGTTGTTACCAATATATTCACTTGGTCCAATGGTGTTACCATTATATTCTTGTGGTCCAATGGTGTTACCATTATATTCACATGGTCCAATGGTGTTACCATTATATTCACATGGTCCAATGGTGTTACCATTATATTCACTTGCCACTAACAAAATAGTTTGAGACCAAAATTTCCATTATTTTCAATATGTTCTGCAAATGCATGATTGACTTTGGATATTGGCTTGTATACAGTATTGCATAAAAAAATGTAACATGACATATGATATGACGGAAAACAGTACAGTATACCATTTATACTTGAGTAAAAGACAAGTTTTTGAGCAGCAAAATATGTTGAAAAAGTCCCCCCTGGTTTATACTCAAGTACAGCAAATACAGCCAATCTCTAAATCCCATGCACCCCCAAACTGCTGCCACAGTGCTTTACCTCCTCTCCCGGAAACTCAAAGTAAAACATAGCCCAGCTCCAGAGGCTTGACAAGCAATGAATCAAGATTCTGTTCTTTCAGCCTCTCCTACACGATGTGTACTGGGACTGCTGCAGCAAACAGGGTTGCTATTTCTTGATGAGCTTCATGCAGGCTTCATGCCTTAAGGGGCACTTGTGTAATTTTTTAGGGGTGATTCACACTAAGGAGGTGCACTAAGGTTACAGCTGAGTGATCTTGCAGTGTGTACATTGTTGTCCATTTTCCTTCCTAAATCCTTAAGTGGACTGCAATGCACAGCATGTCACATTTCAAAATTTTTGTAACTCAAAGCAAATGCACATCTTTAGAGGTACAGAAAAAAAAAATATTTTTTTTTATAAGTTTACACTTGTTTTTGTAACTCAAAACACATGCACGCTGTGTGTTTGTGTGCACTAGCTGGTTTATTTCCCATCTACAGCTTACACGTGAGTAAATCAGTTTTTCCAGGTCAGATCAGGGAGCCTTGGCTCATATTCAGGTGGGCTTATACTTGCATATATAAAATATATTTAGCAACTCTCATTAATGATTGCAATTTGCAGACTTGTGAATGAAATGTTAATTTTGAATGCTGAACAGGGATCCCACATTACAATTGTTTTACCATACAGACAGAACACCTCCCTTTCAAGTGAATTGTACAGTGTCTACTTATGTGAAACAAATCGAATACTTTGCATTAGTAGTAATGTGCCATTTGAAAAAGAAAACAATGTGGTGCGGCTTTCCTATTCAAATTAATAGTGCGTGCTTCTGCCAATGCAGATGTAATGCTTCCCTTTCTGCTAACCGCCTGCAAATCTCGGGCAAACAGATTTTCCCCCATGTTGGATGCACGTCCAAGGCAATGAAAAGGACTCAGTGGAATTAAGAAAGTTAGTGCTGAATAATACACATTACTTGTTGCCTTCTCATACATCTAGTAGAAGTAAGCCCCCCATAGATGGGCCGATTCCTCCCCCTCCGAGTAAATTGGCTACAATCTGACAGGAATCGTGTGTCATAGTGGAGCACACGGGATTCCTGTCCGTTCTGTAGCCGAATCCTCACAGTGTGGTGATGTCACCACAATGTGAGGAGTCTGCTAAAAGCCGGCCATAGATCAAGACGTATATGGCCGGCTTAAGAGGTTGTTCAGTTGTTCCTGAAGTTCAGTGTACTTTAAGCTAGCCATACACGGATAAACTTTCCTCAATCTTTAACCTTGTGCGATTAGGGCATCAATCGATCAACAAACATTGATCGATGGTACTACCACAGAGTGTAATCGATTTGTTTATGAAAGATTTGCGATCCTACCATAGAGTGCATGCGTAATACGAGCATAATTACTCTTGTAAACAAATAAATGGCAATACCTAGAAAAATCCTCAGACATTTGTACAATCAAGCTAAATTTACCAACATTTGCGATCACTTTAGGATCGACATACCATTGATTTTTTGACCGAGCATACCAGGTGTGCTGGAAATGATTTACAATTAATCGTTTTAAGTAGATAGAACAGAAATATCAAACCGTGTATAGTGTATGTAGGGAAAATTAAATATAATAGACAAAATACTTGAAAAAATATTAAAAATAATATTGCTGTTAGCTATAAATAATGAAGAAATAACCTTTCTACACATGAACTTGCCTGAACTGTGTTTTACATAACTTAGTTTTCAGAACATTGTACATGTCAAGCTTCAAAAGCCAGTACATATACTGTATTAAGCACAGAGTGGATACAATGTTATTAACTCTAATTATACATTTCACTTGCTATTATTTGAGTATTTTCGGTCACTGAGTCCTATTAATATTCAGTGTGATCTACTCTTGCCATGCAAAGGGTGCAATGATTAAACCTTATCAAAGAATGAAAATGCATGTTGACCTTTTTTGCCCTACTAACAAGTCAAACCAATTAATGTGTATATTGGTACAGTGGTTTAACAACTTTCCAGTTTAAGGATGTCTGCAGTATTTATTTCACATAGAGCAGCTAAATACACCTCCTGAAAATGTTATGGCTTGGAGCATAATGTTGAACAAATTAAACTTCCATTTTTATATGAACTGCAGTTAACACTTTTTAATGGTAAGATTTTTCTTAAGTGCACAGCAAGCTACTTATATTTGAGGAAAAATACAAAATATATTTACTACAGCATTCATAATAGAATAAATGGGCCATAACATGGTGGTATTTTCTCTGCTGTGTGGTTTATTTGCAATCAACATGATCTGATTCTTATATATTTGGGAAATGAGACACCTGAGGATGAATTTTGAACTCAGAATTCTCAATTCTTTATTGGAACACGTAACACGTTGACATGTAAGTCACCAGGAACTTGTCAAGAAAACATTTACTCGTGGTCTGTGTGTTAAGCCTTTTTGCAGTTGGCTTCCCATTTGGTATCACAGATGGTTGAATCAATTATGCAATTCTTTACTTCCCCCCTCAAACCATATATTTTTTTTTCAGCTGGCCCCACATAATTTAACATGATAAAGATACATTTGTACATATCATAATAAATGCACATTTTTTTTTTGATAACATTTTTGATATAAACTCACTATCATTTTTATTGGTTCTCAAAAACATGTTTTTTTTACTGAATATAAGGGATAAGTAATAAACAGCACAGTAAACAGTAAAAAAACCAAAACATTAAAAGTAGAAGGTAAGAAAACAGGAGCACTAGTCACATCAGTAAGAGTATTATCGTGATATCACTGAACTAGCAGTGCAGCTAACATGGGTTGGTAGGTGGGATTATGGTTTAAGTTTATAACAGTGGGGTCCAGAAGTGCCAGTATTTTGACTGTAGTTCTATATATTACAACTAAAAGCCCACCATGGAGAACATATAAAACAAGATACCATGAACAGTACATGAAAAATGTCTTTACCTAGCTGTTTACATTGGATATACTACTTATGTCCCACATAAAACAGAGCAAATGTACAAAGGGTATATGAATAGAGATGTATTCGACCATTTCGCCGATTTCGAGTTAATTGCAACACAGTGCCTTGTCCTTTTTGTTACTGCATTCTCTCCTGTGAAGAATTTTGCAGTAACTCATGTTGTTAAAATAACAGCTGGGACTTGCTGTGGTATACTTCATTTATCACAGAATGCTTGAACTGTGCATATAATATCAAGAATAATATACTACACTCTAACATTGTTTAGTGACCAACATCTCAAAATCAACAAACAAAAGCAGCAGATAATGGCATTAGCTCATCACCCCAAATTTTTCCCTGAAATAACAGGTGCGAGGGGACTTTAAGGGCCAAAATCAAAGAATAAGATATGACATGGTAACATTCAATGCATAAAATCAACACATTTAATGGCCAAAATATTGTTACAGTGACTGTCACATCTTAAAATGCTCACATATTTTCACAAATGCACTCGCTTGTACAAGCAGTGTGAAGAAAGAACAAATCCAGGTCCAAGTCAACCCGAACATGCGTTTCACTGTAGAAACTTCTTCAGGGGGTACATTAACAAAATTATAAGCCAATTGTAGATCAATTAAATGTTAGTAACAAGGTTACACTGTTTCTAATGGAAACCACTGCAGCATTGATACCCATGGGGAACGGAGAGCCAAAAACTAGACTTCATGCTATAGAGATAATGCGATCATCTGTCAATGGGTTATCCAATAATGCTTCCAGTCAGGGTCCAGTAAATTATAGTTTTCAGTCATGGGTCTCCAATAAACATGTAAATAGCAGCACCGGTATGAAGGTCATTCCAATTAGCAGGCATAAGAAAGGACACTAAGGTTATCATTCAAAATTATCCAATCAGTCTTAGTTCTCTTAACTCACCAATATTTACCAATGCCATGCCCTTAACCAGTAAAATAAAACCTCATAGAAAAAAAAAGTTTTCACTTTTCTGCAGGAAAATTCATGAGTATGGCTACATAATCATGTTTAAGTCCTAAAAGCTTTAATATAAATAATGGAGTCAGAGGGTTGCAAATTGTATGCAGACTGAATCTGAGTCAATAAAGCACAGCAGCAGTTGTATTTGACTGGCTCAGTTTCATACTGCATACAATTTGCATTCTAGTTTGAAAGTGGCATCTTATTGGCAATCGCTCTCTCTTAAACATATATATATATATATATATATATATATATATATATAGTTATAACGGCCCAGTATATATATATATATATATATATATATATATATATATATATATATATATAGTTATAACGGCCCAGTATATATATATATATATATACACATACATATATATATATATATACAGGGCCGTTTCTCCCACTGTGTGGAGTATGTGGGGGCATAGGGCCCCTGCACGCATAGCACAGTTCAACAACTCAGAAAGCCAAATGATAGCACCCTAGCATCCAACACCAATCCCCCCCCCAACCGATCAACAATTTAGCATCAGGGGGCCCGTGCAACAATTTATATGTATATAGATGTTTTATGTATTCATAACATAAAACGTTAAATATTTATTAGTTATATTATTAATACATGTGGATAAGATGTGAGCATCACTATAGCCTACAGTTATCTCATTCAAGCATAGTTATCATCTGTATAAAAACAAGGAAAAAAAACAAAGGCTGTTTGTCTAACTTAAGTAAATGTAAAATCAGCTTTACATAGGCTTCTTTCACTTTCATCTAATTTCCACACTCAGTACCACTTTACTAACATGAGGATTTCCCAATATGTTTTATTATCACAAGAAACTCATATTGCTGTTATTACACTTATTCACAATCCTGGTTTATGTATCTAATATACCCTTTACAAATCAGAATGCTTATCAATAATGTTTTGATTGTACCCATTTGACAGTATGTACTCTTTGTATAATAGTGTAATAGATAAAGAAAAAGAAAGAGAATGTTTGCCCATAATGTGATATCTTGGTTAGTCTCTGAGCAGTGTCTGTTCATTTTCCTTTATTCCTATATACATTTTTAGATTCAGCCCATAGATGGCATGAGCACACCATTCTTTAATACAAGCCATTTCAATGTGATGATAAATAACAGTTTATTCCACAAGGGGCCAGCACAGAGCATCCAATTAAAAAAATTGGGATGAGTTCTCTAAGTGCGCAGCCCAAAATATGATAAATAGCTCTGAAATGAAATGCATCCAGAATTAGTAATACTGTTATTTTCTACAACTATAAATTAAATTGCTTATTAAATAAAATGTGATTTTAAAACAGCACAAAGTTCTTTTTTGTGCATGTTAACGTGCCTGAACCATACATTCATTTAAAACAACCTTACTTCTAAACATGATCTTTTGACACATAAGGAATAAAATGTGTTGAATTTATTACAATTTTCTTCAAAGATGAATTGTACCTTTGAATATAAAAATGATTGTTTTAGATTATTTGTGCAGCTGGTTTCTAAGAGACACAGTCATTTCATCAATACACTTCTGACATCAAACAACGCTATAGCATTACAATTATATTATTGAGATTTTTTCTTGTTAGTGTAAGGAAATAATGCTATGTAACAGTTGTTGATAGCTCAAGCCAGCAAACATCGGATCAATATCATAATTTAATGACGTGGGTTCAAAGACGCCAAGGTGCTTAAGGCCAAATCCAGTACTGTTTTATATGTAATTTTAAGTAGAACTCTAGTTTCTGACATTAAAAATAGATTGCCCACAAGTTTTAAAAATAGAGACTGCAGCTTTTGCTGCAATGCTTTCTCTCCAGAATGTCTGCTGCAGAACCTAACCTCTGTCACAGGTCTTTTTTCTTTTGCAAACAATACCTGTTTTTTCTTTCCAAACAATTGCATCTGCTTTGTGTTCTTTCTGCCTATGCATAAGGAGGAGTTATAATGATCAGAAGGGGAGGAGATGAAGAGAGGTTATAGAGATAAAGAGGGAGAGGAATTGAGGAGACCAATGTCCTTTGTACTACACTTGTAATACCTTTAAACAAATAAGATCTGACTGGGGTACATGTGTGCAGCAGATAGACAGACCCATGGGGCGCATCTTCCGTGCTTCACACCTAGTGGGGTATATAAAACCAGTTTATTACAGGTTGCTGAGGTATGCATGTATTCTATGCGTCTCCCAGGTTCGTAGACTATAAAAAACTAAACTACATACTTTTGTAGGAAGCTACTGTTCAAACTGCAATGGAGACCTTCCAAGCTGACCTAACATATACTATAAATACACCTTAGAGAAAAATTTGCATCAGAATCAGTTTTTCTTTTAGCTGATTCTGCTGGGAGGCAACTAGATATGACTATTCATAAATCCTAACTTAGAGGTAACAAACCTAACACAAGGCTACCTACTAGGCTATGTTCCATTATAAACCAGGTTTAAGCTTACCAACAGTGCCTATACTTGTAATCCTACTAGTAAATACCACACACATTCTAGTACCACCAGTCTTGTTTGTATTCCTCCTCAAAAACTAAATGTGCCTCAAAACCTATTTTCTACCATCAGATTGCCAATCTTACTGAAGCCCAAAAGCATTGAAGGAACATATCTTGACATTCCTATTTTAAAAACTCTGTGGACGCACTTACTCTGTGGACGCACTTACTCCCCTCATGAGACCTTTTCCTGTTGAGCTTGGACATTTATTCTGGCCAGCACATTGAATATTGATTCACTATTAAAATGCCATTTATCCCTCTTAGACAAGCAGGGGATGGCATCCCTTTCTCCTGAATGCCATCGACCAAAGGATGATACCTTACTAACCTCTCTCCTTAAGCTGGCCATACACCTTCAGATTTCTCTGTCAGATTTCCTTCAGATCAGATCTACCAACAACCATGTAGTATAGTGACCTCCCTGATAGAATACATAGTGATTGGAAGGTGTAGAAAGGTCCTCATATTACATGGTTTTGGTAAAAACAATCTGATCTGAAGGAAATCTGACGGAGAAATCTGAAGGTGTATGGCCAGCTTTAGACAGATGGAAGGCCTATTCATACTTTTCCACAGACCTATATTGAATAATCTTAGTATCATTAAAGCACTTTTTCAATAGCCAGGGAAGGGTATTCCAGAGGGCGCTGGCCTTCATTCTTAACCTGTGTTTGAAGGGCTAATAATAATGCCATTTTGCACTGTAATGCTGGACTGGTATCAAAACTAGGACCCCAAGTTACCTTTCTGACAGTTTAAGAGGCCGTGGCAGGGTA
The DNA here is from genome assembly GCA_036250615.1 of Ptychadena robeensis. Classification (NCBI taxonomy): domain Eukaryota; kingdom Metazoa; phylum Chordata; class Amphibia; order Anura; family Ptychadenidae; genus Ptychadena; species Ptychadena robeensis. The sequence continues at coordinate 52,001,345 of CM070033.1, read as the reverse complement.
CTATTTTGTGGAAATGTCTAATAGCTTTTTCTTTTTTGGTCCCAAAGGGAATTTGAATGACAATGTGTCAGCACTTGCAAACTAGGTAAGTTTGCAATTTTTATTCATCTTTGGGAAAAAAAATGATAAAACTCTATGATAGAGGTCTGAGAGGATTTACCAACATTAACCTGTTCAATGTTCTTTTATTTGAGTGGGATTGATCTAAACCTCCTGGTAGGCGGCATTGACCTCCATGTAATAGAGGTGGCATTGCTTTTTTAGAGCACATCCCTCAGCAATATCTCAACGGGGACACTGGGTATATGTTCCGGGCCCAAAGGAGGGCAGGAAATCACACATGGTGTGCTTTTTAAAAAGTGCACCATGGACGAACCAACCAGGAGGTTAAACCCGATTTTTAATTTCTGTCCTTAACAAAACTGATACAAATTCGATTAAAATGTTTTAAAAAAAATTAGATTTAGCTTCTAATACCTTAACATTTGTTTTCTAATTCTCAAGTTTCACATTTTATAGGTACATTTACTATTTGTTTTCCTTTGTCTAAATTTGCATTTAATACTCCCTCTCCTTGTAGTTAAAATATATTGTTGTTACAAGCTGCTTTAGTGTAGCACCAACACCATATGTGATTAGCATTTTCTGGTCGAACTTTTCCTTAAGAATAGATTTTCCACTGGGGGGTAGCATTTGTGTAATTTATCCAGCATTAAATGAAGCCTGTATAGTACATTAATGGCATCTTCATTCAACAGGACGTTCTTGGTTCATTTAACAGTATTCATTCATATTGTTTGCCATGCTTCGTTATCTAAATTCGTTCTTAAATCACATTGCCAAGCTGTAACATATGCAGGAAGCACAGTATTATATTGATCTGTTTACATACAGTCTATTGATTAGTCAACAAGTCTCCATTCCTATATAAGAATACTATTTAACAGTAATTTATGAAGGTACAAGTTATATAGTTATAGTTTGCTAATTGTAAACTTGCTATAGTAGCAAGAAAAGTAGCATTTATATGATACCATTAACAGATTTGTGTGTCTTATATAAAAAATGTATTACATACATCACTAATATGTTTTTTAACTATTACATGTGTGCTAAAATACAATATTTGAAATCAATACTAATAATGTTAATCATGTCATTGCAGGGTACAATGATTTACCACCTTACCGGAGTGCAATAATGCATGGTGATGTCCCCTTACATTCATTATTAGTGATGGACCGAACTGTTCGCCCG
>CM070033.1:51983827-51998284 GCA_036250615.1 Ptychadena robeensis | reverse complement strand
ATGTGGTAGGTCCACTTTAAGCTCTTTCCACTCAGGCTTTGAGTGGGGTTTCTAGCATATTTCCAATGGGCATAGAGTGGCCTCTGGATGCTTACCATTGAAGGTTTGTTTAAACCAAATGCTTCCGTACACCGAGCTGTTTGATGAAGCATTAGCTTGGCTTTGCACTACTAAGATGCTTTAAAATGAACATGAAATACAGCATCTCTGGATTCTTACACTCCATGCTCCATGCACTTCTCCTACTCACCCAGCACCCCCCACCCTCCTGCTCTGTTAAGCATTGAAATCCCTGCTAGGCATAGCATGGTCTCTGGGTGTATGTTACATCCAGCATCATTCATGTGACCTTCCTTGTGGGCTAACTATCTTTTACTCTTATTAATTAAGAACAGTGTTACCATTCGGCTTTTTCCTCTAGTTACTGAGTTTGCTATCTCTTGACACTGCCCTAACTTCCTTTATTATGCAAAAGCTCTCGCTACCTGATCTGCATGTGTTTTACAAGTGAGGATTTTGGGCCAAGAACAACATGAGTTAGAAAAAAGAGTTACAATTCACAAATGTTACAGTTTTACATCCATACTGGGAATGCTTTAATTTGTACATCATATAAGCAGTTTTGCAGTGTTATGAAATAATTTGCTTTGAAAATACTATGGCTAGAAGTAGACTTCTTTTACTTCTTTCAAAACCGAGGAAGGACACTGAGCTATACTGCACATAATAAATTATGTTTACTGAATACTGTTTTATTTGTTTAGATTTGTTTTCTCTATTTTTTAGGACAAATTTACAAATTTACAAATGCATGACAAAAAAAATACATCAAAAACAGCCTATGTGTTTCACAGCCAATAAAGGAAGCAAGGAAGGACGGTGTGACAGCAGTTGTTAGTATATGAGTTACGTTTTGCAAAATTAAATTAAACATTTTCAAATGTACTCCCTTATGTGTTATTTTATATACCTGTTTCTAAAATATATGCATGCCTTTTTTACATAAATTTTACAAAACTGTGAATAAAAAAAAAGTCAATTAACAAAAAATCCCATCTGTTTCTTAGAATCTCATTTGAGGCTACATCATTGATAGCACTGTGTTTGCTTCATTGAACTGGAGACTAGCACAGAACTTCCCTGAGGGTTTTCACTTGGAAAAAGTGTGGAAAAATTCTTCTCATGAGCTTTTAAGTGTAGAAGCCTAAAGGGTGGGATAAAATAGGCAAATATATATTTTAATTGAGTTGTCCTTAGGGCATGCATTCAGTTAAAACACTATGAAGTCTGGGCACTTAACCTTCCTGGAAGGTTAAACCACAAAGTTTGAAGAAAAAAAAACGGGCAAGTATAACGCAATTATATAATGTGTTTTGAGGTTATGTTTAAATGTTCAGTAATCAGAGTCCTTAAAGGCTGGAGCTGCACTTAACTCCTTTACCAAGGCACACTAAAAATGTAAAAGCAACAATTCCACTTGAGCGTTTCCTATAATACTGAGAGCTAATAGGGAAATAAACACACCAGTATGCATCTCTGAAATGCCAATGCAAGTAAATAAGCAAGTAGACAAGTTCTAAAATATGCAATCAATACATGTTCTTAATCATAGAAATGGGTTACTGGGTATCCAGTGTGGAGGTCCTAGATGCACCTCCACCAGCCGGGGTACAGTAAAGGAATGAGTGCCTTTTTAGGCACTGAAGCAAGAATTTAAGAACATAATTTATTGAGTAACGTGACCATATGCCTCCGACACGTTTCGCCCTGAAAAACGGGGCGAAACATTTCAGGGCGAAACATGTCGGAGGCATATGGTCACGTTCGTAGCATCTTTTTACTTACCAAGCAGTGATCTATCACCAGTTTCATTGTTTTACTTGCATATATTGAGGTCACCCCAATGTATGGTGTGGCTCTGACCTCATTCTTGTATGAATTTGTTTTGATACTGTTTTAAAAAATTACTCAATAAATTATGTTCTTAAATTCTTGCTTCAGTGCCTAAAAAGCCCCGCATTCCTTTACTGTACCCCGGCTGGTGGAGGTGCATCTAGGACCCCCAAACTGAATACCCAGTAACCCATTTCTATATTATGAGGGGTGTGGCACTAATTCAACTAGTTTATGTTCAAGTCCTCCCTCCCCTTCTCCTGTTCTTAATCATATTCTATTCATTTTCCTGAGCTTGAAATTCACAACACATTACTAGATTGTCTGCCAATAAAGCTTGTGAAGACACCATGAAGGCCCTGGCCTGCTCCAGGGAAGCTTTAAGGGGAAGGCAGGCAGGTGTTTCCTTGTTAAACTATTAATTTCCACATAATCATGCAAACAGAAAACACAGCACATTTAGTTTTCAGTTATGCATATTATACAAATATGTATTATTGAAACACTATGCATTATAAAAGCTATAGGAAAACAATCTTAAATCATTTTAAAAAACTGCAAGGAGAAATGTAGACAGGTATAAAAATATTCAATCAATCTAAATAATGGAATTCATTAAACACATTTTACCTGGTTCCTGAGGCTGCTGTATATGTATTTTGCTAAATCTGTGCAGATAGATGCAGTGTGGTAAAGGACCATAGAGATGGTCATGACATTTTGACTTCAGTTTATTTGAGAGTTAATTGCACAGAGTAGATAAGGGTTGTAAATCCAAAGTTCAAAGTTAAGTTAAAATGTTTCCACACCCCTTCTCTACATCTCCAGAAATTGTGGTGAAAATACCATGTTCAGGGGCTTTCCAATTAACTCCTGACCCTGATTGGCCTAATACATTAGTGTTTTGCTAATTCACCTCTATAAATTAGATAACTATAAAGATTGGTGGCCCTTGACCACATTGTATTACTTAAAGTGTAGTACAAAAAATTTTGATATTCAGCACCACAGTGGCCATGTAGTGCTAGTGTCCCAGATTCGAAAAAGGAGTTTGCATGTTCTCCTCATGTCTGCATGGGTTTTGCTGTCTGCTGATAGGTTTATTGGCTTACCCAATAAAAAAAACAAACATATTTAGACTGTTTTACTATGGCCTAGACTGTATTACTTACATAGGGACATTAGATTATACGAGACAGTCATGGATATGACTACATACTCTGTAAAGCTCCATGTAATGTGTTGGTGCTTTGAGTTTAAAATCATTATCCTGACAATTTCTTGGCAGGAATATACACTCTTCAACTCTTTGTTTAACTCAGTGGTTCCCAAACTAGAGGGCAGGGAGGGGGGCACTCAAAGCTTTCTATGTGAGAATTGCGCTTTCAGCTAATTCCCCTCTACCTCTGTGGATTGTACACAGTCCACCCTCCCCTACCACTGCTAGCCAATCAGACATGTCTGAGAGAAGGACAAGCTTAAAATTGACCATGGGGGAACTAGAAAGTAGAATGTATGCCACTGCTTTAGGGGAACATGGCGACCCCCGTGAATTGGTCGTTCAACCCCAAAGGGGGTCCAGATCCACAGGTTGAGAAACACTGCAGTAGGCCATTATGAAGCAATAAAAATAAATGTATTTTTTGTACACTGTTGTTGTGTATTTGCCCAAGGAAATCACATTTGAATTTGGTAAATATCAATATCGATCTTCATGGCAAAGAACAGAATACAGTTACATAACACTGCAATGTATTTGTTCATTGGGCATAATAAAGTGTGAAGCTCATACCGAGTCTTATAGAGCAATGATGTATAGTTAAAGAAAAAATACTTGAAGAGTAGGCAGTAACAGGTTATTTTATCTAATTAATGCATGACTGGAGCTCTTTCATTGGTGATGGATTTCCTTTAAGGATTTGAAATGAGTGCAGGAAGCTAGCTTGTGGGGACATAATATGTCATGAAGTTCCTGGAACTGAAGAGTCATTAGCACATTGTCATATGCACTTTCTTTAGGTTTAATGAAAAATAAATCATATAAGATACATTAGAAGTAAAATGCATGCTTTCTAAAAGTATCCACTTCTTAGATTTGTGTTTCCTTTTGGCAGCAACTGTATTTTTTTTTACCCATATAAGATACATATTATTCTTACAATGGGAAACGCAATGTATATTACTTTTTTCAAATATACCTTATTACTCTTTCAGATCTACACCGGTAACCTGACATTCATTTGGGAAAGCAGGTTTCAGCTCAAAACATTCACGGCAGTCCAGTTCAAAGGGCATATGATGTGCACCAAAACTTGAGACGTATTTTCACATATCCCAATAGATGTGTCTGCAGTAGGAATTCCTTGATGTACTACATCAGAAAGAACAACACAGTATGAAGTTGTAAAGCAAGCCATGTCTCACTGGAGAACAGCATAACAAACAAAAATTGTTCTTCGGCTACCTGTGTTTAAAATAGCCATATAAAGATATATAAACAGGAAATATTAGCTTCTAGTGTCCAGCGTGGTTCTTCATGGTATATATGTTTAGATGCAATATCGGGATAAATAGTGTTGAGACATTTCTAATTTGTATCTTCCAGACTCATTATTTTAACACTTAAAGAAACTGGACCAACACTCATTCTCTAGAAACATTAAAGCGGACCAACCATCAGAAACTGATAATTTCATGAATGGCACTGGAAGTGCATAAACCTATAAGGAGTTATCTATGAAGATCACTTGCAGCCCCTCCTCTCTGTCTTATGCCATGGCACCACCCACCTACCCTTCCCCTTGGAACTCACCACAGAGATAGATGTGTAAATCACTAATCTCAGCTCTATATTAAACTGAATGGAACAAAATCATTAAAAATGTGGCTACTCGCGATATTGAACCCTGAACTCCCAGAAGCCTGGCAAATAAATAAGGAATCTTTTATACGATTCCAGGGAACAGCATGTAAATATATTTTTGGGGATTGTGGGCTGCTATCCATCATACCAGCTCAGAGTTAAGTCTTATCTTTTAACTTAAATTTAACATATGTATTTCTTTTTTTTTAGCGTACATCCGCTTGAAATCTAAGTTATTAATTCCTGTTCACCTTGCAAGCAGTGTTTCTTAAATTCCAGTTCCAGCTTTAGGCTCCTTTCACACTTAATGCGTTGCGCCTTGTTTTTAAAATATTGTTCAAATATTTCACACACTATTAGATTGTAAGCCCGTCCGGGCAGGGTCCTCTACTCCTCCTGTGTCATTACCTGTACCCGTGTGTTATACTGTGTTGTATCTCCTCTCTAATGTATTGTACAGCGCTGCGTAATATGCTGGCGCTATATAAATAAATGTTAATAATAATAATAATAATATGAGGGCAAATGGCGCACATTGTGAGCTAATTCTGCACACTGAGGGCATACGCCGCACACTGTGAGTTAATTCTGCACACTGGTTTTAGCTAGTTTGTACTGCTTTGTGGGGCTTTTTCTTGTAAAAACAAGCTGTATTTTTGTGTTTCCTGTTCAAAACGGAAATGCGCATGTGTATGTGCAAAATGCATGCATTTTGGATATGCGGAAACGCATGCCTTAAAACAATGCATATAGCATTTATATTACAACAAATCTCAGCATCAATCACACCTATTTTTTTAGGCCAAAGATTTCTTCTTGAGATGTACCATCAACCCACCCAAGTGTCAACAGAAAATTAAGCAGTAAATTGGAGCATATCATTTTATTGTTTTACAGTGATTCAAACACATTGTAGCCTAAAAGAGGGCCAATAACTAAAGCTGGGAATAGACGGTAAGATTTACCGTCTACTCCCGACCCGATTTTGGCACTAGCGGGCGGGCGTGATGAAGACATCATGCCCGCCCGCTAGGGCAGAGAATCGGCCGTCACCCTTTGTGTGCTGCCCATAACTTCGGCTGGGGGCAGCCGTCCCAGGCCGAACTAATGGGATCGAATTAAAATTAACCGTCATGTGGATCAATGTGCGATCTGAAATGACAGCTGATTTTAGCACAATCCTAGTGCTAGTTGCTGCACCCAATTCTTGCACAACCTGATCCCTAACGGATGCAGGAGTGCGCAAGGCATCCGATCGGCGGTCAGGTCATGCAGGAATCGAAACATCTATGCCCAGCTTAAAATGGTATTTGTGATACAGAATCAAACAAGATATAAATACATATGTTTGGTGTGAAATAAGATTTTTTTTAAATGATGGACTTATAATCATCAATTAGTAAAATATGTTTTTATATCTCAATACATATCTTGTTTGACTCTATAACATGAATACCCTTTATAGTTATTGGCCTTTTGTGTTTGAATTTTTAGTTAATCTCGCTGTGGAGTACAAGGGTATGATACTTATCTAGCTTGCATATACAGTATCAATGACCTACTAGCTTCTGAGAGCAACCTACTCTTGCCTATGCCAAAGATAGACTGTCCTAGAAAAAATGGGAAACAAAGAGATAGGAAATCTGAGGTGCATAACAAAGGAAAAAATTACAAAAATGTCTTAAGTTAATAAGTTCTGGCATGTAGTTTAAATTTTTTTTAATAGCAATATTAGTTGTTTTCCTCTCTATCCAAGCCTACAATATTAACGGGTAAAGTTAGGCTTTTATGACTGAATTAATGAGTTATACAATAAACACTGAACCATTGTTAGAAAGTGTTTATAACATATGTTAATGGTATGTAAATTGAATTGTTGTGCTTTGCATAAATTGTCTTGTCATAATGATACAGTCTTTATAAAAGAGTCAGAAGAGTTAGAAGTCTCTGTACACATATAATTTCTGCTGTCCAACTGAAAATGGATGCCAGTTTCCCTCTATCACTATGGCAGCATGAGTTTAGTGGGCAACGAAAGAGCAAAAAGTGATGGTTGGAACTGATACTTTACACACAGGACAGCCAAGCAACTCCTACTTAAAATTCAGAAAATACTAGTTAGTAAACTGATGTGCCAGCACAATTAGCCTGTTTATTACACAAATGATCAATACACATCCCTGCCTGGGTATAAACTCTACTAAAAATAGAGTTGGATCATAGAGATATTCATTGAATACCTTTTCTTTTGCATTACTATTGGAGACCAGAGACAATCTCAGAAGTAGGAATGGCACCCAAGGCTACGATTTAATATATTATCTGTTAGGATATTAAACAGTTAACCTTACATAGCAATGAGTCAGGAGGTATAATGTAAAGAAATTTTTTTCTGGCACAAGCTTTCCATTTGAAAGAGAGTTATTACCTATAAATATATTGAGTTCTCTGGCAGAAATGTGAAATCAAATACCAGAGATCAGAGCTAAGTGCATCTTGGTTCATCCAAAGCAACGGGGATCAGTGATAGGAAACTCAAAGATTATTTCTTCCTCGACATCTTGATCATTATATGGCACCAGTCTTGATTTCCCACAGTAGACAGGGGAGCCTGTGACCTGAAACAGGAAATCAGGGGAAAGAAGAGGTGATGTTGTGTCAAGAAATGATATTGTACACCACCCAATCCACTTCAATATCAAGAACAGAAGTGAATGCATAAAACCTATATCAAGAATAGAAGCTAATATATATAAACAATTAAATTAACAAATCCCATTGTAGCCTAGGGCAAATTGTAACAATGTATTGTTCTGATGTAATAATAACAGGACTGGCAGTAAAAGGGTTAGTTTTGGTAATGATTTAATTGGATCCCACTCAAAGTGACAGCTAAAAAGGATTGGTAGCTCCAATACTAGCCAATGTATTATTTAGCATTTGAAAGGTTCTGCTAGAGGTGGTGCTCCATCTTGAAGTCTGTATGCTTGCTGTTGGTTTTGGGAAATCACATTTCCATGTTATGTACTATTTTAGGGCCCATTCACACTGTAACATGTGTGTTTTTACAATACTGCATTTTCTCATAGAAAACCAATGTTACCGCTCACACTGCATGTGTTGCGTCTTTAAAAGCCAAGTGTTTCCACATGCGATTTTTATAACGCCCTGCTGCATGCATTTTTGGTTGCTTTGTTCAAAAATGCACACTGCATATGCCATAAGCAGATGTAATGTACAAAAGGTGTGCGTTTTTTAATATAGGCATAAACCCATGCCTATGCACAAACACATTGTGTTACAGCCGAACCCATACACCGACAAACACATATGCAAATCAAAACTTCCTTTTCTATATATAACATGATATTGATGATTATATTAAATACTATAATGCTGTTTCCTACCTTTTTTATGCTAAATTGCTGTAAATGAGATGGTAGGTATTGTGTGTCAGACAGAAAGATATTACAACAGACTGTAAAAAAAAACATACACAAGGTGATTCTGCCTCGATAGATGAGGGATCGTCTTCACCGGGATGACATCATCCCGCTGCAGCCGTCCTCTTAGATCGGTGGGCACCCTTTGTGTACAGGCCATTACTTTCAATGGGGCCTGCAAGGATATCACCGTGTGATATATAGGTAACTTTATATGCCAATTGTTGCTTAGCCATCCTTTTCCCCATATAAGACGCTATAAGAATGTGTTCTGCTTGATGATATAGATAGTTTGGAGTTCAAGTGATAACGTTTATTGGCTAACAAAAGTCATTAGAGAAGCAAGCTTTCGGGTTGTCGCAGATCCCTTCTTTAGGCTTAATAAGAAGGGATCTGTGACATCCTGAAAGCTTGCTTTTCTAATGACTTTAGTTAGCCAATAAACTGTATCCCTTGAACTCCAAACTGTCTATATTCATCAATGGCTAAGATGATACAACACACCACTATTGATTTAGCCTCCCATGCTGGCTTAGATTTTCCCCAGATTTTTTGGCCGATCGACCGCTGTGACATCAATCTGCTGCAAAATCTAAACTTAATCTAAACATGTATGGGGAGCCTTATTATTATTAAACACATGTAACCCTAATATGGCAGGGTAATATGTTAGATAACCCACTCTTTACAGGCTACAGCGCCCAACCTTAATTCCCCAATATAGAATTCTGGGATTCTTAACACAAATGGCAATGCCTCCTCCCAGGACAAGGAGAGTTCAAGGGTATTCCTTCCTGGGAAATAATCACCTAAGTTATTTAAACAATGACTGTTTTAACAGAATAGCAAAAAGAAGAATAGGAGGGTTATAGTCGTTGTCACAATATCCGCATAGGATAGATCTTCAAATCTCTCTCAACTCAGACAGTCTCTAAGATGTTATCTTTTAGATATAACTATACGTCTCCTCCTTAGAGAGGTTCCTATGTACATTCTCCTCTAACTTACCACTCACTAGTTCCTTTAGGTGTCGTAGGATAGATTGCTTTCCCAAGACAACTTTAGCCAACATCTTCAAGAGTACCTCCCAGGTGGGGAGATCCTTGAAACACTTGCACCAGACACCAGGACAGAAGCCAATGCAGAAGCCCTGGGTGTTATGGTGCTCTTATGGGGGACAGACTGTAAAAGTACATTATAGAAAAGGTCTACTAAGTAGGGCATTCACAAATTTGTCGACTTGCTGACACAACAGGGACAGTCGAACTGTTTCTGACAGAAGTCCACTAGCCATCTCTCTGTGTGCATCCCAGTTGGTGCACACACAGAGGAAAGAGTCATACTGCGATAAACAGCATAATCCCCTGTGCAGTCAGAGACTGTGTACAGAAATCTGGATCTCACTGGACCACTAGGGGTTAAATTTTTCATACCTTTTTTGGCACAGAAAACCTGGCTAAATCGGGCCACCAGGGGGACTTAATCCCTATCTTTTTGAGAAGCATGCAAGCCAGTTAATGTGCTATATTTATTTTATAACGACAATGTGCTCTTTTTTGAACCACAGGCATTCTGTGTACCTTGGCTGCCACAGTTTAAGCTGTGCTTACTTTCTGTCTTGCACTTTACCAGGAAATTCGAGGTATTAGCCTACTGTATTTCAGGGGGAAAATCAAGTGCATTTTATATTCTGAACTTGCGGCTGTGAGTGGTCATCCTTTTACATTCCTTGCGTGGCTAAGTACTGAGCTTGATACAGCAGGGAAGCTGTCACAGCTCTGTATAAGAGCAGACCAGATCGCTGGCTTGCATGCAGAGACCTGCAGATGGATGATCTGTCCATCCATCCATTCATGGATCATCCGTCTGCAGCTGTCTAGCTCTGTATGGGAGCGAACAGGAGCAGCTGCTGCTCTCATACAGACATCTGCAGAGGGACGATCCATCCATGGACAGATCATCCATATGCAGATCTGTATGTGAGCTGCAGCTACTCACATAGAGAAGCTGGGATGATCCTTTCCTGCTCAGAGCTGTATATGAGTAGAGTGATGCTGCAGCTCACATAGAGATCTGCAGATGGATGGATCGTCCCTCTGCAGATGTCTGTATGAGAGCACTTGCTGCTGTCCACTCCCATACAGCTCGGCAGAACTGCATCAGGAGGCAGAAGAAGCTACTGACAGCTTCTCCTCCTTTAACTTCAGTTTTGTCGGTTAAAACATGAAGCTCCTATACAGCGGAGCATCATATAAGTTGAAAAAGATGGTATTTTATGTTTTGTTTTATTGCCATGTTGTCTGTTAATGTTACAGATAACTGTGATAAAAAGTTGTTTATTGTATTTCTTAACTGTGTCTGTGATCTGTGATGATGTCATCATGACTAGTCGACTCGACTAGTTGACTTTTTACTTTAAGTTTACATTATGCTCTAATGTGTAACTGATACACCTTGTCCTGGAAACAAGAACAGCTGTAAGGGATAGTTGGGCAGTCCCAGCTCAGGAACAATTAAATATGCTGTGGAAAAAAAAACAGATTGCAAAACAAAGCAGGATGGCCAGTATTCATACTGTGGACCATATTCCTGAATCAACCAATATGGTTTTTCTACTTAAAAACATCAATAATTGATTTAGGTAACACTTCTTCCACCTCAGATGTAGCTTCAACGTGTGAAATATAAGAGATGCTACAGCTTGTTTTTGTCCTCCCAATGGTGACCTCCCAAGTTTAATTTCTAATTATATAAACTGGATATTGATCAAATCTTCTAGGTTTCACAATTTACAGCTCCCTTTGGGCAGCATCAGTGGGATCTCCAGACAATGGCACTGGTCCTTAATGGGAGGATGTTGGTATACATGGTGGGGAGGAGTTCATGCACACAGCATACATGGACCTGAACATCAATGTGTCATTTGGAACATATGTTTAGGGACTGTGCCACTACGCATGTATATCCATGGAGCCTATGTCATCCTGTATTGCAAATTACTATCCCCCACCACACCACCACCCCAGCACAGACAGTTTGCCGGAAAGGTTTTCATTTCCTAAAGTCATCAGGGGGTTAAACTACTCTTTTAATGTTTGCTCTTCTTCTGCTGCTGAAAAAAATGTGGAATAAGGGCTCTACTTGGTATCTAAACCTGTTCACTGCAAATTCAATAAAGCAGTAAATATGCCTATAAAGTATATATTACTTGTGCGTTATTATAGATTAATAAAGTTAATTAAGCATTTTTCTGAGTATTAAAGCATATATTTGAGAATCCAGCCGATTCGGCGGGATTGTTCTCACACGAAATGTGCCGCTTCAAAGTTTAATTGAGATCATTCAGTACAATAAGCTGGCTCTGCATGAGAAGTATTTGTCAAAGAAGAGATTTGTGACCTCTGTTATATTGTATATTTAAAATATCATCACCAATGGCAATAGAAATTTACACAGCTACTATAGGGCCGTATGGAGACATAAGGAGTAGGGAGGCAAATGAAAACAATCCTTGTTATCCATGTGGCCAAAACCTTCAAAAAGTATAAAAAAGAACAATCTGCTTAAAATGGTTCACTGGTTCACAATGATGATAACAGAGGGTGTAACATTGCTTTTCTATATTTTCAGTAAATATAGCCACCTTAAACTCATCTAATGTACTTTGCACCATTATGTGCATTAAAACAATTAAAAACAAATGAGAAAATAATTTTCTGACAACCTTCATTTCATGAACCCCTGACTGACTGGCATACACAGAGGATTCAATATGACGACTGTCACAGACAAGAGCACAACAGATAAATATATTTTTGGAGCATCACCTAAAAAACACTACATAATTCACAAAAGCATTACGTAACCTCCACTTTATTTCTAACTTTGAATTCAAATGAACTCTACAGTCAGGAAGAGCTTATGTTAGAAGAAAGAAGGAAAGTTTAGGATAATCACTTATCATCAGAAGACTGTCTTGTGTTCAATATGCAGCAACCAATTTATATTTATTTATTTCGAGGTGGTAATAGCTGTTAAGGTAGCAGAACAGCCCAGTCTATATGGAAGAAGATTTATTGCAGCTCCGCCAGGAGGGGCCACAGCGCAACCCAAAAACTCGGATCACCGCGTTTTTGATCGCAGGCTGTGGCCGCCCACAGCCGATCCCCCTGACCGTGGCTGTAGACGTGAATGGTCACAGTTTTTAACTGCAACCATTTAATCCCGCGGCGGGCAGCCGCACTTGTAGGAACATAGTCTTACCTGTCCTTAGTGCTATGATCGGTTAGTTTTAGTTGGGGTGGTGGTACCATTGACCTCCATTTAAACGAGCCACTGTCAGTTGTTTTCAGCACTGTTTTTTCAGTTGATGTGAAGGGGAGAGGAGGGATGGAAGAGAATCTGTTGCAATAAGCGCACCAGATTTGTAACGCCCAGAGGGTTAATATGTAAGGTCCGCATAGCAGTAAATATATAACAATATGGTCCTGCTAAAAGAGAAGGGAATCTGCCAAGTGTTTGACTGTGCTTGACCATCTAAATGTCCTGTTGTGCAAAAAACACACTTTAAAATTTGCTGAATTCTAAAATTCACTAAAATACTAATTCTTACAACAGTTTAAACTGTACTCCTTTTGTTATTAAATCTTGCTGTAGGCTTTTAAAATAGAATCCGATAACTACTCATTAGATGTCTTTAAAACTTCAAACCATAAAAGTAATGTTTCCCATATCAATGATACTAAAATAAATGACATTAATGCTATTCCTGGGTCTCAGAGAGCATAAATGGAGATGAACATGAAACATAAGATATGTACTACAGCCTGAAAATAGAAAGGAGTGATATGAAGGAGCTTCCCTGAAAATGAATGATGGTGTAAAAGAGATTGCTATTAGGAGGCTTTAGTGTAAGGAATAAACAAATACAAATACTAATTGAAATATTTTAGGCAGTTAAGTGAAATAAAAAATTTACATGAAGAAATATATCCAATAAAAACATCTCTATGAGCGAGAAGATAGTGCTTGAAAGATCATGGAAGCAGAAGTTACCAGTGATTACAGAAGTTCATTTCAATAGCGGTCAAAAATCGCATGTGGACGCCCAGCGGACAGCTGCCAAAGTGGGGACAAGCCCTAAGCTGTATTCTGCAATAATCTACTGCAAAAATAGAATCCCAGTTTGTCCCAATAACACAATAATTACAACTTATATACACTTTTTCAAACATTGAACCCTTCTGCATTAATCCTATGAAACTAAACCTTTCTTGATTTGGTCACTGGGTTTTAAACTGTCAACAAATTCACAGAGGGTTTGTAAAATGTGGGCATTTTCACACAGCCTAAATGCCCGCCTTCATGTCCGCCCCTGAAAGAGGGGAACAACATGGAGGATGAAAGTCACACTGCCATCTTCATCTCATCTCTGATTGTCTGTCTCTATCCTTCACATTTCCTCTCCTTCTGTGTTTCCCTATGGGTAAGGCTCCACTTGGGCAGTTTGGGAACCAAAGCAGGGCATTTTTTTAGCCGCGCCCATTATCTCATTACCCCCAAGAGCCTGTCTCCACTGCAGTGGATGGGCCACGATGCAGTGTGGACACGGAAAAAAATAAGCAGTTTACCGCAGTTTTGTTTCAGTGTCCACACTGCATGGCGGCTTATCCATGGCTCAAATGCGCACCCGCACCGGCTGGATTGGTCGCAGATTTGCCATGGGTTTTAGCCCATTAACAGTCTAAAAAAACACGGTGAAAACCCACAAGGAAACTGTGAGTAAACAGCGGGGAGACCGGACAGAAAAGCACAAGCTTTCCACCTGTGTTTTTCTTTCCTCCTTAATGGAGCCTTACCCTATCTGTCTCCAGTTCTGTCTGTCTAACTTTCCCTAACGTTTTCCAGTTCTGTCTGTCTGCTTCTCCCTATCTGTCTCACCTCAGTTCTGTCTGTCTACCTCTCCCTATCTGTCTCATCCAACTTCTGTCTGTCTACCTCTTTCTATGTATGCCACTCCAGCTCTGTCTGTTTCCCCTTTCTTCACTTCACTATCCCACTTACCCCAAAGCTCTTTGTCTCTCTCTCTCTCTTATTTTTTAATTTAGAAGATTGCAAAACCTTGTAGAAAACCTTTACCTCCATATAACTAATGCAAGAGGACAAGCTGAATGTGTTTTCCTAGTACAAGTTTTTGAAATGTTCTAAATGAACTTCAGGAGCTCTTTCACACTTTTTATCTTTGGGGATTCCCCCCCC
>CM070033.1:51972318-51983817 GCA_036250615.1 Ptychadena robeensis | reverse complement strand
CCCCCCCCCTTCATTAAAATAAACAGAGAGGTACGGGTGACACTGCACTGCAGCATGCATTTTTAGAACCACAGTGCACACAACACAACTTTTGGGGTGCCATTAACAATTCAGCTTCAGATCTCATTTTGACAGCATGGATGAGCCATAAATCATAGTATTCAGGTACAACTATTTGTCTTGTTTCATAAAATTAGGCTAAAATAAATTTAGGCAAATAAGAAAACCTCATGTAATGGAATTTAGCTATATAATGATATGATCATTAGCTTAATGTTTAGATGCATTAACCAGATTGTAACATATGGTACCTTTGCATAATCGAGTGTTTCCACAACTGTGAAATATATTTCTAGTGTATACAGCGGATGGGCACAGACTCTTCTTTTTCATCCCTTTAAGCCCTTCCCATTGTTAGGCTTAGTGTGGCATTACACATTGCAGAACTGCTGTCTAAGGCTATGTTCCCAC
Organism: Ptychadena robeensis; assembly: GCA_036250615.1. Lineage (NCBI taxonomy): Eukaryota > Metazoa > Chordata > Amphibia > Anura > Ptychadenidae > Ptychadena > Ptychadena robeensis. The sequence continues at coordinate 51,983,346 of CM070033.1, read as the reverse complement.
ATAGGCGATTAATCTTAATTCATGTTAATTTTATTTCATTTTAATTAATCTTAATTATTTTTTTAATTTAATTATTTTAATCATGCATGGGCTTGTCCCCACTTCAACTAATGGCTGTGATTGGACACGATCAGAATTGCGGCTCCCCTAAGCTGTAATTTAGGCTGCTCTATGTTTTTCATAACGTTTATAGTCTTTTGGGGGCCCTATGCAGGTTCTTGCTAAGGGCCCCCTATTGACCTTGGGGGAGGGTGTTGAGTATGCATGTTCGCCCTCCTTCTTGCCGGAAAGCAGTACGGGTGTTTGACACCCCGTTTGCCAATGTAAAGGAGCTCTCTATTCTTCCGCTGGCGGGATCTCGCTGCTCCTGATCCCGCCGGAGGAAGAATAGAGAGCTCCTTTACGCTGGCGAACGGGGTGTCAAACACCCGTACTGCTTTCCGGCAAGAATCTGTTCACTAGAAGACCGGGCATTTGAATTGACATATTTGCCTCACAACCATCGTTTACACTGTAGGACCTTAAGTAAACATAATATGTTATTCCAGCACTTTCTTTGTAAACATTAAAGGAAGAAGTAGCATTTTATGTTATGGGTTATGTTAGTTTTTTTTGTAGCCAGTTCTGTATACCATTATTTATAGTAGCAGCAATGGTACTCACACCTTATTAAAAGCTTAGAATTTCTGTTAACGTGTCAGTAAGAATAAATTATTAGTATAATATATATTGATCTCAAAAGTTTTATGTAAAAATCAAGCTTTTAGCTACTATGCATTTGACAGTTAAATTTTTAACATTATCTCACTACCTCACAACGTCAATCAGAAAACGATCCTATAAAGCCTTTTCTTGTCTGTCTTGCCCTTTCACTTCTGTAATCATGTCTACAGATATGGGAGCAGATGCTTCTGTTACTCAAAGAAACCAAAATTTTAAATCTAATGTATTGCATCTTACAATTGCTGAGATGTGACAGCTGCATCTGTATTTATTTGAAAGATTTGCATTTAAAAAGTGAGGTTTAGAGTGCATTTGTTGCAAATGCTAAATACATAATCAATATATATTTAGTTGGCCAGCTGCATCAAGGTGACCTTCAGCTGCTTTATACCTTTTCCACTAGTTTCTATTCCACATATGATACTTTAAGATGAGTGGTCTGGTTTCCAGAGATTTTAAAGAAGATGTTTTATATGAGACTACTAATTTATTTCAATGTTATGCATTATTTACCTGAAAAAAACTCCTTTTTGTAAACTTTGTAAAGCCTTGGGGCATGTACCAACTGCCCAGACCCCTGGGGGACTGTTTTTCATGGCTAAAAATGTCTTGGTATGTAGGTAGACAAGGACAGGTGGTAACCAAAATTATCCTACTACAGACTCTTCCTGCTGTCCCATCAACAGTAAAAAAAAAAATAGGGAATTGTGAAGTGGTGCAGGATAGATCCAAACTTTTGCAATCAATGCTCTGTCCTACAAGAGGTCATTATGAGAATTGCGGGTGCAGTGCCCATCCCACAACTGTACAAGTTGTTCAGGCTGTGGGCAAATGGCCTGCATGGCCAGTCATGTAGAGAATGTGCCGACCATTACTTTGGATGTCCGTAATTTTCCTTCCCTAATGCCTATAAGCATAAGATTTGCGGCCGATGTTTGGTTGTATCTCAAGGGTTCACTGCACTAGAGTATTTATATTTCTTACCCACAATCCTGAGTGTTCTATAACTACTAGTTACTTGAGCAGGTAACAGCTAAAGTACAGAAGAAGCTACTATCTGTTGCAAAAATCAGAAAATTATGTTAATTTGGGTAATTGGTATTTATCACCCATACTCCTTAGTGTGTTTTCACTACTGGACACATGAGTAGGTAATAATTATAGTACACAAAAATATAGTATAGTATAGTATAGTATAGTATCTGTCATTTGTAGTATCAGAAATAATACACCATGACACTCTCATGAGCAGGCTATAGCACAATGCAAAAATGCCAGTTATTGTAAATGATTAACTATACCTGAAAATGTGGGCATTAGAATTGATTTGGCTAATTTGTATTCATTAACCATAATTTGCAACCACTACTGACCACTTGAGAAGATAACAGTTGTAGTACAGATGATGATTAAATGTCACATTCTGAAGGGGACTATGATGTAAACTTGGGAAATTAGAGTGTTACCACCACTGGCCACATAAGTGGGAAACTTTACTCACAGTGGGCTTTGGAAGCAGCTGTATTGCGTTCAAGTGAGTAAATTGTAGGGAATTACAGGAATTGTAAGTGGGTTAAGCTGGGCATACACGTACCAATTTCTGCACGATCCGATCCCCGATCCGATGCCTTGCACCCTCCCGCATCCCTTAGGGATCGGGTCGTGCAGGAATTGGAGGCTGCAACTGACGGGGATTGGGCTAAAATCAGCCGTCCTGTCGGATCGCACAGTTATCCGACAGGACGGTAAATTTAAGTCCAATCCCATTAGTTCAGCTGGTGACGGCTGCCCCCAGCCGAACTAATGAGCTGCAGATGCAGAGTGCCCTCCGATTCTCGGCACTAGCAGGCAGGCATGATGACGTCCTCATACGGCTGCTAGCTGCATAGAATCGGATAAGGAATAGGCGGTATATCGTACCGTCTATTCCCAGCTTTAGATTGATTGCTAGGTCTGCAATCTGTAGTGGACTAGTAGTGAACTAGTAGTAGTAGTAGTACAAAAATTTCTTGAAAGGACTGGGTATGAGCCAGCTGTTATGGTCCATACTAGGGCCAATGAAAACATATATTGAAGACAGAGGGTTCTTACAAACTAGGTTTCCCAGGGAAAACACTGGAAATTTGTATGTAATAAGTGCAACACAGAATAAGGGGAGCCTAACGAACTAAATGAATGGTTGAAAACATGGTGTAAGAAGGAAGTTTTGAGGTTTTTTTAATAGCTGGTCTGACTTTTTATTGGTGACAACCTGTATGCTAAGGATGGCTTTCACTGAATGGAAGGGGGTTTGTTGTACTAGGAGACAGGTTTAAAAGAAAGCTGGAGGAGTTTTTGGGGGAGAATAAAGTTTATATATATTGTGGAAGAGAAGTCAGGGAAGGATCAGACAGAAATGGAGGGTGGAGTTTGGGGCAGGGCTATGAAAATGGTGAAAAGGATCCCACAACACTACAACATTGACAAATTCTAATAATACTATAGAAAATAAGAGTAAATTGGAACCCTATTGACCATAATCCTTGTGTCTCAAACCTTTCAAAGTAGCCTAACACCCTTAACGTGACTAGCATGTCTTCTGATGTAGATGCATAGAATATGTTTTTGAAAGCTGTATGTTTTTTGTTTTTTTTTAGAACTGTGTAATATACTAGAGAAGGCTCTACAAAAATGGCTTAATTTTAATAGGATAAACGTAGTATAATAATGTGCTACAAAACTCATTTTTGAATGTTCTTTGATCATAAGGGTAAAACACTTATTACATATTACAGATTCTCCCCTTTTTATGTATTTGTGTATTTTTAAACTGATTATTTATATGTAAATTTAGCATTTTTAAATTTCAAGCAAATTAGAACCTCCAAGACTATCTTTAGCCTTCTGTTTTATTTTCTCACAACATATTGCACTCTTGGAACAGACCAGAAAATTAATTAGACTGTATTTATTAAAGACTTAAATTATGCTAATTTTATTTTTGCAACATGGAGAATTCTATTTATATCCTAGTTAATGTAGTGATAATAGCTTTCCAAGACATCTTCTTTTTTTTTTCTAAATGTCTATTTACTTAGGCATGTTACATCTAACTCATCAGTTGACACAGAATTATTAAATTGGTACTTATGTATTCATTCTAGTAATAACTTTATGACAGTAATGATCATTCTGATTAGATGAGCAAACTTTGCAAAATCACTTCACCACCTATTCATCCAATTCTCCTTTAAATTCTTTTTGTCACTGAAACAATTTCCCTACATTGTTCAATTATAGGTTTTAATTGTGTTTAAAACAGAGTTTTGAGGAGAGAGCAGAAATATGCCTTATGCTGAGTTGCCACACAGGTGCCACAATTTTTTCAGCTTTAATACATACCCATAAATATGTCTAAATGCAAATATATGGACAAATGTATTGGTGTGTGTTTTTTAAGGTAGTGTTTAAATTAAATGTTTGTACCACATTACATATTTACTTTTGTATTTTGTCAGTAGTGATGGCCGAATAGTTCACCCGACACTTAGTTTGCCATGAGCATTGCCTGTTCATTGTCCATCAGCTAAGTTAACACTAGTGATGAGCGGCATAGGCAATATTCGAATTTGTGATATTTCGCGCATAATTCTACTTATATGCGTTCAAGGGTGCGATTGCGAATCTAGATTTGCAATTACAATTACCTCGTTATTACCTTTAAAATGAATGGTCACTTGCTATTTATTTTCGCATAATCCATGCCCATAAGCATCCCAATGTGAATATTCGAAATTGCGAATATCCGCCGCCATATTCGCAGAATTTGGCAATTCTTGAATAGCCGATATTCGCGCGAATATATTAGAAATTCGAATATTCGAGCTCAACGCTAGTTAACACTACCGTTGTCTGATCCACCTCCCATGCATCATAATGAAACAACTTTGACCCCTCACACCACAGTCAGATGGTGCCGTACAGCCAAATGAAAAAGTGTGATTTAATTTTCATTATATTACATGACATGAACAAAAAAGAAAAAAAGAGAAAGAATGGGGTTCCCACAAAGATCATAACAGACCCCCTTTTAGCATAGGGTCTGGTATGCTCTGGAAAAGGGGGACCTCAAAAAGAGGATACCAGCTCCTTTTCAGTAAGCCTGGAAGGATATTAAGGGGGGCTTCCCCGTGGCCCAAGAGGCCCCATGTCATGCCTCAATGAGGTGAAGAACATGCCAACCACATTATTTTTCAGGATCAAGATCCAACATGGTACTGTTTTGTGAGCACAAGGAAGCTGATAGCATAAGTGAAGTCTCTCAACATAATGAAATAAAATACACAATGAAAAAGAATAAAAAAATACCTAACAGAAAATAGGGTACAGGTGATGTCTTATGCTAAAATTTGTCGATTCTGTTCTATCTCAGGAGAAGAACCAAATCTAGAGATATCACTGCATCCTGCTGAATTTAGGAACTCAGAATGTTTTTTGTTTTCCTAAACTCTAATTTTACCACTTCTATTTGATTTTCGGTCTTATTGTGTTCAAAACAACTCAGCAGCATAATGTCACTTCCAAATCTGGAATTCCAGCTGCATTTCTACTCCAGACACCTAATATAACACTAAGCTAGATTCTAATTTTTCAAAAGGCTGTTTATATGTATATCCTACCCATTTTTTGTCTTTTGTAAAATGAACACTTTTAATGAATAAAGCTAATATTCTTTTTTACACTTAAAGTGTTGTGCCTTGAAAACCCCAAAATGTTGGGTAATTATCCTAATCTATTTCAATAGATTAAAATTTTGATACTCTGTTATATGCTAGGCTGTTATTATGTAGATTCTGTTCCAGGCTTAAGTGCATCTTAGGGCTTGTTTCCATTGTACGCCGGGACCCGTACGCTAAGCGTATACGCTAGCAGGGGTCCCGACGTATCTCCGACGTATCTCACAGACCTTTGCCTGCCGGCGGATGGTCTGTTTACACATCCGCCGGTGTAAAGGCTGAACGTACTCGACTACGTTCAGCCTGACACCGGCGGATGAGCTCAGCGCAATGAAGACAGACCGTCCGCCGGCAGGCAAAGGTCTGTGAGATACGTCGGAGATACGTCGGGACCCCTGCTAGCGTATACGCTTAGCGTACGGGTCCCGGCGTACAATGGAAACAAAGCCTAAGGCTTGTGGTTTTACATGATCACTAGTTATTCTAGAATCTAGAAATACACAAGAGGTAGGTCACAACACCAAGAAACAGTTTGCCTTGTACCTACTCAGTGTGCGTAGTACCTAGTGTATTAACCCTACTACGTTTTATACAATTCAAACTATGATATAGAACTATATGTAGAATAGTTAAAAAGATATATAACAATCTTTCTGTAGCATTTTTGCTTTTCTGAGTTCCTCCGCTACATACATGGTGTCCTACGGCAAACACACGCAGCAGGTGGCTAAGAAGTGCAGAACATTGGGAAAGGGGTACACACTCAGGATATTTTCAACCTATTAGACATCATCTATTGTTACTGAAAATTCCAAACCTTATCCTTAGGAGACCACTCTCCTAGGAAGACTCGCATACTAAATTCTGGAGATGTACTACCATCTATAGAACCCATGGTGTTAGCAGTACCTACCTCAACAGCATATCTGACCCCTGTGTAACCAGTTAATCCTCTATATAGTTTTAATTTCTTAATTCCTTGATCCCATTGCAAAAATAACACACTTTATGATTGCCTTAGAAAGCTCCTTTTCAGGTTATAACACAATACAGTTTTTTAACACATACAACACAAACCATGAAAGTCATGTAATATGAACAGCCGAGAGTGTTTTTAGTGTCCACGGAAAATGACAAATATTGATTTCCTATCAATACGAATTCAGGAAACATGAGAAAACCGTGTCAAAGATAATTACTTAATTTCAACTGTTGAGGTTTAGAGTCAATGCAACATCATGTAAAGTGAAGGCAACACTATAGTAGGCATTTATTAACGAAATGTAGACTGATGTGTAACAACAGTTCAATTAGCAAACATCAAAGTTGGCAGCTTGTTGCTTCTTGCTGCTGATGGTACCTAGACTGTGTCTTTATGATGGAATGAATCAAGTATTCTTGTATATGTCTGATATAATACAACATTCTTTCTTCCTATACCCCTTGAGATTCATGGTGAACATTTCAGTTTCTTTAGTTTATCATCATTTATTTGACTGTTTTTTTTTATTAGGGCTTGCATGGCACTTATTTAGTACATTGTTAAATAAATGTATATACCGGTAGTTATTTTTTTTTTATCAAATTTTTTTTCCCCCTGAATTAACAATTAGTTACTTTAAGTGACTTAACAATGTTGGTTTGAGAAACCTTTTTGACAATTAGAATTTGTACATTTATTAGATTCACACCAAACCTATTTAAAAAGCAGCAAGACAACTTTATATGGAACTAATACTGGCAAAGAGGAATTCCACAATTAGTTTCATAGTTATCAACTATAACTAGTGATGGCCGAACTTCGGCCGTGTCCGTCCGCGAACGGGCGGAGCGGACTTTTAAAAAAGTCCGCCGTCCGCCGGTTCGCGGACACATTCAAATTCCCCACCTCTAGTTGATAAATCAGATGGAAATCTCAAACTTTTGTCCAAAATTTTGTCCAAAATCAGCTGCCAAATAGATCTAAGCCATAATAGACATGTACTATGCTAAATTGTTTCCAATTTTCTTTAGGAACAATTTATGCACATGAGGAAATTTCGGGTCATCCTGATGGTATGCTTTCTCTGGTTCCTTTACTTTTTCAGATTTTAATTAGTGTTTGTTTTCTTTTATATTTTTGCCCCCTTCCTCTAAAGCTGGGCATACACGTCACGATTTTTAGCTCAATTTTAGTGCGATCGTTTATCAAAATCGATCGCGCAATTGGATTGAATAAAAATTTAAGCATGCCAAAAGATTGATCGATTTTGCCAAAAATCGGACAAAAAAAGATCGTGCACGGATACGTTCTGATGGATAATTTTAATAAAAAGCAAAGGAGTCGAGTGCTGTTAGTTGTCTCATGCGATCGTTTTAATTACCTTTGTTTGTGTGCTGTTGGTCACTGGCCAGTTCTTCAGCTAACACCACTCCCAACCCAAAAATGTGTGCATTTGAGACTTTCAGGATAGAATCGCCCAGAAATGTAATGCATGGTATGTTGCAGTTTGCGATCATTTTCACAAATTAAAAATCGATTCCAGAATCGGATGGGCAATCGGATTAAAAAATTAATCCGATCGCTGGATAATTGGTACGTGTATGCCCAGCTCTAGTCATTAGAATAATAGATGGTTAGATTTCTCTATTTTATCATAGAGTGGTAACCTATATTTTATTCGGTGTATGCATATAATGGACATACTATAAAATTTTAAGCTAACAATGGTTATAAAGTCACTCTAGTTCCATGTTCCCTAAGGTACAGGGCATTTGATGGACTTATGTCTATCTTGTGTTTTTATTAATTATGTCCAACTTTCCTTAGTATATTGAACATTCATAGATGTCCTAAACTACCACAGGTAATTAGAAGAATACAATATACTGTGGACACAATGAGATGGAAAACCAAGAATTTTTTTCTTTAAATATAAGTGTGCATTTTCTCACTTTATGTTACACCTTAAGGAATAAAAAAAAAGTATTTGTACAAACTGTTAAGTCTTGTGTGGAGACACAACTCATCCATAAGGTACCATACTGAACGTTCAGTGACTTGTAAAAAAGAGTGTGAGATCAATAACACCAAATTTAACACACCTTCTCTCCTTAAGCCTCTTAAATCACTGATAAGTCACATATCCCTGGTGAAGAAAAGTGGCTGATTGGCCACAATTTGGACATTTTGTTGCCAGAGGTTTAGACATTTACTCAATGCACATACAATTGAAACCTGATGTCTGGAATTGGAAATAGAGATGACACTATACACACAAAACTAAAATTGAGCAGTTTTACATTTAAAATAAACTGACATAATCACATTAAAACAAATCCAGTGCAATAGGAATAGTTTTTGTTATCTCTTATTTGCAACATGATTTACCAATTTAAATGTTGCTTGTTCCCTATAACTTCATGCTCAACTTCAACCTGAGGGGTGGTGCATTTTACATGTGCTTTATCTACATATATGAGTCTTAGCAAGACCGAACAAATAGAGAATTGATCAGAAACATTTATGACAGAATAATGGAAATATGATAAGCAGTCAAGCCAATAGTGAACACAATACCAAATACAAATATCAATTTGCATATGTATGAATTGTATCACATCTCTTGCTGCTTTTGCAATCAATTTATTGTACTGTGAAAAAAATATGCCTGTGGATCTTTTTTTTTATGTTTTAGAAATTTGGAAATAAACCATCACTTTAATTTAGCCTTAAAGCAAGGGTGGAGAAATTGCTAGTTGTTGTAGAAATTCAGACATTGTAGATAGTTGTAATTTTTTGACTTTTTATATGTATATTTGGTAAAGTTCAGAATAAATAAGTAAAGCTTTCGGTCAAAGACTTTTCCTTCAATCTATAAGCTTTAATCTGTTCAACTACAATCATTTAAAGGATAATGGTATAAAAGCCGAAACCCAAAGTAACTTGTGAATATGGAAGTCACCTTTGTGTAATACATCAATTTAAGGTAGATTATTTTCAGAACTAAATACACTTCTACAATTCTTTTTCATATGAATATTTCATATTTACCACTTGCAGCTAGTAAGTGCAGCACTGTAATCAAAACTTTATATGTTAAGTAAAAAAGAAACCTCAGTGAACTGCGCATAGAGGGATATTGGCATGACCCGAGGAGTACTGAAAGTATTCTAAATAGTTTTATGGAATGATGTTTACAAGATTTATGATAAGATTCTGTAGGTTGTTAGATGCACTTAAGCACAACCAAGCCAAAATTTCAATCTAGAAGTCTATTTCCACTGTTTTCTTTTTATTCTCAGTAGACCAACCCCACTGACGATGACCCTTCTGCCAGCGAGATATGGCAAAAGGTTGAAAAAAGCTAGGATTTTTATTGGAAGATCCACTTGAAAACACAAAGAATATGTAGATGTAATATGTAGATGCTACATTCAATGTGTATTGTTCATCTCATTCATTCAATTCATTCATTCAAATTGCCTTCCAGAGTGAACCTGCATTACTCCTTAAATAAATCACCCTCAATGAAATGTCTACACCCTGTATCAAATGTGTATTTGTGACATTAATATTTACAAAAACTTAAAAAGTTATTTTAAACTTGAGTTTCTAAATATTTTTTAAAAAAGTGAAAATAAAATGGGTAAAACCCTATTTAACCTCCCTGGCATTATGCCCAAACTCAGAATAATCACATTATTGCATAATTGATGGTGCTCTGTGAACCTGCAGTGATGTCTGGCCCGAGTCTTCATCATCGATGACTCCAATGGGGCAGGGTGTGGTTATGTTACTGGAGGCTGTTCCACTTTTTACAGCCCACATAACCAGTGTGTAATTGATGCCGTCGTTGTGTAGAGAGGAAGGGGAAGGATGGGGAATCTTGGTGGCTTTTCGCACTACAAAACATGTCACCAGGGAGTTTAATACATTTGTGTAAAATATGGATTAACAACCCCAAGCATATGTAAACATTTTACATAATTAAAGCAGACCTCATTAGGGGTTCATAAGCCCCAAGTCATCATGGCCCTGCTTCAGCAGTAGAAGATCTCCTGCCTGGTCTCAAGTCAAGTACAAGGTTTTATCTCTAATTATTGCAGAGAACTAGCGGAGGGGAGCTAGACTATCTTGACACCAAGAGCATATTTAAGGATTAAATGGGGCAGAAATGGCCATAGTTTGCCCACATCTGGGCTAGATGCTTTCTTTTTAATTTACCAAACAAGGTACAAGGATTTTTTTCTGTTTTGAGAAACACAGCCTGAATGTTAAAACTTTCTCTCAGCACAATTAGCTTATGTGTATTTAGCTTTGCTTAAACACATAAAAAAGAAAGGAGGGGGAGTAAGACTGACCCATCACTTATGTCCACCAAACTCTGCGACTTTTAAGGCACACAATTGCAACTAGATTATGCATTTCCATTAAAATATTTTAAAGCATATACAATAATCCATGGCAATCCTTATCACACAATAGTATTTCACAAAATATACATACCAAACACTCTGCTGAGAAGAAAAAAGGTTTATAATTTGTGTCATATTCATATGTCATTATTTATATGTATATGAATATACTCTGCTTTAAAACATGATTGGT
>CM070033.1:51950726-51968131 GCA_036250615.1 Ptychadena robeensis | reverse complement strand
CAAATAGGAGGGATAGAGAGACGAGTAGGTCTCAACCCTCTTCTATTTTTCTGTTATATTATATTTATTACTTTCGGGCCCTACTTAACCAAAATTTCAGCTTTAAAATAGTTCTCTGAAAATGGCGATAAGAACAGAGGAAGCTTTAATGGAGCATTTCATAGAAATGATCAGTAGTACTCTATGTTGCTTTCTGTATTTCCATGGTCTGTTCGTAATTACTTGACAGTGTCTTGGTATTGCTGGTTGTCCTCTTTTTCCCTTTACATTTTCAAAGCATAATTGACTTTTGCAGTAAGTTAGTACTTCTCACAAGATGTCCCTAATAAATCTTTAGTCTAGTCACCTGGGCGTCTAGTGCAAGGCTGGGCTTGATTTGATGAAGGATTCATTTGTTCGTTTTCTTTGCGTCCATTATATTTTTAGAATTCTTTGAAAACACTAAGTTCAAATGCATCAGTACTTTTCCAATCTTGCTTTTTCATTGTCCAGCTTTCACATTAATAGATAGTGACAGATAATTCCATAGCCTGGACAATTCTGATTTTTGTACTTATAGACACAACAGTACTTTTAAATGAAGTCTTTTCTTGCTGGATCTTCAGTTGTTAATAATTGATCCAAGCAGACAGAAGCTGTCCACTGTCTCTATGTCTTTGCTATAAACTTTGAAGTCAGCTGTCTTTCCTGTAGTTATCACCGTAGGTTTTTTTTAAGATATATAGCTAAAGTCCCACATTTTCACTCGGTTCCTTAACTTTATCTGTGATGCTCTTGAGGTCCTTTGCATTTTCAGCTACAAGTGTAGTGTCATAAGCATATCAACGAATGCTAATATTTCTTTCATCAGTATTGAAATCTCTGCAATCTTACTCCAGCTGTGATCTTCTCATTATATTTTCAGGATACAGGTTACATAAGCATGGTAAGAGCATGCAGCCTTTTTAACTATCTTACCAATATTCAACCAGTTTGTGTCTATTTTATATAAAGTCTGTGCATTTTTGTTCAAGGTATATATATTGTAATTCCAATATAATGACAAATAGCATAAATGTCCTATTTTGGTTGTATCCCTAGAGGTTATTTTCCTTTTAAAATTGTTGTCAATTATGAAATTATTCAATACAAAATGCCATTGAACTTATTCATATTGCATCCCCTTTTCTAGTTTTAACAATGTGTTTTATAACAATACAAATTTAGGCTACAGAGAATCTGATTAATTGAACAACAAATGTCTGTTGATAGCAAAGTGTGTTTAATTAAAAAAAAAATGTGTAGTGCATGAGGTCAGATGCAGAAGGGGCAACAGCAGAAGTAAACACGATTAGGTGCCACTCATATATAAGGTTTATCCCACTAGGGTTACCCCCTCACTAAAGTAATCCTTACCCTGGTGATGGAGTCTTTGGCACTTCTGTGGTCTATATGTGGGCTGACAGTGGATTGCCCTCTTCGTTGATGATTTATTTTTGTTTCTATAACAATACCTAGAGCCTTCATTACAGGTACCACAGCTATTTTTGCAGGGTCAGGCTTTTTTTCCCTTGACCCTGGAGCCCTATCTGCCCTTTCAGCTAATTTACAATTATAAGAATTCACTTATTTTAGTTTGGTGGCCTCTGTTACTTTAAACCTGTCCCAAGCACTCCAATAGTGAACCTTTACCTACTTAGAAATCCCCTGTGTGGATCTCCTAAAAATATCACTCAGTTACCACTGCCTTTTGTGGAACAATTGAGCTCATAATTACAAGGTTACCATTCAAACTAGACCTACTGCTATGGGAGGCCCCACAGACAAATACTTAATTGGTCCCGAATTGATCACTGTTCATTGGTGTTTCAACTCCTCCATATGTAAGTTAGCTTCTGTGTTGCAAACGCTTGCACTCTTGGAAGATGCTTAAAAATGTTGCTTTCTGCGGGGGGCTCCATACTTCCTACCCACTCACCCCTTTCATGCGTACCACTCATAGAATCTGGAACACATGTTTTCTTAATGTTCATGGGGTCTCACTATCTACTCCTTTACCATTGCTCTTATAAACTATATATAATAAACTAACTTTTGAATAAAATAAACTTTGTAGTGGTATGATACATTGTACTATACTAAATAAAATGGCATCCAGTTAGTGTTTTACTTTAAAATACTACCGTAGTATATGTATTATGTTACCTGCAACCCACATTACACAAAAATTATATGGTAATACATTAATACTACCACATAGCCTTATTCTAGATGGCCTATACTCTATGTATTCAGTTCCACTTATATATAAGCTTTTCTTCTACCTTCACCACCACCCCTCCCTGAAACTCTTATAATCCCCATTTTCTTGCTGCATTGCGACAGCCTAATGTTAGACTTGGAAAAACAATGACACCAAGGTAGCAGAGGTTACACAGAGCAGAGAAAGTAAGTAAAACAAGTTTTATGCTCATTTATTATTGTAAAGTATGAAAAACATTTTTGTAAATGCTAGTTATATGTATACCCTTGCCCTCTCTCACATTCATAGTGAACAAACTTGCATAGTACAGGTGGAAAATAGATACATATCTATTAAGCTCAAATATTATACTTTGCATTTAAAATAAGAACTGCCACATCACACAATGGCCCATTATGGCAGTGGTTCTGAACCTTTTTAGATTCGGGGCCCCGAAAGTGACATTGCAAAGTGTCACTTCTTATATTTGAAACGTAGAGGTGCTAGTGCCGAGGGTCACTTCTGTGTTCCAAATAACAGGTAAGTATAATGTCCCCCTCCTATTTTGCCACCCACTTGTGATGATGATGTACAGGGAGAGAAGTTAGGAGGGAGTAACACCCCCTTCCTCCTAAGTTAATCTCCCTCTAAACTTCCCACTCTGCTTTGATGCTTTAATGGAACGTGGTGACCCCTGTGAAATGGTCATTCGACCATTGGAGAACCACTGGATTAGGAGAACCACTGGATTAGTCCATATCCATATACATATCTGCCCTCCAGTGGAGCTCACAATGGAATGGCCCTACCATAGTGGTCATAAATAACTAATATGAAGTGAGTTAACCTACTAGTATGTATTTAAGATATGGGAAATTGCAGTGGTCAAAGGAGACCTACACACATACAGAGAAAAGAGAAATACTCCTTGTGGATAGAAGACAAAGAATGGAACAAGGGCCCTAGCAGTCCATGGCCAGAGTGTTGCTAAGCCACTAGGTATTGCAGTAAATTAGTAACTGATAAAAAATATTCCATGATCTCCCTGTAATTGTCTATTTATTGTTTGTTTTATAATAAGGTTAGAGGTAAACTCTCTCTCATAATACCAATCTTATAATCCTGCACGCATGTGTACCCTTGTCATCTGCTCCGATGATTTGAATTGACAATGCTTCCCCCTTATCAGTTAAGGTGGTTTTGCTTAATACAAGCTTTAGACTAATTGGTCAGTTGTGGTCTCAGGAAGAGGGGAACAGGAGGTTCTTATTTTTTCTTTTCTCCAAATTTAAGAGCATTTCAATTACTAGAAACATTTTAATGAGACAGCATTTCCAAAGAAACTATGATTATGTTATAACCAGCAAAGTCACTGGACCTAGTTTTTTTTTTTTTATATTGCAAGGAAAATAATAAGCTGGTAACTAATTAGACGAGTATTGTGAAATATAACTTCTGTAACTTGTAGTTGTTATTCAGATTTTCAATGTATACATTTATCTTGAGCATTAAATTGTCAGACTGAACACCAATCAAACATGTTATATAAGCAGTAGCTTGTACTTATTTTGTATAAGTTAATGACATGAAACCAAATAAATATTTTGATATTTCACGCTACACTTTCAGCTTTTTTCTATGTTATTCTGCAAATGACTTAATTGAATTAATCATATGTTGGTGTAATTCACCTTATGCCTGCCTAATTACATTGCAAGTGATGTCTACTAATCTTCATTAACTGTGGGAAGCTGACCAAAACTGACTCACCTTAAACTTCCCCAACTCTGCAATTTAAAAGTACTTCATTAAAAAGTAACAACCCAATCTGTCAGAAAAAATTAAGTAAGAATTACCTCATGCCTTATTTTATTAAAATGTAAATAGAAACTGATTCAACATTCTGAGTGCAATTTATGCTAAGTATAGATTTGGCAATTTTCTCAAGACTGGACTGAAAGCTAAAGGCACTTAAGATTATATAACAAAAGGAAATCTTACTTCAAATTATAAAAATTATGAGGACAGAGGCTGGGAAGGTGCAAGTCTAATTGGAATACACTTTGCATTTAGAGATGTAACTTATTTTGATTAATACTTACATGTTAGCATTATCACAAAATACATATAGAATAACTAAAGTGGAACTTAATCTAAAACTTTTTCTTTTCTGGTTGAAGGGAAAGAACTTATGTAGGTTTTCACTGCTGTCTGTGCATGAAGGGAGCTGATTTATCACGGAGAATAGATATCATTAGAGATGATCAATATGATGTAATAAATCGACTGCAAAGCCGCTGCAACTGCTGTGCTTGATTGGCTCAGTTGTAGTCTGCATGCCATTTGCATAGTAATGTGGAATCCATTCTGTGCTTATTATGCAAGGCCCCTGCATACTACAGCCAAACCATTCATACAGTCATACAGTTTGGATCACTGTATCTAGTCTGTCGTGTCCTGTACAACTCAGTGGGCTTTACGCTGGAGTTAAATTTGGGTATGTTTTTTTACAAATATTAATCACCCCAAGCTACACTCGGGCTTGCTTACCGATCTGAGGGGAGCCCTAGTTGTGATCTTGCCGATCCTACTGCATTCCATCTTCTCTGTTTCATCAATAATGCCAAGGAGGTGGGGTGGACTTGTGCCATTGACTTGCTTGTGCCATTGACTTGCAAGGCGGACAGTTCGGCCGCGAACAAGCATGTTCGCCCTCCTTCTCGCCGCGGACAGTACGGGTCTTCCTCCGGTGGGATCATTAGCTCATTAGATCATTAGTAACTGACGTCACATCTAGAGGCGCCTAGAGGCGGGGTATTTCTATCCGTCCGCGAACGGGCGGACGGCGGACTTTTTTAAAAGTCCGCTCCGCCCGTTCGCGGACGGACACGGCCGAAGTTCGGCCATCACTAGTCATAACATTTCAGACATCATCAATAATAATTGGTTTTATTACCCATGCTGCTCTTTTGAAAGAAGCATAAAAAGGTCAAAACACTCAGGGTTACTGCAGTTATGAAAATTTCGAAATTGGAGGAGATCGTATTGTCCATATTACCAGGCATTTCTCTCTTTTTTTTACAGCTCCCTTTAAGTACTACTATGCTTTGACAGCTGTTTGATGTTTGGAAGAAATGCAGATCTCTACCAGATATCTCTGTAAGCTCTACATTTTCAGACTTTTCAGTGCTTTTGCCATAATGCATCTAAATCTCTTTAAAAAAAAAGAAATACCATTTTCAGACCTAAGGACAGGTTGGCAGAAGGACATAATATGAGTAACAACATGCATACACATATATGCAAATAAATACATATACACAGGGGTGCACATAAGCAGTACGGTGGTACGTAAAATGGATTAAAACCTAGCTCTGTGTATCTTTATTATCCTTTCTAAGGGCATCTGCGTACTACGAGATATGGAGACATGCACAGAGCTTTCCCCCTCCTCCCTGCTGTGTGAGAAGCAGTGTTTGTGTTGTGCAACAACGAGTGCTCTCTAGTGACATCCGGTGGTTTAACCGCCCTAGCGTTCTCGTCCAGCGCTGCTACTCTCACTATTGCACTGGACGAGATGGTGCCGTCCAATGAACATCGGGGCTTCGGCAGTGCATACTTACTGTTTTTAGCTGTTGCGGTGTCCCCGATGCGACATACTGGTTGGATCCTCTGGCTCATCCTCTGAGTGACGTGATGACATCACATCAGGGAGACGGCGTGAAATTTGAAAGTGAATAGCACGAAATCAGTTTTCTATGTAGAAAACTGCTTTCAATTTGCTTCTGTGTAAGGAATCTCGCCAAAATAAAGTCTGTGGTGCCCCAGATGTGCCCATTTGGAGTAACCCTCTCTTCCCTGGTGTGATTTTACCACATCCATCACACCAGGTTAGAGAGGGTTAACTGCAAATGGGCACATCTGGGGCACCAGAGACGTTATGGGGGAGATTTAGTACATAGCAGCATAGCTTTGTGCCTTGGTTTTTGTATTTTCTCATTCATTTTATTATAAAATAATAAGTTATTATGGTAAAAAAATATATATAAAATAATAATAATAATTATAATAATTATTTTACATAATTGTTTGTTTCAAACATTATTATATTCAGGATGTCTATTAGACCCTTGTACGAACAGTTTTTGGGAAGTTACAGGCCTACAACATAAAGAAATTTACCATTGAAGTCTATGGTGCACTTTTGGTACAGAAATCTGGACCTCAGCAGTGTGCTAGGATGGTAAAGCTGATATTGCAGCTTGAGTTGAGATAATAGCTCCACACAACTTCTTGTTATCATTTAAATGCTGCCGCAAACGTTTTTTTGTTTTTTTTCGTTTTTAGTCATTCAGGTACAGGGGGGTCCATCTGCAGCAGAATCTACCATGCAGGAAGCTAACACAGAGGCCAGTGAGGAAGAAGGACCCTTTTAAAACCATGCTACATATGTGGTGAGTACCACACACCATCTCCTGGTACTCATCTGAGTAGCTAACTAAAAAGTTATGTGCACCCCTGCATATACACATATGTAAAAAACAAGAAAGGTATGTTTTTGAGCTCACCAGTACATGAAGGGGAAAAAAATATCTATCATAGCCCTAGACCAATGCTATGATTACTAAAAAAGAACGAAAAACTAAAAATACAGGAGTTCCATAGGTCTAAATATGAAAAGGGAAAAATTTACAATTGGAAGAGTACATATTATATTTCTGTTTTTAAAAATACATTGAACTACTTGGTTTCACATCGCAGTAATTTTTATTTATTTACAATCTAAATTTGAAGGTTCAGCTCCATCTTTATTCTACTGATTATTACTCTTAACTGGTGTTGTTATGTGCTAAGGTTAATATAAGGGTTATTTTTCTTTCTGAATGTAAGAACAAGATGCATCTGTTGAGCAAGTGCATTTAATGTTCATTTTTAGACACGAAAATATAAATTGATATTATTATTATGATGTGCCCTTTGTCAAACCAGTATGGCGCTTTTTTCATATAATGCTTTAGAAGAAACTTTCTTGTGCTTTTCATTAAAACAAACTTTTTCATATTATAAAAGTAACACAAAAATGTGATTGAATATAAATCATAATTATATATATATATATATATGGTTACCACAACTACATTATTTTGTGCCTGCCTTACTCTACATATTTATTTTATGAGTCTTTATGACATACACCCTAATACTTTATAGGGAGCATTGAAACATGGTCTTGTGAAATCTAGACATGCTCAAAAAGCATATTAATATAGATAAGGTAAAGGAAAAACCTGAATGTCTTGTTGAATAATAGGATAAAAGTATTTGGGGCCATTCAGAACATATCATACTTATTGAAACATTTATAATCTCTGTATGTACTATTATAAATAGGGATGGTCGAAAAATTGATTGGTGCGAATTTTTAAGTAGAAATTTCGACTTTTTCGCCGAAAAAGTCGAAAATCTGCCTGATATTTCGACTGAAATTGAAATTTCAACTTAAAAAAGAACTTTGCTTTTGATTTGCTGTGCCGCTATTTCGCATGAGAGTATTGCCATTTAAAATTTTCGCATGCGGTAGTGATTCGCATTGGCGTAAATTCGCATTGGCGTAAATTCGCATGGTGCTAGCTAACTTTGTCAGCTTATTGCAAAGCCCCTGAAAATGGCTCTAACATGTCAGGTTTGTGTATAAATTGGGTTTAAATCTCAGCTCTGATTGTAAAGCTCTGCTGCTATGTACACTGATTCTTCTATTATAGCTCAAGCTCATACAGCAAATCCAAATTTTCCACCTTATGTGAATTTTTAACCTTATGCGAATTTTAGGCTTTATGCGAATTTTTGAGTGTTTTATGCAAATATTTGGCGTTATGCGAATTTTCTACTTTAGAAATTTCGACTTGAAAAAAGTCGAAATTTCGCAGTCGAATCGAAATTCGATTGGTAAACTCGAAATTTAAGTAGAATCGAATTTTATTCATTTCGACCATCTCTAATTATAAACAAAAAAAGTATACTGATGTGGTTTTAAGCACAAGATAAGACCAGCTCTATCCAACATCTAATTTTGTAAACACTAGAAATGTTGTTTAATGTCACATACATCCAAATATAAGCAAAGTGTAAAAATGATTTTGCTTGCACATATTTGAAAGGTTGGAAGCAGAGCTTAACCATAAGGCCCCCACACATGTAACAAGCAGGGGCCGACAGATGAGCTGTGGAGTGACGTCATCGCGCTGCAGTCCATCGCTCCCACTATTTGTGTATCGGCTGTTAGTTTGAATAGGCATGCCAGTCTGAGACTTACGGACATGTCCGTACTCTGCCCAAACGAGCTTTGGTCACCCCATGTGGGCACCCGTGGACACACATCGGTCGGCGGCAAAATCGGCTGCGGCTCGCGATGTGTATGGGGCCCTTATTCACACAGCTAAGTCAATTATCCCTCCCCAAAAAAAACATAACTTCTACTGCAAATCAATCATTGACAATATTGTTACCAATTTTCATTTGGAAATTAATAAGAACAATCTTAACTGTATGCCATGAAAGTACTATGTCTTAATTGTTATGCCAGTGTACTGATCACCCAGTAATTGGACTTTGTAGAACGCTCTTACATATTGGGACATCAACACAATTCTAAGCAATATTCAAATTCGCAATATTTAATGAATAATTCTACTAAATATCACGAATATTCAACATTGAGAATATCCGCGAAATGTGTGAATTTTTGAATAGCAGCTCAACACTACACCACCACAATGGATTTGGAATGAAACAAACACAATGTAATTTAACTGCAGACTCTCAGCTTTCATTTGAGGTTATTTACATCCAAATCACGCCCTTAAAACCACTATATACTAGTCGCTATATCCTTCATACCCTGGGATAGGTGCCTTCAGATCCTACAGAGGTATGTTACTATCCCATAAGCCTTTTTATAGATGCCCTTTACATTTTGAGGCAGATTATATCCTTTGCCTTATTATTTTTTTACCTTATGCATCTTCTCTTTCAATAGGTCCACACATGCCCTAAGGTGTGTAACCTGAGAAAGCCTTAAATGGTGAAACATGCAGTTGCTCAACACACCTGGTGGATGTAACAATTATGCAGTGAGGTCATTGTGTGGATATGTTAATACGTTGTTTTCTGTTTGGAAACAATATATGAGTCCATTTTTTGTACATTGACTGCTTTATACTGTTGTTCTATGCTTAGCATTCGCTGTGACCCGGAACTATAATAAAATACCTTTTCTTTTATATACATATAGCATTTTTTCATTATTGTATGGTAGTCATAGTTCCAATCAAAGTCCCACAAGGGGATTTTTTTGTTGTTTCAATACATCCAAATCAGGTAAACGGTGTAGGAATCACAACAGTTTGCATATGTGCCTTCCACTTGTTAAGGGACCAAAAGTAATGGGACAGAATGATAATCACAAATCAAACTTTCACTTTTTAATACATGATTGCAAATCCTTTGAGGTTAATTGCAGCCTGCATGCATAGGCATCACCAGACGCTGGGTTTCGTCCCTGTTGATGCTCTGCAAGGCCTCTACTGCAATTGTCTGCAGTCCTTGCTTGTTCTTCGGGCATTTTCCCTTCAGTTTTGTTGTTGATGTTGTTCCAGAACTGTCTGGGACAGACATCTGTCCCACCTCTCAGAATCATGCTATTACCAGAAATATCACAGTGATACACCTAAAGCAAAGCTTTTGACACCCCATTCTAAACCCTTAAAAAATCTAAATTCAGTAACCCCTTCTCTTCTTTTTAACCATAGCTTTCATTGTTCTTGGAACAAGATTAGTGGGTAAATTTGTGTTTTGGGGCATTTAGGGCTCTGTGTCTGACTAAATTCACCCAACCATGTCTATATGAACCTTAGCAAACTGAACCTATCTGAACTGATCCCACAAAGATGGAACCCCCCCCCCAAAAAAAAAGGAATGTTTTGGCATGCTTAAAAATTACTTTTACTATAACTAAGGTAAAGCCCAATCCCTAAAAATCAGTTCCATACCGCTATTCCTTCTTCACTAGGCTTTATAGATTGCACAGTGCACTCAATTAGGAAATGTGCTCTTGACATCTGCAAGCCTCTAAACGTCCCCTCTAAACTTTACACCACATGGCATCATGCTTAGTCATGTAAGGCTTGCACAAAGTTGCCTAGTCACTGAAACTGATTTCATGATTTTTTCATTTAAGGTTTGATGCTGAGATTAAGGCCAGAGAAAACATGTGACTTTTTCCCACTATATGTCATCTCAGCTATAGGCATTTAGTACAGTATTTAGGGTTTATCCCAGTGACTAAAACATACCCCTTATTACCCTTTCATCGTCAAATTTAAGCTTGATGTAGTCAGAAAACATTCTCCTGGCGTCTGCCATACTCAGGCTAGTCCATCAGACCTTCAGAAAAATCATGAAGCTCTCAACACAGTTTTTTTTAAGGTAATGCTGAAAGAAGTCTTCACTTTTACTTAGCAGAAATACCACAATGCTGGAAGAAATTTCATGAACTAAATTATCTTAGGGAAGTACTTAAACTTTGTGCAAACACATTTGGAAGGACTGGCTTACCTTATTTTGTTGATATTTCATCTTTGGGAAAAAGGTTGATTTCCCTATACCTCCTACCCAGTTTTGATTGGTCATTTCACTTGTTTGCACTGTATTTCTTTTGAGTAAGCATTTTATATATTCCCAAGAGTATAAAAATGATAAGCATCTATAATTTATAATGTTGAGCGTAATTATTTTAAATTTCTCACTGTAAATATGAACAGTATATACTGGCTTAACAGCTTTTTTTCTAACTGTCAAACAATACAAAATGTATATGTTGTTTTTCTTGATGTTGTTATTAATTAGCAATATGTTTTTGCTTAATTACATTTATTATGTGAAATTTTTATTTATGTTGTAATAGATTTCACAATATTTATACTCCTACAAGCTGTGGTTGTCTAACTCTTTGATAGAGGTGTTAAGCCATATGTACCGATTGCATTTAAAGAGTGGATTTGCTTTCCATGGTCTCTACCATTTGAACCAGGCAATATTTAGGTGTAAAAATATCATGCAAACAAACTTGGCATGCAATGCCTCAAAATCTGGCCAGCAGCTCTCAAATCAAACCTACAGTCTAAAAAGAGGGTTAGGGCTGAATTATATATAGATATATATGAATTATATTATATCACCATACACTTACACTGAAATGAAAATTTCCCAAGTGGAATTTTCTGTACCAGCATCTATTCATGAACATTATCACGACCTCTATGTGTGAAATATGCCATTTTGTGTAAGTGTATACATTGTATATGTATATCACTATATATCAGTGTATAATTAATGTATCATCATTGTTTTGCCCCACTTCTCCAATCCCAGCCATCTTTCAGTGCTCAAAGTCCTCCTTCCAGTTCTAACCAATCTTAAAGTTGCTGTCTTTTTGTGATTAGTTGATTTGTTGGTTGGTTTGTCCATGATATGTTATTGGCTGGTTGATGTGAGCAGATGTAGCATTTGCCATATCCAAGGCACTGCCTTGGCAATAGCTGACTTCTGGGACATGACTTTATGTCCTTTGTTAACAAACATGGTAAAAGAAAATAAAAAAGTTGGCCTATAAGTCCCATATGCAAATGTAAGATGCTTATTTAAGTTAAGATCCATTTTAAGCTGAAATAAAGTGGCGAGTACCATTCTGTTATTGCCAAAAGGGCAGCTTAAAAAAAGTGAGAAATGGGGATGCTTTGAGATTAAGAGGTAGTTAATGTATAATGCAGGTGGTGCAGTATGTATTTTTGGCACCTTTATTCAGTTATAAACATCTTTTCATAACAGATTCAGCTGGATGATTAAATTTAACCTAACACTAGCAATACATATTTGAACAGTTTAATCTAAGTTTGGTTTCCACCATCAAGGATTATTCAAGGTATGACGTTGCCCAGTGTAGAACTAGAACAGTATTACAGATGAAATAGAGACAAGTCATTCATTTATATCCATAGACTGCAAAGACAGTGTTCTAATATTAACGACATACAAGTGTGGTAAAATATATACAAACCAAAAATAAATATCATCGTATATTGGAGCTTATCAAGTGACTACATAAGATTTCTCTTTTTTTCTGTTAGGAGCTCTGTTGAATAAAATGCACCTTAAATATCAGAGCGTCTGAAAAATACTGAAAAATTGCTGTTCTGCTGGTTACAGCTTGGTGCCTCTGACAACATCTCAGCCTCCCATGGCCGGATCTTTCCTCTAGCTCTGCTACTGTTGTGTGTATGTAAGTCAGGCAGCTTGTGCCCAGTCATACACACAGCAGTAGCAGAGGGAAGTGCAAACAGTGGACAAATTTCCTTCTGACTGCTTTCCTGCCTCCCTTGGCTAAGATGAGTGCTTGGCTGGCAGGGGAACAGGGAAAGGGGGGTGCATATTTTAGTGCGGAAAAAAACCAGTATTTTTTTCCACATAAGTGATGAAAATACATGACCAATGAAAACCAATGCAACCTCTGCATTTATAGAATAATAAACCATGATATTCACAAATTTTGTTTTTTTGGTTATCTATAATGATATAATGAAAGATATTTAGATAAATGTTGTGTGAAATAAAGAAAAAAAGAAAATTACTCATGTTCAGCTTCATAGTCTCAGCCTACAGTAGGCCGCTTAGCAGGAACACATTTTAATAAAATCATAGTTAAAACCACATTTAAAAAAGTGCACAGTAGGTGTTCTTTAAATTCTAAACTAAAGCTAGCCACACACGGGTAGATTCCCGTGCAATCGACCACCAATCAATCACAGCGTGGTGACGTCACCACTCTGTGATTGATTGGTGGTCGATTGAACGGAAATCAATGTGCACCACATGGGCACATCGATTACCGTTCAATAAAGAAGTGCGGCTAGCTAGGGTTCTCTCCAGCTTCCAGCATGTGAATCATTCTGAAAGCTGAAGAAGAAATCCAGCCGGTGTCCCGACGTTTCCTGCTCCCCCTTCCAGAGTAGACGTTACACCGGCTTCTCTCCCCTCACTCTCCACGGCTGCAGTGAGTGCTGACTCCGCCCCCTTCACACAGAGCTGTGCTCGGAGCCTGTCACTTCTTTGTGATGATGTCGGCTTTCCGTGCAGCCTGCACTCTACATGAAAACATTTCATGTAGAGTGTTGGTGATTGATTGAATGTGGTTTTCCAACATGTTGGAAAACCCATTCAATCGAGATACTTCGAGGGGGCTCTATTGAACCCCCTCGAAGGACAGCACACACAGGAAGGATTGTAAGCAGATTCGAGTACAATCAATCACCGTGACCGCGCATGTTGATTGATTGTACTCGAATTGTTTTACAAATCTACCCGTGTGTGGCTAGCTTAACTGTTCTGCCTATGTCTGTTTTGCATTACAATAGTAATTAAGTAATGTTAAGTACAATGTTAAAGGAATAATTATATTCTATAAAAGTATAACTTTAAAAGAGTTATACTTTCTAAGTCCTCTTTCTAGAGGTATAGGTTCTGTTATAATACTGCAATATTAAATTATGTCAAGTGAAAGAAGGAGCAGGGATGTTGACCTTTACCACAGATGCCATAACAGACTGAAAATTAGAAAAGTGGATTAAACTGAGGTAGTAATTACTTTATGAACATACCCAGGGGAAAGAAGTTTAATGAAATACATGTTTTATTTCTTGCTGCAGATATCTCAGAGTCATTAGTTTGTCAGACTTACTACACTAGCGATTTTGTTTATGGACTTTTTTCTCTGTTTGAAAGTTAACTGTTTCTCCAGTCAGCAAACTTTTGGTGACTTTACAAAAGATTAATCACACACATAAACTACTGAATTATACGCATTTATACTTTGCTGGTTTAGATATAGTAAAGCATACATTAAATATTGTGCATATTTTTGCAGTTTTATTGTTTTTATTTTCCATTCTAGTGCCAAAGTGCATATAATGAATAAAACAGCTTCCTGTTGCAACACAGTTTTCATAGGATAATAAATTAAATGTATTTAAATGAAAACAATATTACAGGAGTCATAAGGAATTTTAGTGAACTAATTTGAACTAGGAATTTCCTTTTGAGCACATTTACAAAGATATATGTTATTGCTATTATTCTACATAGATGGATTACTAATAAAGAGAAAGACATATTTTAATATTTCTACTGTGACTCCATATTATAATAGCAGAATACAGCTGACAGAAGGTAACATATTTATAAAAACAAGGAAGCTAACAAGACAACCAGTTGTAGGTATAGTATGAGGCCTAGTTCAGTCATTTTAAGACTCAATTTTGTGTATTCACTCTCCATTTTGTATGACTTATTAATCACAAATCATAGCTGTCAATTTTTGGAACAAACAAAAACAAAACGGGGGACATACAGGAAGTGACACCAATGACATAACTTCAGGTATACTGATCGTGGTTCTTCTGAATTCCATGTAGTGAAAGTGACCGTCACTTCTGGTGCTGGGCTTACTTCTCGGCTGATCTAGCAGGGAGGGGGCGTTACTCTCCCTGCTAATGTCCGTCCCCGCTTGTGCTGATAATATGCGGGGTGGGACATTTGCTGGCAGAAAAACGTCCTCTCCCTGCTAGATCAGCGCAATTTCAATAATTCGGGAGAAATGCTAAATTTCTTGTCCTGGAAAGCCACAAAAAAAGTTACTTTCTTGGCAAAAACTGGAAGGTTGACAGGTCTGCTTAAAATGTGCTACAAACTTTACTCAAGGTTAAGGCTTGCATTTTTTTTAACCCATCCTGATCCTGCACACCCCCAACCCTGCTATGCCTATGTGATGGAGGGTTGATGGAGTGGGTGGGGAATGTGGGTGGATTTCGGGTAAAGAAGGTCAGATGTGGTTGCCTAGATCTACATTGCCTCACACAAAGTACCAGCGTGCATTCCGACACAGTCAATCCCACTCAAGGAGGGAGATTGCAAAGATTAGAGAATATTCATTTTGAATACCAATTTTGAGTTAAGGTGCACTTTAAAAGATCATTTCATGTAGAATACAAATGATCACAAATTAATACTATACCATATCATATATCTAATATTGTTATGCATTTGGTTTATTTACTTTTTAAGCTTCAGTACTAACTGCCTTAATAACTAAAGTTACTACTTTGTCTGTTCCAGTTAAGGTCAAATTTATAATTCAGGCTTTTTATGGGTTGGGTGATGATTTACAGTTGGAATTAATTGAAAACTTGTTATACTTGTGGCTATTAGATTTCTAGGACACATAGCTTAAAGACAATTTCGTAATTTTAATTTCCTGTTTCAAATCTAACTTAAGGTGAATTTTTTTTTATCATGATGCATATTTATTACTGAGATGTTTAAACAGTGCAATAAATATATTGGGGCGAGGCAGGGATATAATCATGCATGATGGTGACCACACAAGATAAAAATTTTACTATAAAAATGTAATGCCCCCTTGTAATAGACTGTGCATACAATAAGTATTGGATACCAAGCAGTTATAGTCTTAATATACATCGATTTATTCCATAAAAATACATTGTGCCACATATCATTTTTAAAAAGTTTTACTCATTGGATCTCTAGTCATTGGGTTAACATACTGAACAGAATCATTATGATATACATAGATACATTAAAATAGGTGTAGCAAAATGTATCATTGTCAGTAAAAATAGGTTTAATCTTTCAACTTTTCCATTGTTAATGCCCCCCATACACCTTACAATCTTTTCATACAATTTCTGTACAACCAACTTTTGTTCTACCAAAACCATGTAATATGAGGACCTTTTTAAGGCTTCCAATCACTTTGTATTCTATCAGGGAGGCCACTTTACTACACAGTTGTTGGTAGATCTAATGGAGATTGTATGGATCGATCTTAAGGTGTATGGGGGGCTTAAACAATAGTTTAATATTGGTACAATCTTAGAGGAACATTGTAGAATGTCCCAGTCTTTTCTCTTTCCCATTCTAACAGGCTATCTCAACTCTTTCTTATCCATAGATCCTACCATTCCCCTAAGTCATTTTTAAAAAAATAGGGGCCCACTTGTGCACAATGCAGACCTGGAGACTTGATGCATAGGTCATTGCACTGCCTAAATTTAATTAGCTCTGTGCTCATTGGCTCATCCTAACATGCTCCTTACTATCCCTTCCTAAGCTATACTATCGCAGATATCTTATTGTAATATTATTTGTTTTGTATCTAGTATGATCAGACTGACATGCCATTTTCTGCTTCATCAGTGCACCCTCCTGTTTCGTTTGGTTTTATAAGATTCATCACATTAGGTTGACAACTGGTACAAAATCCCTTAATCGTCATAAACAGGTATGTCACGACTGTCACGGTTACACACTCGCCCTTCCACCCTATCTCCACGCAACTACATACTCACTTATAAATCTTCTCTTTCATACAGATTCATTCATATATACCTTCTAGGTGCTAATGGCCTGAAGAAGCTTTTTTTAAAGGCGAAACATGTAGCCGCAGGCACCTAATTTTATTATCTCAATATTTCAACGTGATTGTATATATGTATCACCACCACACTCGGTGTATGGTACAGTGTGGTTGGTACGTTGTGACGTTGTGTTTCTCTAAATATACCTTGACCACATGATGTGACTGGATTTTAACGATTAATAAAATCTATTAAAATTCTTCATTCCATTATTAAATCGCCTCATATATATATATATACGTGATACTGTTCCATTCAAAGTCCCAAGAGGGAACCCGATCCTTTGTCCTTTTTATCTGCTTCATCAGTATTTATCGATTGTTTATTTTTCTTTTGTTATTTCTATTACTTTTGTTAAACTTAACAAATTGGTTTGACTTATTGATTCTCTAGTCTATGGATTGAAAAAGTGAAAACTGGAAAATGTCCCCACATACCGAAGATAATCATTATGATAAAAATTTGCATAGTTGTAGCATTATTTATCATTGTAAAAAAAACTGGCATTTAAAGCATTTTTAAAGTGAAAAAAACAACAACAAAAAAAATGTACTTACCTATGTGGAATTTTGATCCATCAAAGCGAGTTCTGTAGTGAATAGTGATGGCGCGAACCCGGATTTTGCCGTTCGCGA
>CM070033.1:51923724-51943308 GCA_036250615.1 Ptychadena robeensis | reverse complement strand
CCTGAAAAATCCCTTAATCTCCTATCGTTGAGATAGGAGAGACATACTATATTTTTTTCTGGAGCTCGGATATTCGACTGGGAGAATATCCGTCATTTCTGTTTTAAAAAATCGCGAAATAGCGATATTCGAGCTAAATGTTCGAAAATCGAATATTTGAGCTCAACACTAATTAGGATGCTTTAGAACAGCTTGGACCATTTGGAATGGTATAGAACTTTGGGTTTTGGACCAGAGACTGTGACAGTTTGTGAAGGGTATGACATGACACTTTTTGCTTTGGACATAGTCTTATTATGTTTTGGGAGACACCTATGTCATTTCCCATCACAAACTAACTTGCTGGTTGAATAAACGTAACTTTAAGTCACAATTTTGCCAGGAGCATGAATAATTATGGGGTCAACTGTAGATGAGTAATGTATGTATATGATTGTAGCATTCTGCTGCAAAAAGGCAAAATTGAAAAAAGATAAGGTAGTCTGAATACCCATCAGAAGCCACTGTTTATACAGTGCATCTGGTAAGTATTCACAGTACATCACCTTTTCTATATTTTGGTAAATTAAGCTAGCCATACACGTGTCGGATTCCATGTCCAATCGATTCATCATCCGATCGATTCCGGCGATTCTGACGGGAATCGCAGGTGTGATCAATCGGCCAATTAAGAGTATCCATCGCAGCACACCACCTTGTCCGAGCGGATTCCGGCACGATTCCGTGTGCGATTCCACCTCCGATTCCACCTCACAAATGGCAACTCCCCCTGATGTGTGCAGAATCGGATCAGAAAGACCAACATGTTGGTTCTCTGTCGGATCCGATTCTGGGCCCCTGAACGATCGGACCTGATCGATCGGACAAGGTGGGCTGCATGCGATTCCGGCATGATCGTTTCGCGTGCATGCGCCCGGAATCGATCGTGCCGGAATCCGGTGCGAATCCGACACGTGTATGGGGGCCTTTACAGCCTTATTCCACAATGGCTTGAATTAATTTTTTTTCCTCAGAATTCTATACACAACACCCCATTGTAAGGATCTGCAGTCAGGCTCGGAGTCCAGTAGCTGAAACAGCGACTCAAGTAAGGGCAGGATCAACAGGTAGCAAGAGGCAGCAACCAGGAGCCAAGTCAAGTGTCAAGTCACAATGGAGCAAGATAAAGAGTAGTCGGGTTGTCAATAGTAAAGGGTCGGTACACGGATGATGATGATGATAATGAAGGCACAAGTATTAAAGAGCAGGAAGCGCAAGATACTGGCAAGCAGCACAACAATCTGGCAATGAAGCCACAAGCTTGGCACAGCTATCCTTGGCCAGTTTTCACCATTTCTCTGTGCAACACCCCTCAAGCTCCATCAGGTTAGATGTGAAGTGTCGGTGCACAGCCATTTTGAGGTCTCTTCAGAGATGTTCTATCGGATTCAAGTCTGGGCTCTGGCTGGGTTACTCAAGGACATTCACAGCATGGTCCTGAAGCCACTCCTTTCATTTCTTCGCTGTGTGCTGAGGGTTTTGGCCTGTTGTAAATTGCTGCAATCATCTTTTCCTGTATTCTGACCAGTCTCCCTGTTCTTGTCGCTGACAAACATCCCCAAAGCATGATGCTGCCACCATCATGCTTCACTGTAGGATGGTATTGTCCTGTAGTGACACCTGACATTTACACCAAATCATTGTCTTATTAGACCAGATAATTCTGTTTCTCATGGTCTGAGAGTCTTTCAGGTGCTCCAGGTAAGCTGCCATTTGCCTTTACTAAGAAGTGACTTCTGTCTGGCCACTCTACCATACAGGCCTGATTGGTGGATTGTTGCAGAGATGGCTGTCCTTCTGGGAGTCATTTCTCCTGCAATTGCTCAGTTTAGCCAACCAGAAGAGTCCCGGTGGCTTTGAACTTCTTCCACTAATGAATGATGGAGGCCACTGTGCTCATTGGGACCTTCAAGGCAGCAAATAATTTTCTGTAACCTTCCCCAGATTTGTGCCATGAGACAATCCTGTCTCGGAGGTCTACAGACAATTTTTTTAACTTCATGCTTAGACAAGTGTGTTCCTTTCCCAATCATGTCCAATCAACTGAATTTACCTTTGTGGACTCCAATTAAGCTGTACAAACATTCTTAGGCTATGTCTCTACAGCGTTTTGCAATCCGTCTCGTGTTTGGCGGATTTATCTGCTCGGCGGATGCTCTGCTCTCACGGCACTGAGCCAATCCGCTGATGTAGGTGTTTACGTAGTGCCGTGTCTGAACAGAGCATTCACTGGGCCGGTTCAGTGTGTGTGATCTGTCGGGACCCCGCCAAGCACTGTGCTTAACATAGGGGGTGCCGACGGATACCCAAAACAAAGTGGAAACATGCCCTTAATCTTTCAGCTTCATGGCAAAGACTATGAATACTTATGTACTTGTACAGTCGCAAAACATTTATTTGTAATAAATGTGTCAAAATCTCAAGTAAATGTTTTTCATGTTGTCATTATATTGTGTTGTGTAGAATTCTGTGGAAAAAAAACATAACATACAAAAGATTTCATACATACAAAAGCTTTCAGTAAATTGTAATATGTATCAAAGTGAGAAGGAAAGTGTCAGTTGAAGGCAATGCAATCCTGTAGTTAATAGAACGTAGTCAGTGGTTCTTGAGAAAGAAAAAGGAAAACATGGCAACAGTAGGAGGAAATTATGTTGCATGTTATTAGAGACGTGGTAGAGAGTGGAAAAAAATGCCCACTACCATTGTAAGTGATTGGTGGGAGGAAAACAAAATGGCATTGGTCAATGGAAAGAAAAATATGGCCATTGATTGTGTCTTGGAGGACGTATTCTCAAGTTGGTGTGCAGTATAGAGTGGGGAGTAATTTGACTTATCAATTGGATAACTAGTACCTAGCAAGAAGTGGGGAAACAAATGTTCCCAAAGAGGGGTGGTAGGGAAACAATAGTGAGGGTAAGGTTGGAGGAAAGCAAGCCATAGACAGGGGAGTGGTATGGGGGGAACAATAATACCCAGCGAGAGGTAATTAACTGTGGATGGGAAGGAACAAGTGATGTCAATCAAGGTTGGCCATATAGGAGACACAAGGTTACAATAAGTATATATAAAAAAATGAAATGAAGTCCAAACATATAATAAGTATTTCTAAAGCAGATAAATTGCAAAACTGTTAAAAAGAAGACAAAATATTTCCATGACTACGAAATTACAAAAATGAAAACTAAGAAGAGTGATTATACTTAGGGAGTCAGGTCTCAGATGTATAGAAAAACAATTTCAACAATTACATCTGTTCTGTCTTTTCAAAAGTAAAGGATTATTTTGTTTCTAGTGCTATAGATTTCATTTCTGAGTTTATGGACCCAGAGGTAGCATTTGAACTGGTTTGATTAAAGTGCAATAAAGAAATGGGTGCTGTTGGTAGTCATACCTGAGTTCTAAGAAAACTCCAGGGTATATGGAACCAATGACTGATCTTTTTAATCAGCCTCTGGAGAAATATTGCATGACTGGTGGTCTGCTAATATTGTACCCATCAATAAGATGGGTTGTTAGTAGCTGGCAAGTAAAAAATTAGTTTAACATCTATAGCAATAAAAGTATTCACAAAGGATCAATGAACCTTTGTGCCAATGTGGCATGGCGTTACTGAAGGCAAATCATAACACACAACATCTGATGTATGTGTTTTTTTGTAGTACCGTATTTTTGGCCATATAAGACACACCTGCATATAAGACGCACCCAGTTTTTAGGGCAGGAAAGCCAGAAAAAAAAGATTTAATACATTTTCACATCAATTGGGTTAATGCAATATTTTCAGTGAATGCAATATCCAATTCAGCCAGCAGGTGTTACTAGCAGCAGTAAACTCTCAGCTACACAACGTCATCTCTACACTGTACACAGGAGGAGGGGGGTGCTGGGCTGTCACTTCTCTTCTCACTGTGCTGTGTCCGTGGGGAGTGAATGCTGTTCCCACGGACAGAAGAGAAAAGGTAGATGCAAGTTCATCTATACTTTTTTACTCTTCATTTCCTAAAAGTATATATGAACTTGCATCTACCTTTTAGAAATTAGACAGTTCAGATGTGAGAGTCGGTACTAGCCGCCATCTCAAATCTGAGAGCTTCTCCAGCTCCCCCAGCTGATTTCCGTGTAGGGGGAGCTGGCGGGCAGCCAAGGTGCGACCACCGGTGGCCGAGTGGCCGCGGGGGTTGCGCATTCAGCGTATAGGCAGCTGCAGGTCTGTGATGATGTCACAAAACACTATTCAATATGATTCCCAATGTAAAATACTCACCTGAATAAATGATCTGGTGTCCCCATGTCCTCCTACAGCTGGCTTCATTCTGCTTCTCTCCCGGTGTGACAGACGTTCTGTTCCTGAATGTAATACATTGACTTCAATGAATAACATGCTGTCCTATGTAACCTGGCACATCTGCACTGCCATCTAGTGGTGTCAGTGCTAATTTACCTGATACAGTTTCTTTTGAAATATTCATTAACCTTCCTAGCGCTTCTGACGGCAGTACCTCGTCCTGCACTTGCTAATGCAGTATTGCAGCTGACGAGAGGGATCCTCCGGCTGCTCACTCTGCTCTGTGTCCTGCTCTGCTATGGTCTGTGTGTGCGATCTCATGCAAGCAGGCTGTGACACCTCTCTTCAAGCCTAATCTGCACATGAATGTCCCGATTTACATATGAATGGGGAGGGGGGGCGGGACATTCATATACAAATCGGGACAGAGCAGGACGCAGAGTGAGCAGCCGGAGGATCTGAGCTGGACGGCTCCCTCACTTGGAAGTTACAAGCCTACAACACAAAAAAATGAATTGCATTAGAGTCTATGGTGCGCTTCTGGTACAGAAATCAGGACCTCAGCAGTGCGCTAGGGAGGTTAACTGATTTTATAAGTTTTGCACAAAGCATCTGAACATTTTATTATATTCAGGATGTCTACCAGACTCCTGTACGGACATATTTTGGGAAGTAACAGGCCTACAATGTATAAAAAAAATTTCCATTAAAGTCTATGGTGCACTTTGATACAGAAATCTGTACCTCAGCAGTGCACTTGGGAGGTTAATTACTATATTGGGGGTTACAATGTTGATCAAAACTGTTAATAGACTTGGAGTTCTTATCTCAGATTATTGCAAAATGAGCAAAAATTTTGGCCAAGGCAGTGAGTAAAGAACACATGGTACATAGCAAGGTAGATCACCAGTAGAAAGAAGCAGGTTTTTGTTGACAACAGGCTTTTGTTGAATCGTCAAGACACTCCTGCGCAATACAGGATGATCAGGAGGTATGGCCCAAAATACATTTATCATGGCAGATTAAATGCTTCCATAGCTTGTCACTTCTAACTATACACCAATCTATATATAAAAATGCATAGTTGAATATGAGTCCTGGAACAAGAATGCTGGAAATAGCAGCTTTATTATACAAGTGCCCAAATAGTTTTATTGTATATTTGTTCTACAATAATGAGAATAGAGTCTTGCTGGGAAAGTATCCAAATATCAGATTAAAATACATGAGTTATACAGAAGTGATATTCTTCAGGAATTTCTCAGGAAAGTGCATGAAAACCTATATCGTCAGAACAGAAAGTCTACTGCTGGGACGTAAGCTAATAACCATATACCAGAGAAGCCAATAGCCATTTTCCATTCCATTCCATCATTGAACTATCACAATAACGAAAATTTTATTTTTTTTATATAATCTCAAACACTTTATTGCTGTATTATGGCTGTCAAATTGAGACACACTATTATTCTATATCATAAATTTGCTTTTATTTAGCTAAGGTGCAACTTTTTTTAACAGTGGTAGTAGGACTGAAGGGCTATTCCTTTATCCGTGGATTGGCAACAGACATGTGGATGAAACATGTAAGTCCAATATTGTATGTTTGGTCATTGCAACCACCCACATTTTCACCTAAGGTCAAACTCTGCAAAGTGTTTATATTTTTATATAGCAGTGCAACAACCTAAAATGATTAACACTATGAATGTCACTGTTTATTGACTCTTTCATGCCTGTCAAATTTTAAGCACAGGAATAAGGGAAATATAAAGGAAGTGAGCTCCCTAACGTCTGGTATTCGGAAGGTGGCTCTTCCACATTCCAAATGCAGTTATTGGCTGATTTATGACACAGTTACTATACCTGCTAATGCCCTCCTAAGTTCCCATCCTGCTTATGCTAATTATGTTCCGGGTGGGAACTTAGGAGGATTGTGTATCATGAATAATATATCTATAATTTGGAATAATTGACTTACCCATCATCTCTTAGGAAAACAGTGTTATCTCTTTTTTTTCTCTCTTTGGGAAGCCAGGATGCTACCAATTCTAGTCTATTGCACGGGCAGAAGATCTTGGTGGTGGTTATATCTTAGCTGTAATATTTTGTAATTATGCAGAAGTAGGGTTGCAGAGCCCCATGCCCTTACTTCAAATGAACAATACTGCAGTTATAGACATATCAAAGATGAATGAATTAGAAATTGTTTTTGTCGACAATTGCTCCTCTTTTTTTAGGGTGCCCATACACCTTTAGATTTCTCTGTCAGATATCCTTAAGTTTTCCTTTTTGTTTTACCAAAACCATGTAATATGAGGGACATTTAAACCATCAAGTCTACCTGTGTTCAATAGCAGAAGACCCTATACTACATAGTTGTTGATAGATCTAAAGGATATCTGACAGAGAGATCTTAAGGTGTATGGTTTTAGTGAGACAATTCTCTATACTCCTATGCTATCTTAGTTATCAGTATACTGTATGAAGTTATTTGAACCTCCTTTTAGCTTAATTTCATAGAGCTGATCAAAAACTAAGGAAACAGAAAGGAAAATTTTACCTTTCAGTGTATATTGAAGTATTTGATCCCAAGTTCACGTAGATCGAAAAGAATTAGTCTGTTTTAGAGTTTTATAAGCTCTCTGAGTTCTGAGTATAGAAAAAAAAGCCAATAGATCTTTGCTAAAGAATTTTCAGATTATACTTCATCAAAAGAAATGAACCTTTTCTTTGTATTAGGTGCCACAGGTGGTAATAGCTGTTAATTCCATATGTATGTTCCTACACATGATTGTGGTTATCTTTTCCTTTTGTATAAGGATAATGAAAATCACAAAAATAGTTAGAAAATGTTATTGTTACCCCTTACAGGGTTTATATTATTAATATTTTAAGTTATGTCTATTGAGTAAAAAAATCTTAACTATACTCTATACTTACACATAATAGATCTGAACAAATCAATAACACACATTGGGCTGATTTACTAGATTGGGGAATAAAGTGTATTCATATTCTTGTTAAAGATTTCAGATGATTTGATGTTTGCCTAATCCAATTTGTACCCCAAAGTTTTTCTATTAGTCTTTTCAGATGCATAAATGGATAATAAAAAAAACACCTGATACTTTTACAATCCACTAAATTTTTCCGACCTACCTGGTCATGGTTCTTTCTATTTAGGTCAAAAAAATTCAGAAGAAAGAAATTGATTGAGTCCATTAAATAACAGCCCCCCCCCCCTCAGGCTACCAGGCAACTGCTTCCACCTAAGATCAAGAGATATATAAATGTTTTAAGGTGAAGCTAGTTGGCATTTGGGGTTTCTATATACCAGAACAGGTGAGTTTCCCTCCAACTTCATCTCTTCATCCTCTAGGACTGTATATTCAGAATAACTTGTTTTAATTAACAAAGGATGTCCTGTATTAAGGATTTCTCCCCTTTCATCCACATAAGTAGGAATATATGTTGTGCCTTAATGCAAAACTGATATTTTTCCCTCTTGCATCACAGTGACTCAGAGTTGGACTGTATGCACTGTTTCTGGCGTGTTTTTAAGACATGGGGCAGTAACCAATATATATTTAAAGGCCAGAATATGCACTTCATTCACTCATATTTATGTGTGGATAGGGCTCTTTACTGTTTTATGACAATGTAAGTTATTAGTAACTTAAGACTATGTAAGTTATATTTAGCTACAGTAGGGATATTAGATACAAGTCTACACATATACACAAAGATGCATTAATCATTTAAGAAACATTCACTTTTGAAAGGTTTGGAGAAAACAAGAGTAAGAGGGGAAAAGAAAGCAAAATCTATGGAGGGGGTTTGAAAACAACTACAGTGTCTTTTTGTGGACTGGGTAGAATAATAGTGCCCAGTTGGATTAAGGAGGAAAAGTTGTGAGCACTTGACCTCAGGAAGCCAGTAACAGCAGGGCACGGGGCATGTATTCCAAGCAAGGGGCAGTACAATGGAGTCTACAACACCGGGGGCAGAGTTCAAAACAGCCTAGGCAAGGTATGCTTCCAACTGACCGAAGATGCTGAAATATTGGCCAAATATGCATTGCTTAATTAATTCAGTACTTATCTTTTGACATATGTTGTTTTATAATAATCCCTTTTTCAGTCTGGTTAAGAAAGCACCTTCTCTATTTGGCTCCAAGACAGACTTGGACAGACCTAAGAAAGTCCCTCCTACATAAGGCCCCTGTCTTTGGGGAGTGCAGGAAGATTGTTATACTCCCCAATGTTTTGTTCCAGTGAGAGTTAAAAAAAGCAGGGATATCTTTAACAGATACTTACAAAAGGCTCTGTAAAAGAAGTATCCCTGCAATGTTATTGGTAGTTACAAATGTTTTGCAAAGGTTATTTTTTATTTATAAAAAAACCACAAAATTACTAAATGTTAAATCCCTGTTTGGACTGTTTAACTATATTCAGTTACAATTTTTACAGTTAATATATAGCAAACCCCCACAAAAAGGGGCATCACACAGCGGATATATATCGGCACCACCTCAATGTTGTCTCTAATATCCCTGCAGATATTCTCAAGCCAAGACACCCACTGGTGCAAGAAAGGAAGCAAACAGAATGAAGCAAAGAGAAGTCCTGAAACCCAGCCCCCAAAAGGGATATATGGTGATACTAATGGGAAATGCAGAAAGTGAGTGAATCAAAATAAAAAATATAAAGTCAAAAAGATAATCAATCTATAAACTCAACTTGTGTTCTATATAATTTGGTCATGGTTCACTATCCAGTTTCACTCACAAATCCAAACAGGATCCATGCAGGGTTATATCTCAGCATCTATACTGGTGTCATCTAGGTCAACAAGTACATGGCAGCATATACAGTTGCAAGAAAAAGTATGTGAACCCTTTGGAATTATGTGGAGTTTTGCATGAATTGGTCATAAAATGTGCTCTGATCTTCATCTAAATCACACCAATAGAAACACACAGTCTGCTTAAAATAATACAACACAAACATTATATGTTTTCATATTTTGATTTAACATTACATGCAAACATGTGCAGGTTGGAAAAAGTACATGAACTTCTAGCCTAATGACTTCTCCAAGAACTAATTGGATCCAGAATCAGTGTGATGATATTGAATGTTTGCTGAAAGCTGTCCTGCCCTTTAAAACACATA
This sequence comes from Ptychadena robeensis, assembly GCA_036250615.1. Classification (NCBI taxonomy): domain Eukaryota; kingdom Metazoa; phylum Chordata; class Amphibia; order Anura; family Ptychadenidae; genus Ptychadena; species Ptychadena robeensis. Next base: position 51,933,804 of record CM070033.1, on the reverse strand, counting down.
CCAGTTTTGATTTTTTTCTGGTCTTACTGGTTTCAAGAAGCACTGTCTGATGTGAACCATGCCTCACAGAAGACCTAGGATCCAGAATTGTTGATTTGCATGAAGCTGTAAAGGTGTATAAAATTATCTCCAAAAACCTTGATGTTTATGTGTCCATAGTAAGACAGACTGCCTACAAATGGAGAAAGTTTAGGATTGTTGCTACTCTCCTTAAGCATGGTATTCCTGTAAAGAGCACGGTGCAGAGCGCTTAATGATGTAAAGAAGAATCCTAGAGTGTCAGCTAAAGACTGAAAGAAATCTCTGGCACGTGCTAACATTTTTGTTGACACATCTGCAATAAGGAAAACATTAAACAAGTAGTACATGGGAGGACACCACAGAGGAAGCCATTGCTGTCCAAAAAAAGTATTGCAGCACATTTGAAAAGAGCACCTGGATGTTCCACAGCACTACTAGCAAAATATTCTGTGGACAGATGAAACCAAATTTTAGTTGTTTGGAACACACAACACAGTGTGTAGAAAAAAGTGAAAGCACACCAACATCAAAACCTCATCCCCACTGTAAAACATGGCAGGAGGGAGTATCATGGTTTGAAGCTGCTTTGCTGCCTCAGGGCCTGAACGGATTGTTGTTATTGATGGAAAAATGAATTCCAGAATTAATCAAGATATTTTGCAGGAAAATGTAAGACCATCTGTCTGCCAACTGAAGCTCCACAGAGGATAGGTGTTGCAACAGGACAATGACCCAAAGAATACAAATCATTAAACAAAAGAATGGCTTTAACAGAACAAAATATGCCTTCTGGAGTGGCCCAGTCACTGACCTCAACCCAATTGAAATGCTGTGGCATGACCTTAAGAGAGCGATTCACACCAGACATACAAAGAATATTGCTATACTGAAACAGTTTTGTGAAGTGGAGTGGTCTGAAATGACACCAGATCGTTGTGCACGTCTAATCTGCAACTACAGGAAACGTTTGGTGGAAATTATTGCTGCCAAGGGAGGGTCAACCAAAGGTTCACATACTTTTTCCACCCTTCACCATTTTATGTTCAATAAAAACATGAAAAAATATAACGTTTTTGTAGTATTATTTTAAGAGTAAGTAGTAATATTAAAATTTTTAGACTGTGTTTTTCTATTGGTGTGACTTAGATGAAGATCAGAGCACATTTTATGACCAATTCATGCAAACTCCATGTAATCCCAAAGGGTTCACATACTTTTTCTTGAAACTGTATTAGCCAACTCATCTCGTCCACACGTGGCCTTATTTTTTGGTTATGGGTGACTTGGAGTACCATCGGAAAACACCCACATGGGAGGATCCCCTGGGGGAACATCCTGTCAGTGCTGCTGAAATGCACTTAATTCATGTGAACATTAGTGATGGCCGAACCGTCCGCAAGGCGGACAGTTCGGCGGCGAACATGGATGTTCGCCCATCTTCTCGCCGGCGAGCAGTGCGGGTGTTCGACCCGCTCCGTTCGCCAGCGAGAAGATGATCTCTATTCTTCCTCCGGCAGGATCACAACCTGTGTGATCATGCCGGAGGAAGAATCTTTTCACTAGAAGACCGGGCATAAAGCCGGTCTCCTAGTGAAAAAACCGGGTCGGAGCAGGAAGTGACGTCAGTGACGTCACATACGGCTCACGGAACCAGGAACTATGCGTTCCAGTATGCGTTCCAGGGACCGGATGTGACGTCACTGATGTCACATCCGGTTTTTACGATTCAAATTCCCCGCCTAGAGGCGGGGAATTTGAATCTGTCCGCGAACAGGCGGACGGCGGACTTCTTTAGAAGTCCGACCCGCCCGTTCGCGGACAGTCCTGCCCGATGTTCGGCCATCACTAGTGAACATGAACACTCTCAGAGGCCAGTGGGGCACCCACCTTCCAATGATGAATCGTTGGTGCTAAGCAGCAAAAGTTGCCCTGGATTCCCCCATGATCAGCGGGAAGAAATGATAGTGAGCAGGTGTGGTCTGGAAATGAAGAGCTCTTTTACCTTTATGAATTGCCTTTGCTTCTAGCTACTACGTCCTGAAGAGGGAAAAGCTGGTGGAATTTGTATTATAATGGTACATTGAGTGAACAGCAGTGACCATATGGGTAGGGATGTTAAGTGAAGGCCAAGTTGCAGGGTCTACCCAAAGATTTCCTCTACATAGCACAGGCTGTATTGGCCTTGTCAGTATTAATAACTCTGACTAGCTGGAGAAAGATCCTGACAGAATGTTGGCTCTCTGGTACATAAGAAATTCCTTCCCTGTAGCGGTTCTGATGTGTGCCCCATGCTGAGTACCTCCCATACCACACTCTTTAACAGAAGAGGAAGACAAAATACATTGTCTATGTATTTTTCACATAGCATATACCTGATAGGGGTGTCCAAAATTGTTCATCATGCCCTGGACAGAAAATAATACGTTTGGTCCATACTAGTGTATGCCTATTAGTGAATGTCAGCAGAGTGTTTCATGTAGTATTAGTAGAGTGCTTATTGAATCACTCTTGTTTTGGTTCTTATTTTTTTTTATTCAGTTAGGACATTGAGAAAAAAATAATAAAATGAGAAAATTAGCTTTATTTCTTTTGTAAATAAATAGAATCATAATTTAAGTGTAAACAAGGCAAAATAATAGAATACAATTTACTTATTTGTAGTAATATAGTAATAGACCCAGCTGAGATGTAAAGATGACTGCTCCATAGGGGTGCACAAGAAACAGAGCTGAGCTGGTTAGCAATGATTAACTTATATAAATTTTGTGATGTTATGAATAAATCTATCCGCAGTCACCGCTAGTCATAGTTTATTCTAGTCAGTAGCTGTGAAGTCTCAATATGAATGAATGAGATGATTCCTCATATCGGTATAATAAATACACGTTGTGATGGATAATTTTCATTTTTAATATACATGCCTATCATTTTCTTTCCTTTGCAGGACCCCTAGTGGCTTACCATCAGATTATCAGGCAGTAAAGGCTTGAAATAGATTTGTTATATCAAATCAAACAGAATTATTAGATCAACAAAATATGTAATAAATACATTAGTTTTTTTCCTCATTTCTGTGATGGCCTTGCTTCCTTTTCTATAAATAAATGTGGTGTCTTGCTGATAACAAGAGATACAAAATTAAACTTATTTTTCTTTACATCTGATTGTAGATAAGCTAAATATCTGAGATTCATAATTTTTTAGTTTTATTGGAAAAATAAATTGTTACCATGAGGATGGTAATATATTTTAAGTAGTTTTAAAAAAAAAACCTTATTAGGACTACTTCTACCATCATTCTTTAATTTACATAAATTGATATCTATCTTCTTTTAATTATCTAATTGATTTGAGTAGATATCACTTTAGTAGATGAAACTTTACTAGTGATTTTAAAGTGAATAGTATTTCATTACTTTATGAAACTTTTTTGATTGTTATTTTCAATGTAAAAGGATGAAGAAAATACATTTTCCATATTGTTCTGAAAAAAAAATTGTGTTTAATTTTTCTTACACTGAATTTTTACCTCTAGTGAACTTTCCCTTTTGGAAAGGCTCTGTGCCCTACTCAAATCACCCCCATCAAAATATAGTCTACGCAGTGTTCTATTCAAACCAAACATATATATTTACAGTGGTCCCTTATTTATATCTCTCTCTCTTTTACCTCTTTCTTGTGCTTTAACCTATATTAATTAAATTCAACAGAGAACCACCTTCAACAAATGACGATGTTATACAGATGGTAATTTTATAGGTGTGATATCATTATCTTTCAATAATAAGCCATGTCATGTATGTAATTACCAGTGGTATTTAACACTCTTGCAAAGGTCTCTGTGTCCTTAAGATTATCTCATATCAAAATGTTCTTACTGTAAGATATTAATATACCATAAGCAGAGAGAACCAGTGGAAATAAATGTGTTCATAATTATAATTCAGCTAAAACAAAATTTAACCATTTCTTCTCTTGTACATTTAATGGCCCATCATGGATCGCAATTCTCATAATTCTACCATGAGCCTGTCAAATTTTATCTCTCATCCTTAATATCAAGCATCATCGTTGACTCATACAAAATCTTCTGCTCAAACTTGATTCCAGATTTTTTTTTTGAAGCAGGAAATCTTCCAACCCAGCCTGGCTTACCTGTGTCAATAAATGAGTGAAAAAAACGTTGGTCATTGGTATATTTTACTTGTCTTCTGACAACTTTGGTTTATATATTTTAAGTACAAAATGCTTGCCCAATATAAAAAGAGGTCTTTGTCTGATCTTCAATCATCTTAGTTGAAAGCAGTGACATTCACTATGTATATTTGTTGATGGCATTGTCTGTATGAAGAATTAATAAATTAATCTAGCTTTTTGCATATGATGAATTTCACTTTGATGCATGAATGCTTTGTTAATCTTTATATAATAAATGGTTCAAACAGTAGAGAAGTAATCTCTTAAAATTATATTGTCAAGGATATTACACAGTTTATCAACCATAAGTAATAATAAAAAGTTGTTTCTATGACAACCATGTTTTACTATTAAAGTTCAGTGTTGCTAAATGAATAAATGTCATAACAATTCTATTAGCACTAACTTCACAAATGCGGGCATACATGATTCATCCCATACATAATATATGCAGCATGCGCAGTACAACATTATCTGGTTAAAATCATTAATACTTTATAGATATGTACATATATTTAGAAGCATCCTGTGAAGACAAACTTTACTTTAATAAACTTCTAAAAGAGGTTACATCTAATTTTATCTTTTGTAGCATTAGCATAGGAAAAGAACAGATGTTCAAAAACATGACTTCCAGGTTCACATTAAAGACATTCCTTGCAGGTTAATATGCAATTAATTAAGCAGAGCATATTGCAAGTAGTAAACACAGACTCTGGCAGCATGATGACTAGTAGAACATCTGATGCCAATAGGCACTGGAAATGTGTCTAACCCCACTAGTATGCAAGTACTTCACTTTATTATGCCACACTAAATCACACATAGTGGACACACTGCCTTATCACTAATCATGTGTATGAGAAATGCTCATGCAGCATGTAAAAAATGTGTGTAACAGTGCATATACACAGGGGTGCACATAAGTGGTACTCTGGTACTCAAAAGGGGCCAAAAACTAGCGATGTGTACCTACATTATTGTTACAAAGCACATATGCATACTAACAACTTGGAGGTACTCCGTGTTTGGGCTGCCACAGCTAAATGTTAAATGTATACAATTTATGTCACTTGGATAACTGCAGGGAAATATGAATAACTATGAAAGGTTGCAGTAAGGGGTGTGAAATTGGGAATGTAAATCAATAAACCCAAAAAAAAAGATTGGACCTCTAAGGTTGTTGGAGATCTGGGGGATGAAAATCAGAGTAGGCATATGTAAGGGTAAAATCTGACAAGAGAAAAACACTGTATGACCGCTGGAATATGACTATGAAAGGATTACATTTGGATTGCTGGTAGTCTTAGGGGTTAGATACTGACCCAGAGAGTGTCAGGGTTTTACTACTGAGGTATAAGATCTGGGGGTTCAAATGGTGTTGTACTGTAAGAGTTACATTTGACCCAAAGCCAGCTGTTGGAGACAGGTAATCAGAGGCTAAATAAGGAACAGGGAGGTCCATTTGCATTTGAATCTACCATGCAGGAAGCTGATGCAGAGGACAGTGAGAAAGTCTACCCTACATATGGGGTAAGCTCATTAAAAAGTTATGTGCACCCATGCATATACATTAACAGTGCACCCAGGTGTGAAGAAGAACAGGATTCCTTATGGCTAAGGGTTACAAAGCACTTATAGTGTAAAGTCTTTAGACACTGCATGTCACAGTGGGAGAATGTCACATCTCATAATCCAATATTTGCAAGACCCTGCCTAGTCTACCTTCAGTATACAATAATAATGGGGAAGGGGTGGCCGTTACAGATTGTCTCAGATCTGGAAGGACCTGTGTATCTTGCAGATACCATACTCAACCATACCTAAGTTTGACTGAGCAGGTGGACATGTAGACCCCTGAACAGTTACATGTAAGTCAAGACATTATTGGTTTCTTTTTTATTACACTTATTTTTTTTACTTTGGAGAACCCTATGGTGGGCAGTACTTGTTGAGGGCAATGCAGCTAAATATGACCATTATTAACCTAGGGGTGAGTTAATACTATGTCATATATCTACATGCTATTCACACATACCATGCATAGGCTTCCTTCACTCCATCACCTCATTCTTTATATTTGGCCATTACCATACTTACTATTTCATTATAGGTCAATACAGCTTTTGACACTATCGTTAGGAAACATGAGGTTTCTTTTTTTCCCCTTTTTTTTGAAGATTGTAGTACTTTGAGTCACAGGTGGTTTTGATATGTATATCAGATACCCACAGGTGTCTGCTATCTCAGCATATATTAGGGTAGTTAGTTCACACCCAGCACTTCACTGTTCACTGAACTACACCACCTTGCCACTTATATAGAGATGTTGAGGACCCCAGAACTGACACTGAGTTAGGCTACTAAGGCTACTATTTTGACAATGATGTACACTCTGTTTGACTAAATCTTGAAATACACTGTTGACACTAAGGGCTTGTTTCCACTATATGTCCACTAATTGCAGTGCTTGGCAGGGATCCTGACGGAGTACATAGACCTTACCTGCTCAGCGGATGCTGTGTTTAGACATCCACCGATGCAGAGGCTCAACGTACTTGACTACATTCAGCCCTGCATCGGCGGAACAGCTCGGCGCAGTGAAGACACAGCATCTGCTGAACAGGTAAGGTCTATGTGCTCTGTCGGCATCCCCGCCAAGCAATAAGCTTAGCGGAGGGGGTCCTGATGTATAATGGAAACATAGCATTACTGTGTTAATAATGATTTTGTTGTATATACATCATATTTCCTTTGGTTCAATGACTGCAGCAAGGCATGGCCGTCTCTGAGACCCATTATCATGCTCCATGGGGTTTCCCCTAGGGATCCCGCCTCTCACTCACTTATGCTGCATCTCTGCTGTGACACTGGCTCAATCATGAATTTGGATACATCTATACTATTGGGTTTCGATACTAATATTTGCTGTAAATTGTAGCAACGCTGACATCTCCTGAGGAAACCAAAATGGTGAAACATGTTGAGACAAAGATCAGCTTAAGAAATATTATGTTAAAATCATGACCAGCAAGAACATTGTTTTAATGTGATATATGAATTATTATCTGGGTTATGTATAATATTGTATATACTTTGAGTAATACTTTTTCAATGTGATCATTTATATGCACAGTGTGATCAACTATTGTCTAAACCATCTATTTTAATAAATGGAATTTATTTCATACTTGTTTAATATTTACATTCATATAGCAGTCCTGTGCCCCTCAGATGGACGCATCATCCATTGGTAGTGTGGTGTGTACTCTATCTTCAGGCTGAGTTTCCTTCTTCTTCAATTGAGGTCATAGCCTGGGACTGAGACTGTTGAGAAGGAATAGAAGAAGCAGTTGAAGAAAAAAGACCAACTGGAACTTAAGGGGTACGGGACTGTTCCTTCACATTGATTTTCTGCAAGTACTGCTCCCAGTGGGCTGGTTAATACAGACTGAAATGTCTTCTTAAAGCTGTTGTACCTACTTAGGTGTCGCTCTTTTCACAACTCATGCATTGGAGACAGAGGCTGGAGAATACAAAATTGTTGCCAGACATAAAAAAGTCATCATCAGACATCTTACTGCACATTGTCATAAAATGTTTAGTAAAATAATTTTGTAGACTCCTGTATTTTAGAGTTCATAGAGGTGTTCATTGGAGTAGTGAATATGATGACATATTAGTGGAAGTAATTACAGTGGATGAGAATGGGTTACTCCTTATATTGGAAGAGGTGGAAGCCAATTGACTTCTTCTTGTAAGTGCCCTGGATGTGAACTGCTGTGGGGTGGTTCACCTCTTAGAATTCTACTACAGCTGTGTGCCTTTAGTCCTAGCAAACATTTTTAGGGAGTAACACCTGGTGTATTGGGGGTTTAAGTGAAAACATGTTGGTTGGGTACATACCCAACAGCAAAATTTATATATAAATAAAAAAAGAAAGAAAACCCCCAAAACCATCAACTCAAAGGAATTGATGTGATGCACTGCTAGGTCATCCTTAAAAGTACCATTGGGTATCAATTATGTGTGAACACAGAGAAAATTTGCCAGAAATTAGCAATCCACCGCACTGTAATTCACCGAAATTTGTACTCAAACATCAGCGTACTGATGCCTTTCTCCCCCTATAAAGTAAGCACAAATACACAGTGATAGTATCACCATGCCAAAAATAAAGTATTTTTTTCACAGTAAAATGAGAGGGAACTAAAGTAAGCAAACTATAAGAACTATAATAAAATGACCTTAGTATAATTACTTATTATATATAAGTATAATTGTTTTTATCAGTATTGACTTCTAAAGAATTTGTGAATATAACAAAAAATCATATTACCCCATGCCTGTGTTATAGAAAACCTACTTTTTTTGTCTCATAAATTCTAACTTTTTTAATCAAGTGCTTTCTGTTAAAATGTCCACTTTTACATGATCAGATGAAAATGGGAATTGCTGCAGTCTATTAATTTATCAACTCGCAAGATTGCAGAGCACATTATATTTTCAATTCATATCCAAGATTTTATTTTCTAAACACATTTCAGTAGTTATGTTCACTACAGGCCGAATTAAACAAGGAGGCAATCCTAATGAATTGCTGATAATGACAGCGCACATATATTTAATTCTAATATCTTCTTCTTGATGCAATACATCTTCATTTTTCTTTGATCTCCAGACAATAAATGAAGCAGTAAAACTCTAAAATGAAACCGATCCTACCTGAATTTTAAATACCACTGATCCTGCAATTACATTATCTCTAGACTGTGTGACATCAATTCTGTGAGATAACTACTGGGTGGAAAATAAAACTCCAAGTGTTCAATTTGAGTGGAAAATATTTATGAAACAGTTTTGTTCACCACACGTTATTGTGATATTGTTGTAATCACAATGTGGTGACAATAAATCAGCGTTAAGAAATAGAAAACCATACTACATTTTGTACAGTCTGAAAAAAGAGGGGACAGTCATTAATTTTATTCATGTACATGTTTGTATAAACTATAGCTTGAGCTACAGAGCACTGTGAATAACAATCTATGTTTTATTATGGAAGATATGGAAAGCCTTTGAAAAAAAAAAATTGCCAAACAGAATTACAAATATCCTATGTCCTCTGGCAACCCCCCCTCCCCAACTTTAAAAACCTGACCCTAAATATGATATAACATATGTCCATTTGTCCATAATTTGCATTAAGGGAAAATGCAAACATGAAAAAGCATGTTCTCCAAAAATGTATTCATGTAATCTAGTGGCAAGGTGTTGAGCGTAGTAATTCAATGGCACTGACCATTATTCATTACTTTTGTATGTCACATAATTCTGACCAATTCTTAGTAGGTTCCACCTCTTTTAATAAAGTTTTTCCTACAACTCTTTCAGACTAAGTGCTAATTTACACCCTCAGTTGGAAATGCTGCAGTTCTAACTGTCCACCCATAAGAAAACATAGTCGTAGCCCATTCACAATGTCGTTGGAAAAATTTATTGTTTATGGCAACCAACCTCCTGGGAACTAAGTCCACCAAATGGTCTTCATGCTGTTACCCATGGGGACAACATGGGGTAAGTAGTCAGCGACTTGCCTGCCAACCACCTGCATAATCTGTGCAACTGGTTTACACAGTAGTATGTTTTAGAGAGGCTACAGCTGACCTTCTGAATACGGAAGTGTTTCATCATCATTGTAATCAACATTTTTGTAGATAAAGGCAATTTTGTGCAGTATACAGTAGATAAAAGCAGTGTAGTGCAGGGTATCCAGTGGTTAAAAACAATGTTGTGCAGTGTATACAGCAGATAAATAGAGATGGTCGAATTTTTTTTCAAAAATTCTACCATTTCGCCGGT
>CM070033.1:51901008-51918318 GCA_036250615.1 Ptychadena robeensis | reverse complement strand
CCCCCCCCCCTTTTGCCGGTGAGAAGAAGTCTATAATTTTTCCTCTGCCTAGACCTTTACGTGCCCAATCCAGTCGGAGGAAGAATTTTATTTACTAGAGATCGGGTAAAGACACCCAATCTCTAGCATAGTACCGACCTACGCCACTTCCGGTTTGGGAACCAGGAACTGTGCGTTTCATATACCAGAAGTGACATTGCGGCATCATTTCCAGTATAGTGCCCATTCAAATTCCCTGAATTTGATGTTTTCCGCGAACAGGCAGACATTTTTAAAAGTCTGATTCGCCTGTTCGCGAAAGGACACGGTCGATGTTAGGCCATCATTAGTAATGTGATCAGCCAGAGAAATACCGACACGTCTGTTCTCTGGCTGACGGAGATTTGGGGGCGACATGGATCTGCCGCTCAATTTTGGCACCCTTGCTGCGTGTATGGGGGCCTTTTGAGTAGCACAAGGCTATTGCGTACTTTCTTTGAATACAAAATATTTATATAAAGTTATAAATAAATTTTATTTAGAATAAAATATCTTAAAATTTTAACATACAGGAGATGCATATTACTTTTCAGCATAAAGATATAAAACAATTTGAGCATTGGCTGGGTTTCGAGGATGTTTAAGGATTGTTCCATCCTTTACCTAATAGACATAAAAATTCAGGTAAGGAAAAGGTCATCACCTTTCAATATATACCAGAAATACACTTTGTAAAGTTGGATGTGGTCTAAATTAATAATCAACCAGCTTCTCAAAAAAATAAAATGTCTCAGAGTAAGGAGTAGAGCTTTTAGCGGTGATTGCCAAGGTAATTATATAGCAAAAGGTGACTTGTAGCTTTGAAAGAAGTCTTTTTAGCAACAAAATCACCAGTGACTAAAGTGGTTACATCACTAACCACAAATTGGCATAAATCACTCTCATTAGTGACTAATAACTGCCAGAGAGATATCACCTTTCTGACCTGACCCTTAATGAACCTAAAGGTTGTAGTCATACCCCCATCTCTTTTCCTTCATTTGCTGCAACTACTTACTCAGAATATTAAGAAAAAACTATGAATTGTCCATTTGCATAACTATATATAGGAGAAAACAATTAATTAAAATGGTAAACAATCAGGCAAATATCCTTTATAATGAAACTCATAAAATGAAATCATCCTTATGTACTTAAAGCAGAATTGTGTCATTTAGCCATTGACATAATTGTAGAGCATACTTGCACACAATTACAAACTTAATTTTTGAAGTAACCTCCATCAGCAATGTGAGGCTCTCACTTCTTCTCATCACTCAATAACAATCACTGCCATGGGGCATTAACTGATGAGAGGACAAGTTGATTTCAGAGACAGAGTCAAGCAGAGTGGAGTCAACTAGTCACCTCTCTGTGCACGCCGGCTGGAGCACAAGGCCACCTCTCTGTGCACGCGCTGACCAGTGTTCATGCAGTGTCTGCTCTGATCTGATGATGGATGACACAGATACAAAATCATTATTTGCTAATGCCCTGCCATAATCTCTGGAACATCTTCCAAGTCATATTTCAGTTGTTGGTTGACCATGGAAGATGTAAATCCTATACATTCTTACAGATGCCCAGATTGTATACTGAATTGACATGCAAGGATACAAAATTTCAAATGAACTATACAAGTTTAATATTTTTCTTCTTTTAAGTTTAGTTCCACATTAACAAGTTTATTTTCAGTTTGTTACAAGCCTCTTAATCCAGAACCAGTTTCCATCAGGTGAATCACATCAACGCTGCTGTGTCCGTGTATGGTTAGTTTGCAGTTTTCTAGTCAGATCCCATTTTAAAATCCTCCCTTCTGGTGCTACCTGTAAGGGACTGATGCTATCCCTGGTACCCCCTGCTGGTGGCACTGTGGTTATGCCAACTGTGGGTAGTTTTCCTGGTCACCAGCAGGTGGTTTTTCATGTGTGGGCTGAGCTAAGTACACCTGCCTCATAAGGACAAGGCCTATATAGATGTGCCCCGCCCTTCTTCACTTGCCTTAGCACTGTTCCTGAATCTATACCTGTTCCTTATCTTATCCCTTAATCTATGGCTGTTCCTTAGTTTATACCTAAATCTATACCTGTTCCTGAATCTATACCCGTTCCTGATTTTGTTCCTGTTTCTGAATCTGCAGCTGACTCTTGAACCTGTAGTTGGCATCTTGTTGGTTTTCCATTAAACTTCAGCGTACCTCAACCTGTCTGTTTCAGTGTATGCCATCTATCCTGATCACCCCCTCTGTACCTATCAGTGACACTTCCCTTTTATGTTTCCCTCTTTATCTTTCTCAATTGGTTACTTGACTCCATCAGCTACTGAGCTCGACTTGTAATCCTTTTTTGTGCATTTGTGTAGCAGCTCCTAGAAACCAAGCCTGACCCTAGATCATTACAACTGTATTTACCATATTTTTCAGCGTATAAGACGACTTTTGAACACAGGAAAATGTGCCGACCATCTAGGGGAGCTCATATGTCTGTTCCCTGGATCTGTGCTCCCCGTACTGTGAGCTGGCCGACAGGAGCCAGAGGGAGAGGTCTTCATGATTGAAACCTTGAAATATATTGAAGCTGGCTGCTACTGATGGCAAGTGCTCACTAGTGACATTGTGGCTGAAATTGATATTTAGTTTTGGGGTGGGTAATGCAAAAAGGCCTAGACAGTTGGAGGTAAGAAGGGATTCCATAATCAGAAGGATGGCTAGAATCATGTGTCACCAAGAGCGGCTCAACCAAATGGTTTGCTGTCTTTTGGCACTTGACAAAGGTAAGTAAATACATTTAAAATATATGTTGTATGTATGTATAGCCTGGAGGAAATCAAAAAGACCTATCAAAAATAAGAAAGATGTGGATGCATGGCATGGGCATCCAGCAGAGATGTTAGAATGGGCAACAGTTAGGACATTTAAGTATGATTGGGACAATTAAAGACATGCACGAAAGCTAAATAAATGTTTAAATGTGTGTGTATATGTTAGGGTGTAAATATACGCTATGTCGGGAAGACTAGATAAATCACTTGGTCTTTTTTCTGCCAACCCTTTTTTATGTTTTTAATGTCAGAATTTGGGATATGATAAAATTAATTAACTAAACTGCAATTTCTGTCTCATAAGATGCAGGGGAAGGGGGCACCATTTGTATATTGCTTTTGCCATTCAACCTACCAATATTTCTCTTCCATTGATCGCATTTCTTTACCACTACACATACCTGATAGGAGTCAGCTACTGGAAGTAGATAAGTTGTGTAAGTTTGAGGAGGGTGTACAGGTAATAAATGAACGAACATTGCAAAGGAGAGCATTGTTACAGAATTACTAGGGGTACAGAGGTTTAGAGTGGAGTGCTAGGGTTATTAATGGGTTGGAAGGGTGTAGAGGTAAGTAGTCAGGGAAATTAGTGACAAGCTACCTTTACTGCTGTGGTTTTTCTTGGGTCTGTGCATTTATCACAGAAAACCTTGCAACTCTTTATTCATATCACTTCTGTAATTTATTATTATTTTAAAACTAGGAATTTACTTGTTTAAATGTCTCTTGTCACTACTGTATATATATTTTTTTATATCTGCATACTGTCAGAGCTTTATGTACTTCAAATTGTTTTCTACTTAACTGTGTATCTAAATCAAATCTCTTAAATTAAATGAACTTGTGGGAAAAAGAGAGTTAGTTATTTAGCTTTTCAAACCAACAATGGAAGAAACTAAAACAAAGCTTTGCAGGAAAGCTATCTAAAAATAAATGTGCTTAGGGATCATGGATCATGTACTGTGCCCTTCAAAAGCGGCAACATGATTTATGCCTTTAGATATTTTCAATAATATATTGAGCATGATTTGTGCCTTTAGATAAGTTCACAATAACTCATTGAGCATGCTCTAGTAATCTTTTGTGACTAAACATGCTTTGTGTTGTGCCAGATATCATGTGTAATCATAACTTCTATCAGCTTAGCAGAAGGCAGTCATCATTCACTAGGAGATAACACTGTGACAGGATATGACTGCAATTATTGTTATTATTCAGATGTGAGCCCTTAATGCAAAAGTTTCTTGGTAAAGTGATTATCCTTACATTAAAAGTAGCCTTTTGTCTTGTGCATGATCACTTATTTTTCAAATGTAAAGCATATATGCAAATCTTAAATATAACTTTACTAGTAAAAGTATGTTTATAATGAATGTTATTTTTAATCGCTGTTAGTGAGAATGCAGTGTGTTATCATTTGAAGGCGTGTGCATTCCGGTTGTGCAAAGATGGATCTAAGATGATTGAAGAGTGTGCATGAGACTCCAAGGTTACATCCCGTGGGTTTACCTCATTGGTGAGAACAAATTAAAAGGCAACAAAATTACATGTCTGCCATCAAGTAGGGATCATGTTGTTGAGCTGAAGTGTTATTTTGCTTTGTGTTCCCATAACACATCTGATAAATATAGGTAGCCAATAGAACTTTAAAGTTTTAGCTCATATCTGAACCTTGTTGGCACATATCATTTATTTGCAGATGTCTAAATAAATAAACTAGCCCAGTCTGTGCTTGCAACTTAGCTTTAGCAATGACGAATAGTGATGAGTGGCATAGGCAAAATTAGGATTTGTAACATTTCGAGAATAATTCTACTAATATTCGATTTTGTATTTTTCATAAATACGAAATTCACATTATCTTCAAAATGAATGGTCACATGTGGTAACTCTTATCGCATTGCAATTATATTATCCAATGCATGGCCATAAGCTTGCCAGTGCATAATAGCTGGAATATTCAAAATTGCGCCATATTCTTAAAGTTCGTGAATAGCCGATATTCAACAACAATATTCGAAATCTAAATATTTGAGCTCAATAAAAATGATGATTACTTACTATACCTCTGACATCAAGAAGCCCTCATTAAGAAAAATGCATAATTATACACAATATGAGTTTGGCTAAAGAATACACTGCCCAGTACACCCAGGCATGTTGTTGGAGATTTTAATCTATTGTCAAGCCTTATACAATTGATTAAAAAAAACTGATTAGAAGTCAGAATTTCTTTCTGCTGATTTGTTTTATTATGGAATGTCACTTGTTTTCTTTTCTTTGAATGTTGTTTTATTGCATTTTCTTATGTTTTATATTTCATGTTTGTATTTGTTATGAAATTAAGCGCTCTTGCAAGGTCCAGATTTCTGTACCAAAAGCGCACCATAGACTTCAATGGAATTTTTTTAATGTTGTAGCCCTGTAACTTCCCAAAATATGTCCGTACAAGGGTCTAGTAGACATCCTGAATATAATAATGTTTGAAACACACAATAATGTAAAAAAAATGAATAAAAGGTATAATCTGAATGATAAAATCTCTAAAATACTTATTTGGTATGAAAGATTTCAAAACAGTCTGTATTCATATTTATGTTTTGTTTATAATAAAATATTTATTACAATTGGAAATGTGTTTTGTGTTTCTTTCATTGAATTGTATTGGATACAGTTATCACTGTATCCAATACAATGCCCTCTGGCACCTTCTCTCCTCTGGTGTCATGAGCACACCAGGGGAGGGAGGGTTAACTTTAAACCACACATCTGGGGAATCACACTCCCCAGGGGTGAAACTTCATAGAAAACATTTCTGGTGTGATTTACATTTGAATCTCCCACCGCCCCTCTGATGTGACGTCATCACATCACTCTGGGAGGAGTTGGGGGACATTGGCTTCAGTGAAGAAGCCAGCTCCAATCTTCGCCGGACGGCACCATCTCCTCCAAAGCAGTACTCACAGGACAGGACGATATGGTGCCAGCAGAAACGCTAGAGGGTTAATAAAGTTTGATTAAAACAAACTGCTAAATTTGTATATTGATCTGTACATAAGCACAGCAAAAAAAGGTTATAAGGTAATAAGGGTACTAGTGACCTCTTGTTAAGGGTAACAGCAGGGAGAAAAAAAAAATAACCCTGAAACCTTAAAATAACAATGCATACTCAAATGTATTAAACCCATTAAAGCCATTGTTTGTTCACTTCCTTTAGGGCAAAAGACTATTTTGCCATGGGTGGTCATGCATTCTAAGTTTGGTTGGCAGAGGTGGGAAAGCTTGTCCCCTCTGCTTCTCCCCCTACTCTCCACCAGTGGCTGGTAGCTCTGTGCAGATAGTAGCCCCAGCAGATAGTGATAGGAATCCATCCGGCCTCCAAGGATTATGTATATGTCTGTACCAGCCTATCTGACAGAGATCTGTTTGGACCGGAACAGAGCTGCAAAGTTCTCTGTACTTGTCAGCTGGAGCTTTATACACAGCTCCGGCTCTACAGACACACAGCAGTTATCTTCCTTCTGATACTGATGTGAATGTCAGAGTAAGGAGTAGAAAGCTCACAGCTTCACTGCCTCCTTTAACTCCCGCTCTGATGATCACTCAGACTTTCTTTTTCCATACACTTTTTCCCCAAGATAAGACTCTCTGGTTGATGGTACATCTTGGCTAGAGTGTCATGTGCATATAGCAGAAAATTAGAATGCTACTTTATACTTATTTCAGGTACCAGATAAAACAGCTATGCATATCAAAAATTACCAATCACTCTAAGGCACTGTGAAAAACATACCCAGGCTGTACATGGCACTGTGGCTCTCTGTAT
This sequence comes from Ptychadena robeensis, assembly GCA_036250615.1. Lineage (NCBI taxonomy): Eukaryota > Metazoa > Chordata > Amphibia > Anura > Ptychadenidae > Ptychadena > Ptychadena robeensis. Next base: position 51,911,654 of record CM070033.1, on the reverse strand, counting down.
GTTCACTAGCTGTATGCAGGGTACAAAGTACAATGTTAGAAATATTGGAAATCCTTTTTTTGTCACCTGATGCTAGCAACATGAAGGTATTGTTTAAGACAAATTACAAAATAAGTTATTTCTATTTGCTTATTAGAAAGGTTGATCAGGGCATGTTCACGTGGTCATTGAGTTACTGTTATGATAACCAATGATTATGAAAAATGCTACATTTGGTCAGGGCATATATGTGCTAATGACTTCTGGTATTGAAGGAGTTAGACCACTTATCATTTAAACCCCTGACAGCGTTTCACATTTATTATGCTTGCTGATGTGTTTATATATTGACTATATTGTAAAATATTGACCATTTTATTTAATTTCTTATTATTACAACCTAGCAGTCTACCCTTTATTAGATTTTTGAGAAAAAAATCACATGTATATTTACATTACCTATTCTTCAAGGCTCTGTCTGCATTTAAAATATTGACATACTTTTATTTAAAGGATATTTCACATGCCAAAAACAGATCTTTATACATGCAGTACAATGAGAAATGTCTCTCATGCATGGCCTTGGGCTAGCTTAGTTATGTGCATTCAGAAGGAAATGGTCAGTAAATAAAGCAATTGTACTGTCAAAATTTCCCAGCAGATGTGTCCTCTTTTTCTGGTTCATCAATCTGTGCAGTTCTATTTTTGGATCTTTTCTGTCCTTAAAGTTCAATATAAAATCTGCCCTTAAAAAATAGGCAATGGCACAGCACGTACTGTATTGTACACGGAAAGGTCTAAAAATGAGTGTAGGTATTCCAGCCTCACCAAGAAAAAGTGAATTATGATGCTTGACACACATTACAGTCTAGGTTAGAATTTCGAGCATGTTTAATAAAAAGAGCACTTTTGCAGTACAACTTTTCCTTCTATTATTACTGAACAAATCCCACACAAATACGTATGCATATATCTGGATGTGAAAATCTGCATTCATATTGCCACTAATGAATCAAATTTGTGTTATAAAAGAAGCTGAATACTGTTTTAATGATCAGCTTTTCTTGTATATGTTACTATTAGACCCTTGAAACAGTGTGCAATAGATTAGACTTCACTGGTTATGATTTCAGAGCACACATACACTGCGGAGTCTGAATAAGAATATGATACAGTCTTTTGCAAATTGCTGTGTTGTGTAGGACTGCAAAAAAGGATATCATTGAAATTCATATATCATCCAGCTGGCTGCTGTATGTAGTGCAGGTATATTTAAGAGTTATTTCATTTGTATTATCTAGAGATCATACATCATTTGTATTCTAAATATTGGAATAAAGGTTATCTGTGTTTTTCTTTATTTGCACTTTCTTTATTTTTACTTATGTCTTATAAACTAAGATAGAAAATGTCAAACAACAAATAAGACCTGCACTTGCACAAACTGCACAAACAACAGGATCCACATAGACTTCCTCCTAGTCTCACACAGTGTCTAATTTGGATACACTGGTGCTGGAACAACCCAAAGACCATCTCCAAAGGCCCAAATATACCACCATCACAAGAATGTCTGCACTCGGAAATAAACTTCTCTATTGTTTAATTGACAAAGGGCACAGCATGACACCAACTCTCCAGGGGGTATTTTCACTCCTACTGGAGCTTACTCGCCATTACTCATGATTAATTCACTCCAGTAAGTGTGAAACCAATCAGAGTGATGAGATCCCCTGGAGAGTTTGTGTTGTAATGTAGATTAAACAAAAATGTTGAATTTTATTTTATAAGGGTCAATATGTTGCATTGCTACATATTGACCCTATAAGCGTTTTGCCCATGGTGTACTTTTTTTTAATTGTAATCTGCCGTGATTCTCCGCTCTCCCTCCCCTTTAACATCCTTCCATCCATCCTCCGTCTCATCGATGACACTAGGGATGTGCTAGATAAAAGGTGGCACCGCCTCCATGACGTGGAGGGCAATTGTGCCGCCCCCTGCCTCTTCTACAGGTCTGCAAATACCCTCCACCCCCCTCAACGACAAAGTAAGTTTGCGGGATAAGCAAACTTACCCCAAGCTACACTCTGGATAAATGCTCAGGGGGTTAAATTAAAAATTGCAGTATAAAGGAAAGGAAATTTTTATAAAACGTATGTATGCATTATTGTCATGCTTCTACAATACAGAATGGTATTTTCCATTTTCATTCAGAGGAGCATTTCAAATGAAATATTTAAACTCCCTAGCGCACTGCTGAGGTCCAGAAAAAGCACACCATAGACTTAAATCGAATCTCCTGAAGGCTCCATCTTGCTGTCCTGTCAGTCCTGCAATGTACAACATGCAGCTGTCCGGCGAAGATCGGAGCCGTGGCAGCGCAGAGAGAAGACCCCTCTACCCCTGCCTGGGGGGGGGGGGGGGCACTGGACGGCCTGGTCTCAGCAGCAAGGTCAGGGGCATTTAAAGGAGAACCCTGCCATTTTATCTGTCAAAGTAGCATAACTTTCTCTACTCCAAGCTATGGTTGACAAAGAGCCTCTAGAGCAGTGGTGGGCAACTGAGGTGATATGGCGGGCCACAAGTGTGGCCCTCTGCATCACTTAAGGGCCTCACAAAACATGTAGGACTGGCAAAGTTGATTAGGAAAGCCGGGTCAGCGTGTGACCACTACACATGGTGATATATGGAATGCCCCATATACATCAACAAAGGTTATGTGCCCCATAGATATCATTAAAGTAGTCTAGCGGAAGCATAGGCACTAAGGCGCCCAGGTGTCTGGGTCACTCATTAGCTTTCACATATGCCAATTAGCATGCTCAGCTGGAGGCTCAGCAAGTCCCTCTCCTCCTCTTACCGTTCTAAGTAATTCCCAGGCGAGGACATGTCGGTGGAGGATCGGTAAAAGGGTGAGTTCCTATGCCATTTGTATGAACAGGTTTTGGGGGCTGCAAGTAGAGAACCAAGGAGGGCTGCCAAACAACACCCATAGGGCCGCATGTGAGGGAGGGGACTGGCGGTGGGTGGAGGTTCCTCTCTATCACCATCATAATGAGCTCAAAAACACCATCCAAAACATTTTGCTCAAAAACAATAGCCCCATTTGTATGACTGAGGTCGGTTGGTGTGTGGGAAGTAGTAGATACTCTAATTTTGTTTGAAAGTCAACAATATCGACTTTGTGGGTTAATTGCAAAGATCCTGAGCATGGTAATGGGTATACTACAAAAAAGAAAGTATTGCTCTAATACAAACAGATTTTGCATAAATTAATTTCAAAGTCAAGTTGAAATGTTGCCTTCAACATTAAATTTAACTTATGCAAAACTACATAGCAATACTTCCCCCCCCTCCCCACACACACAAACCTTTATTACATCTTTAACAATTTTGGTTATGATACCATGCTTAAGTCAGCTAGACAAAAAAAGTGGACCATCTCTAGAGAGCAGATAATGATATTATGAATAAATTCAAAAGAAATGTGAACTTTTGTTTTCTTTAAGCGTCCAATGTGTATGGAGTTTTAAAAACAAAATGAATGTTCTTTTCCATGTTAAGAGAAAAAAAATCTAAGTTCACCTTACATTACACTTAAATAAAATGAACAGTGTTTACTGTCTACCAGTTCTTCATATGGAATACTTCAAAGTAAGTTTTTATTTTTCACTTAAATGATTTTAAGTTGGAAACTTCAATTAAAGTGAAGCATAACAGATGTATTCATGTCAAGGTGTATCAATAGCTTTGCAGTAAATCTATATATTAAAAGTGACAAGTCTCAGACGTTTTGAATAAAAGTTTTTACAATGAACATTCTTTCCTCTCTTTGTAAGAAAGTAAAACACTTTTTTGCAATGTTAGCCCATTGTTGCAACAGCAGACATCAAATCTTTATTTGTATGTGTCATTGTATATTGTTGGGCCAGTCTGCTCCATGGATGTCTTTGTTCAAGAAGTAAGTAATGCTCTATTTTGCCATTTGCATTACCTTTTTGTTTTTGTTTAAGCAAAATTATTAGAGGGATTAAATAGGATTATTTTTTTTCTTAATTTCCTATAAAGAATGTAGCATGTTACATGTAAAAATTATTTAGCAAACCCAAAAACAGTAGGTAATCATATTTTAATACTGTCTAGTTGGATCTTTACAAGGTAACTTTGTGCTGGTAGATGGTGGTTACTGTACTTTGTGTCTGTAGTTTTGGGCCTGCAGCACAGGTTAAAATTTGTAAATGTTGCAACAGAGATGAAGTAGTTCTAAGCACTCTCTGCCTTTAGGTTGTAACCACGTTCTCTGTAAAATCAATAGAGTAAGATTTTGGGCCAAAGACTGCTAAAATTTGCTTTGGCCTTGAGTTATCACGCAACACACATCTAGAATACCAAACTTCAACATAGAAAATCCAATTGCTCATGACAACCACATTAATTTTACCATTTGCAGTTTAAAGCAGTCTTTATTTAAAATGATAATAATAAAAATGACTGCTACTGGTTTCTGAAGGTCATTGAGGAAGATTTGCACATTATTCTTTCAGAGTTTTTAAAAGGGTGGAATAGCTTTTATCTAATTAAAAAAGCACATTTACTTTTGTTCATATTTTTTATGATTTGTTTTTATTTTTTTTATGTTCAATGTATATGTTCCTTACATATGTTATCTATAAGACAAACATCTTTTTATTTTTATCTTTCTGAAGTACACTACTTTTAGTTATAGTTGTACATTAAAAAGATTTTTGTTTAGTAGAGAGCTATAACAGTGGTGAACCTAATTATTTGTAATGCAGCCTCTATTTTCCTTTGTTCTGATGTTTGTTCCAGTTCAGTAGCTGCAGTCACCACTTTCAAGGACAATTTACAAAATGCAAATTAGGCTACCTAAACTGCAGTAGACAGGTGGATATATAGTAGGTTCGACCAGATTGTGATGGTTCACAACATTTGTTCTGAAATATAAGCATTGAAATGTAAAAATACTTTCAGCCCAATACTTTGTAATGTTTAGCAGATTTTATGCATATTATTAAATGTTTCCAATTTTTCGGATTCAACATCACTTTATTCGTTTTTCCACATAACATTTACATTCATAAAAATAATCACTTACATACTAAGTTTACAATGTTGTAGTCCAATGCAGCCCCACAATATTATCATACCCGTGATTTTGGTCTTATTATGTTTTGTTTTATTTTAGTATCCCACCTTCCTCCCGTACACCTTTTATTGTAAAAGATGTCCCATTGTTCCCAAATGTCATTGAATATCTTAAAACAAGCCGTTAGGTACTCCATAGTTCTAACCTCCATCCTCCATTACTCTCGCTAGTAAATCACCTATTGTGGGGGGGGGGGGGGGGGGGGGGGTGTTATGATCTCCAGTTTTTTAAACATCTTGTTGTTATGACTCTCCAGGGTCCTCTGGATCACATGAGCTTCCCCACCAGCATAGCCCTGCTCCTAGTCAGAGCTCTGCTCCCATTTAAAGAACTGTTCCAACCCCACAGCAAAATGTGCAATTACCTAAAAGGATCAGGCGCTCTGAACGTCTTCAGCAGGCAAAGCCACCTGGATTGTGAGACACTATAGTGGGCGCGGCCGCCATCTCTCTGCATTTAAAGAGGAAGGGTGGAACAATACAGGAAATCACCTCCCTCACAGGGAGGGACCCTGATTAACCATTGCCTATACAACTTGTCCCCCTGATCCAGTGCTGTTTGATCAGTGTTATGTGCAGGTTAATCTCTGAGTTTTGTCTTACCGTGTACCGACCTTGGCTTGTCTACCGTTTATCCCGTCTTCTCCAATCCCGACCCGGCTAATTACCGATACCTCTTTGTCTGCCGCCTGCCTCGACCCAGATCTGTCTTAACGTTTTACAAAGCCAGCCTCCAGCCCTGAACCCTAGTCTGCCACTTGACCTCGCAAGGTACCCTGACCCAACTTCCACCTGATATCTCACCCACCTCACGGGCGGTTCCTGATATTACACACTACCTGGGGGGTAGCTCTGGGGAAGTAGGTCCTGGCAACTGTGTGCAGCTAAAGTGATAACTGGTCCCCCTCAAGGGGGCTGGTTCTGTCTCCCAGGAGGGGGCTCCGGCAGAAACCCCACGGCTGCTTAGTTTCCCTGCTCCCAGAGTCCCCTGAGCAAAATACCAGGAGTGTGTCTCTCGCTACTGCGGTAACACTTGTTGCAGCAAGTATGTGTTGGAGCATTTTTTTACTAAGGTTAGTAAACTTAACCCCCAAAAGGTGTGTCTTAATGTCCAATACAAGTTCCCTCTCCACTAGCCTCCCCCCCCCCCCCCCCCCCCCCCCCATTATTTCATTTACCCCTCTCCACAGGCTATCCAGTTTCGGGCAGCTCCAGAAGATGTGCTCTAGAGTTCCCCTACTCCTCTTGCATCTCCAACAATGGTTGGAGGCCTGAGGGTATATCCTGTGAAGCCTGTCAGGGGTATAATAGTATATAATTATAATCATTATACATGTTTCCAATTTTTCAAGAATAAAGCAAAATGGAGGTGATGACCTTTGTTAGTCTTGGTTAAAATGAAGTTAACCTTCTAAAGACAACATCATTTAGTGTTCTTTAGTGTTGTTCTTCCCTTTTAACTTCAGCCTGGAAGAAAATTAACTTTATATCAAAAGTGAAGGCTCATTAATTTATCAAGGGGTCTATCTAAAAAATTTTTTTTACAGAATTAAAATAACTTTTGGACATTACTTACATATTCTTTCAAAGCATACAAATGTGTAAATCTTCAATTTGTATAACTCATGTCTGAAAACAATATTATTATATGATAGTATGTGATACAGTCAAATATACAGACCAAATGAGAATCCATCACTGCTGTCCTCGTCTACAGTCACCACCAAAATTATGTGATCACCATCTGTACACCTCTCCTTTTATTACCTGACTTAACTAAAGTTGAACTTGTGATTAGAAGAAACCAAAACATCTACATCTAGACAGAGAGATAAGGACAAGCTAAGGATAGGATGGGCGATGCTCCTGTCTTTAGTAGTCTCCAGTTAAGACAACCTACTTTGACAGCAAGTAAAGTTAGATATTCTTCCAGAAATCTTGAACATGTACAACTGCCTGGTCCAAATCATGAAATTTCATAAGCAGAGACTCTTAATGAGATTCCTAATTTTGACATGCTTATGCAATTACATGCATACTGAAACAGAGCCAATCAAATCTACCTGCACAGTTTGAGTAGTTTCAATCTGCATGTAAGTTACATATGAATGTGTAAAGCAGCATCCCATTAAGCATTTCTACTCCCATTTTTGTAGGAGATGGTCATTTAAGAAGCGGTGTAAGACTTCCAAAGTTTCCTTGGGCATGACAGACCACTGCAGTGGGACATCATTGATACCAAGAAGAAAAGAAAGAGTACAGTATTTATAAGTTTGCATATTTTTACCAACATAATCAGAGTTGATCTTGATGCTAACAGGAGATTGAAGATATGACCTTCTTCAATATTTTTGTACCTTATTTGCCCCTGCACCTAAAGAAGATTTTTTTAAGAGTAATAAAGGGTTGCCAAAAAGGGGTGTGAAATATACAAATAGTATTGTACAAGAAAGGGTACTTGTCAATCAATCCTAGAAGATGTTACCTCCTGGTCAGTATATTACTTCTCTCTTCAAAAACTACAGTGAGGAGAGTATATGACTAGCAGCCATATATCTTTGTGGAATACATGGAGATTAATGTGCAAAGCAAAATAATGATCATGCTATAGAGCTCTATGGCCTTTGTAGCCCATATACTTTCTGCAATACCATGCATGGTTACTCATAACCTCTAAGATTATTGTTTTCATTGCTGGAAGCTTGTGAAGGGTATGTTTTAGTTATGTCTTCCTTCCCAAATCTCTTTTGAGGTGGACAGAGAATAAGTTGCATACACTGCCACAGCATATAATCAATAATCAGTAATTACATTATCCAATGAGGAAATCCACATCAAGTCCAGATCAGGTAGGACCGTTAGCAAATCCTGTTCCAATGTTAGTTGGAAGTGTTTTTGCATGGCAAAATTTGAAATTTTTATTGTATATTTTGTATAGCTCAGAAACGCACTCTCCTGACAGAATACTGATTAGAATACTGATAAAATAACATTTATGAAGTTATTGAAGATGAAAACAAGCATGGCTTTCCTAAAGATACTTGGGACAATACAAATGCTCCAGGATACCTTTGGAGAAATCACTGATGGAACTAGGATTAAACAAAGGTGCAAAAAATGCATTGAAGATTTTATACACGTTTGTGGGGACAGCAAAACAGAAAAATTTTATATCTGCTACAAGAATTAATAGCAATGAATCACAAATACAGCAATCAACTGAATGGGAATCAATCAGAGTGCTGCCAAATGTGTGCAACCAGTTTTGAAAATGACTCAATCATGGGCAGATTAGAAGAGACCAGTTTATACTTTAAAACAAAATAATGACCCGAAGGACTGTGCAACAATTTCCCTGATATCACATACCAACAGGATTATGCTAAAGATCATCCAACACTGACTACAACCTTTCATTTATAGAGAATTGGCAGATGTTAATTCAAGTTCTTTATACATGGTAAAAAAAACAAATTATAAAATGTATTTACATTGTAGAAAAGACAAAACAACTGAAATTGTTTTGAGATGCATGATGAATAATTAAGAGAGCAAAGAAATACAATATCTAAGTCAACATGTGCTTTATTGATTACAGCAAGTCCTTCAACTGTGTAAACCAAGTGCATTTATGGAATTTCCCCTGGTAAATGGGTGCACCTGAACATACCATTGTTTTTTTTAAAGTGCACACAAAGGTAAAAACAACAACAAAACAAATACCTCTGAACTGTCTTCATGATGAGAAGTGCTTTAAAATCACAAAAAATATATACTTCTCATCTGTGACAGTGGCCATGTTTAATGCTGTGTATATTCCAGTCTTCTGAAATAAACTGCAATAACATATGTTACTCCGTGTTGCACCAATTGCAGTAACATATGTGACCACTGGAGGCCATAAGATAGAAGATGTAAGATATATAGCTTTTAACCCCCCTAGTAGTTGTGACCAATCCAGTCTGCCAGAACCAGGATCTTCAAAACTTGCCTGTGGTCCTGTGTTGATTCTTTAACCAGCCGCAGCCACCGATTGATTCTGAGACCACCCGTTCTGTGTCATCGGTGACACTGGGGGGGGGGCAGGGGGGGTGACGTGCTATAGACCTCCATGTTAATTGAGGGGCATCGGTTTTCCAGCCCATCGATGACGCCAAAAATGTGTAAAGAGGAGTAAGGAGGGGCGAGAAAATCAAGTCCTGTGTACTCTGCTGCGATTGGTATCGGCTGAGCATAACTTCATTAGCTTAATAGAGATGTGATGATATGGGTGATTTTTATCTCTCAATAGTCTTTGTGAGGCAGCCACAGAGTTTCTAAAGTGAGAGGATAGGCGATGAGAAAAAAAAATATTACATTTAGGAAGATCATAGGCTGTAAAATACAACAAAAAGTTTCAGGAAAAAAATGATTGCAGTTGTTTTACTCCTAATATGTTTTTAGAATTTTTTTGCTCACATAATACCATTATCAATGTAACCATTAGTGATGAGCAGCACAGGCAATATTTGAATTTGTGATATTTCACGAATAATTCCACTAATATTCGTTTTTATATTCGGAAATTCGAATATTCGCGGTATGACCATGTATTGTGAAAATCATATTCACATTGCGAAAATCATATTCTTTAAATTGAATGGTCACATGCTATATTATTATTTTCGCAATACATGGCCATATTGCGAATATTCGGAATTGCGAATATCCGCCGACATATTCGAGATTTTGGCGAATTCTCGAATTGCCGATATTCGCAAAAAATATTCGGCATTAGAATATTCGAGCTCAACACTAGTAACCATATCAGGTCATGATTACCCTCCTGGGTGGTTAGCCCAAGTTAAGAAAGATAATTTTTAGTTGAAAAAGAGCCTCCACTCCAAACGCGTCCTATTGTTTCTATTAAGTCCCACAGCATCCCAACCAGGAAGTGAGGTCATCCTGGAAAGCAGATGGCCCTGAGAGATCAATCCTTGTAAACCTCTCTTAATGTGAGTATCTCGTCTGTTGTTTTGTTTTATTCTATTCCATTCCATATTATTTAACCACTTACAGTACCTTACTTTGTTGTACTAGGTTATGTGCCTCTATCCTTGTTCTTATCTGTCGGTTAGCCCGAGTTCACTGGGGGTTATTTTGTTAGTTTGTTTACTAACTATACCTACTCCAAGCTCATATCAGACACACTCACCTGTCCGGGTTGGAGCCTGCATTCGGCATAGGTGGACCAGATGAAGTAATCGATGACACTGTCAAGATTTCCAGCACATCTCATTTGTCAATGACGATGACCCCGGGGATGTTAGGGGGGAGGGGGCAGAATCTAATTAATCTGCTGCGGTTGCTCGTGGAAGGCTTTTAAAAAGGTGCACCACATGTGAAACGCCGAGGTGTTTAATAAATATCCCTACAAAATAACTACAATTAGAATGAATTATTTATACTACAGGGAGTGCAGAATTATTAGGCAAATTAGTATTTTGACCACATCATCCTCT
>CM070033.1:51864572-51898388 GCA_036250615.1 Ptychadena robeensis | reverse complement strand
GCATACTCACGCTGTCCCGTGTCCCCGACTGCGACAGCCTCCTCAGCTGCTCGCTGCTCGTTGTCCTTCTCCCCCCCCCCCGCTCCGAGTGACGTGATGACGTCACTCGGGAGGCGGCGAGATTTGTACAGAAATAGAATGAAAGCAGTTTTCTATGTAGAAAACTGCTTTCAAAACTCCCCCTATGTCTAAATATTGCCAGAATAAAGTCCACTGATGCCCCAGATGTGCCCCATTTGCAGTAACCCTTTCTTTCCTGGTGTGATTTATCACACCAGGTTAGAGAGGGTTAAGTGCAAATGGGAACATCTGGGGCACCCAGACTTTTTATTTTGGCATATTTAGTACATAGCAGCATAGTTTTTGTCCTAATTTTTGTGGGTTTTTTTCATTTTTTTATTTAAAAAAAATTTATTTTTATTTTACATAATTGTTTGTTTCAAACATTATTATCATCAGGATGTCTATTGGACCCTTGTACGGACATATTTTGGGAAGTTACAGGCCTCCAATATTAAGAAAAATTTACCATTGAAGTCTATGGTGCACTTTTGGTACAGAAATCTGGACCTCAGCAGTGCGCTAGGGAGGTTAAATGTGGAAGATCAATTCACCACTGCTCATTGGTTAAGGAACTCCAAGCAATCACATTTCCAGAAACCCTGGTTGAGAAAGACTGATTTCCTTTTATTTAGATTCATTTTTCTCTGATTAAATATCTAAATAACTACTATACATAAATGAAAACATGAAAATGCTACTTCTTGGTGTAGCTCTAAGTTGAAAAGATTTGTTAAACTAGTCAAAAGTTACCAACATTATTTGCTTCCAGTAGGTAACAGGTAGGGTTCTTATTAGACTATTACATGATACATTTTAGCAATAAAAGAGTGTTGTACTGTGTTGGCCATTGATGAATTCAGAGAGTTCAAGTGATATTCTTTATTGGTTAACTGAAGTCCTAATTTCTTCAGCTAGCCAATAAAAGGCATCACTTAAACTAAAAATTCTCATTATATATTTTAGTTATTTTACTTTTATTTAAGAAGGAAGATATTATAATGATAATTTTTACATTTTAAACCGGCATTTAAATATTATTTCAACTATTCATATTCACTTCTAGTGATGGCCGAACTTCGGCCATGTCCGTCCGCGAACGGGCGGAGCGGACTTTTAAAAAAGTCTGCCGTCCGCCCGTTCGCGGACAGATTCAAATTTCCCGCCTCTAGGAGGGGAATTTGAATCTGAAAACCCGGATGTGACGTCAGCGACGTCATATCCGGCACCTGGAACGCATAGTTCCTGGTGTGCTAACCGGATGTGATGTCACTGACGTCACATCCGGGTTTGCGAGCCGGTTTTTCACTGAAAGATCGGGTTCTCTACCCGGTCTTCAGTGAAAATATTATTCCTGCGGCGTGATCTCGCTGCTCATGATCCCACCGGAGGAAGAATAGAGGGCTCCTTCTCGCCGGCGAACAGGGCGGGTCGAACACCCTTACTGTTCGCTGGCGAGAAGGAGGCCGAACATGCTTGTTCGCGGCCGCCAGAAACCTGGACTAGTGGTTTAAATTTGTAGCAGTATCTCAGAATAAAGAAATACAAAGATAAAAAAATGCAGTGGATAAAAATGGCACCTAGAGTATATTGAAGCAGCAGATATCCAAGCTTAGTGGCACCCCAAGCATATTACTGATTAAATGTATTTTTCATAATTTACTTATTTAGTTTCATTATTCAAAATGTTCTGTAATACTAAAATGTTGTTATAAACCACTGCAACTTTATTTTTAATATCTTTATTTTCATAAAAGTGTATATAACATTTCTTTGATGCAAGTATATATATTCTCAGAATTAGTATAACTTACAGATGAACAAAAGACCAATGCTAGATTGCTTGCTTCCTATTAAAATGGTTTATTGTCCTTTGTGCCCACAAAGCTTTAGTGCCATCTCCCAAGAGAAAGCCTTCAGCGGTGTAGAGACACTTCAGAGCACAGCAAAGTACAGAATACAAGAATTATAAAACTGTCATAAATGTCAGAATGCATTGTAATCAGCAGAACAGTAACATTGCCTAGATACCAGCCATTTCATCTAAGGAATTCTTTATGGTCTGGTAAATGTTATTAATTTCCAGCTACATGAGAATGACATTTGAAAAATGAAAATACAATAAAATATCATATATTTACAACATCTATTTTATTAGCAATTCTTACACTTATAATGAGTCCAAAATTATTTCACCAAAACATAGTTAAGCAAAAAGGAGGCATCTTAAAACAAAAAGTAATTTACATGTTATCAGGAAATAAAAAAAAGAATGCATAATTTATAATATCACAATATGTGTCAGACATGTCTACTTTTGGAACCACTGACTAAAAGAAAATGACAATTTATTTTGACCTCACCTTGAGTTGACCGGCTAATCCCAAAAGCCTAGAGATTTTAAATTTTCATATACTGATTCTGTAAAAAAAAACAGAAAGTCTGAAGCTGCCTAATGTGGGTTGCGCGAAATGTCCCTGTAATATTTTGCTTAAAAATAAGTAATGGATTGGGAAATACATTGCATAGTTCGGATGCAATTTGGTACATTGCATTGATCTGCTGAGCGTTTACCCCGAACATAGCTTAGGATAAGTTTGCTTACCATGTAAACTCAACCACGCTACTTCTGGGATACTCAACCGATACCCGGTGAGCCCGCACAACACGGATAAAATGTGCAGAAGGTTAAAATACTGACTTATGGGTCTTACGAGTGCTCAACTTTCTTTTTTCTCTCTTATATTTAACACCAAGGAGCATTTATATTACCTCTCTATTCCCTTTACATGGACTATGCCAAGGACTGACATGAAACATTGTACCACTACCTAATGTCTCTGCAGTGGCACATCTACTTACCTTTCCATTAGGAACCACTACCGTTAATTTACTAACCCCCTGTTTTTAAACGCTGTTTATGCTGGAGTATAAGCTAACCCATAAGAAAACATGGTCACATTTTTGAACTAGCAAAGCCCTTAAACATGTATCACCAAAATGACTGGAGATAGAGATGTAGAGGTAAGGGAACATTTGAAAAACAAATAATTGCTCTAGCATTAGTTAAAAGTTAAAAAAGTTAAAAAAAATTGTTGACTTTAAACTTAATTTATGCGAAGATTTTTTGTGTTGGAGAAATACTTTCTTTTTTGTAGTGAACCATTAACCCATCTCTACATCTCCAGCAGGTTTTGTGACTATACCATGCTTATGGGGTTTGCAAGTAGCTCACAAATCAAACTAGCATAATTTAAAAAATGTTTTTACAATTCCTTCCTATAAGACGAGGCACCCAAATTAACAAACAAATTCATGGGTGGGAAGTGCAACAGCTAAGAGATGTTTCTGGATTTTACTTTTTTTAGGCTATCTAGTTCCCACTGGATTAGATGTCAACTTTATTTAAATTTTCAAATCACAAAACCTATTTAAAAATACTTAAGTGGACTAGTGTAGCAGTGTAATCAGTGAACAATGTTATCTGTAAAGCCCCCCATACACCTTTAGATCACTTTATATAATTTCCTTTAGTTCTTCCCAAAAACTATGTAGTGCTGGGTTCTCCCTGATATAATACATAGTAATTGGAAGGATTAGTAAGGTCCTCATATTACATGGTTTTGGTAGAAGAAAAGTTGATTGTACAGAAATGGTATGGTAAGATTGTAAGGTGTATGGGGGTCTAAGAGATACATAATAAGTAATAAGCATTTTTTAGGGTTGTAGGAACATTTGAAAAAAAAAACATTAAAAAACTATTTTGAATTCTTCTAAAAAGTAGTTCAAGTAAGGGGTGGCCAGCTTCCATGGACTTTAAAGGAGCATGTATATCAACAGGCTGAAAAATCAATTAAGTCTAGTGTCGAGCATGCAACACTCAAACAATAAGGGTGGGTTTCCTCATCTGTCCGGATCCCCTCCGCTAAGAGGGGCACATAGACTTTACCGGCTCGGCGGATGTCTGAACACAGCATGCAGAGGTTCAATGTACTCCTGCATCGGCTGAACGTCTCAGCTCTGTGAGAACACAGCATCCGCCGAGCAGGTAAGTGAATGTGCTCCGTCGGGATGCTTAGCGGAAGGGGTCCTGACGGATGTGGAAACATACCCTAAGGTATAGCAGGTCCATTTGCTTGAGAAGTTTAGGTTGTGGTGGTATTATTTTGAAACGTGACTCTACCCATCATCGTTTCCCAGCCCACATCGCCATTGTTGATGCTGACAACGTAGACAGGGGCGGGAGGAGGGCGGGAAATTTTAGCAGAATACAATGTAGGGGCTGTACGCTAGGGGGTTAAGCAAAAGATATTTTTTAGCTCAAAGCACTGACATCATAAATTCTGTAACTTACTATTCAGATTCTAACATCCATTTTACTGTACAAAAGGCAGTAGCATTTTAGCACAGACATATTAACCTGTTAATAGAGGGCTGCCTATTATTAACATAGTTAAAAAATGCTAATTAGTACATATCTCTTACAAATAACATTGTTCACTGATCACACTGCTACACTAGTCTACTTAAGTATTTTTAAATTAGTTTTGTGATTTGGAACTTTAAATAACCGGACCAATAAATTTGACATCAAATCCAGTGGGAACTGAGTTCATTATATAAAGCATTTAAATAAACCATTAATTATTTAGCACTTTGCAGGAGCCTTCTATTTGCTAATTCTAACAAGATAGCTTTCATATCTCAAAGTAACACATTAATACTTGTATTTAAACTAGAATGTTATTAATTATTGTGGATATACATACTTTGATCAAAAGGGGTTTGAGCTTTACATAAATCACACTAGGCTCACCTGGTGCTCCTAGAAGTACAAACAACTTATTTTCAAGGAAATCAATATTCGAGATATATTGTCAAACTTCAGATAACCTACAGTCAGCTCAGTGTGCTTCCTTTATTGTGTAGTGGTAAGGTAAGACAGCACCATCCTAAGAAAAATAGCACTACTAGAATCTGTAGCTCATTATTGGAAGCAATATTATAGATTAATTATACTAAGTTAATGCACAGAAGTTTAATGCTAAATACCATATTTCTCTCTCCATAAGACACACCTGACTACAAGACATGCCTATGTTTTAGGAGGAAAACAATTTAAAAAATCTGAACTAAATGGTATGCTACAAGCCCATTTTTTCTGCCCCACACCACCCTACCTGCAGACACATGCAGATAAAACACCTAGATAAAGATAGATGTACAAATACAAAAAGATAGACACATACATACAATCTAATAACTTGCCATAGCATATTTCACTTTTTCACTCTGCATCCTGGCATGGAGTATGATTGTCCCTCCCCCAGCCTTCATTTAGGCTGCTGGTGCTTGGAAGGAGGGGGTTGCTGACAGCCCGGAGATAAATAGAGCATTAACTTGAGTCTCTGGCTGCCTACTTTGCTTGAACAGGCTTGTTGTGCAGTAGTATTCGCTCCATAAGATGCACAGACTTTTCCCCTAATTTTTTTGGGATAGTTTGTTGGTTTTATAGATCTAAACATATGCAAACAAATGCATAATTTGATGCAAGGTTAATTATCTGGCATCTTTGTTGTTACAATCTCTTTTCTCTATTGTACCTTTCATGATATTGGCACGCTCCAGTAATCACATTTAACCATCAACACTGTTGCACACCTAATAAATTGTTGGCAAATTTTGTACAAAAGCAGGAATTTGAGGTTTGTATATTATGAAAATCAATACCTAGACAGGTCTCTTCTCTCCAGAATGGTAAATGGATCAAACCAACATTGATTTAGGTTAACCATGCTACCTGATTAATGCATTGTGTTGAAGCCTGCCTTGGACGGGTCAACACACTGACAGATTATACCTTCCTCAAATCAGTAATCATTCAACGGGAACCAGACACTTATAAATACCTGCACAACACTCACCCATGACCTAGTTAGTATCTTTTACGCCACTTGAGCAACCTTGAGACCCATTGTAGACTGCCATATTATTAAAGGTATATTATTTGAATGACAAGTACTTTGCACAGTCACTTTCTACTACTAGACAAAGTAGATATACATTAATTAGAGGAATATCCCCCATTTACTAGTTGGGCTACCTTCCCAATAAATGTATATTTTACCCTTTATTGCAGATGGATGGCCATGGAATCCCAAACCCCATCTATGTGCCCCATTATTCCCTCTTCCTTCCCCCCTGGGATGCAGGGGTCATGAAGTCAGTGTATGGGCTTCTGGGTAAACGTCTCATCTGAGGGAGGCGTTCGTCAGCTTTTTATGCATGTACCACCACCTTTATTTGTTGAAAGTATGTATAATGTGCACACCTTTGTTTATGATTTAATTAGACCATGTAGTGATATAGTTTTGTTGATGGGCCTTGCAGTTATGCTGGATGTTTGCAAATTGTGACCTGTATGCTTATAAATGTAACAAACTTGTGAGAAATGTGTACATGTATAAACAATTTTACATTTCAATAAAGACAAGATCTTTTTTTACACTATAGACTTTGTATAAACATATGATATAGAAAATGGTTACCTCTATATGCATTGGAATACTATTGATCATTGGTGCCTTAAAAGTACCAGGAGTTCTAGGTTCCAACCTGAGGTGGGGGATGGGTGGGTGCTATTTCTCCTTCCCCTCCCTGTTTTTTGTAAGATATATATAATAAAGAGATGTTGGCACAGAGATTTCTGGAGAGTGAATGGCCACTGATGTATGAAATTGAAAGTCAAGTTTAACCTTCACAACCACCATAGGGGCAAATTTAATGTTACTTCCTTGGTAAATTTGGTGGTTAAACCATTGTGCCTTGCATGGTTTTCCTGTAAATATTCCATATAGCCAATATTTGACGATTATATTCGCAATTCGAAATATTTGAATTTAACACTATTCTTCATATTATACAAAGTATGCAAAACGATGTTACTGCTCCCCTTATATAATGCCCCATATTTTCAGTGTCCTATGATTAACAAATATCACATTACATTTGGAACAGGTGGCGAGCACTTTAGTCTGCACACCAATCTGCATAGTCAATATAGCAGTATTAGCTAGAGTGATTACATTTGTGTAGCCATACTTTTGGATCCCCACTATTAAAACAATCATGTTCAGTTTACAAAAAAAAACTGAAGAGAGCAAAGCCAAACATATTACCTAGCTATACTGTTTGCGAAGCTTGTCAAAGCTTTTCCCCATAGGACTCTTACCACTACTTGCAACAACCGCACATCTATCTGTACTGCAACTCGATTTAATAGCAGCTGCACCAAAAGCCAACAATTGCTGCCATTGTTACTTTAATTTCTTAACAACTTTGCTCCCATTGATTGTGCTAAAAAATAAGTATCTTGGAGATACGTAGCATTAGTCCTCAGCTCACCTGTGGAAATATCTATCTTTGATGTATGGGTGAGCAAGATGTAGGCTTGATATTGATTGTCCAGATCTGTGGATGATGAATGCTCCCAACCTTGCACTGCAACATTGTCCTCCTGTGGAGAGAGTAATGTTAGATGGACTAATAGATTAAGGGTAATTTTTGACTGTTGGCTGCTGTCCTGTAATCATAACCAAATTGCTGTGTAAAGTGCTTGCAAATATTGTCTAGCCTATTGTTGCATCCACCCAGCAGTCAAGGTTCAGAGTCCATGTGAATTTTGCCTCAGATGGTCTTTGTATGAGTGACTAACAAAGTATAAATGATGCTTAAAATTTTTGAGGCAGTAAAAATTATTTTGTTTTCACCTATATGAAAAAAAACTGATCGTTGTAAGCACCCCTCTCAGTGTTAAGGGATTGGTCTTAGCTCTGTTAGTTTCATTTCATTTTTTTCTATCTTTTGTTGTAAAACATATGGATAGGCACCCGAAGCTCTACCCTGCATCCATATTCCCTATGCCTATCACTACTGACAGGGCAATCCTCTCGCTTATCAACTTGCCAATCGGGGGGGTGGGGGGGCCCCCAAAAGGCCTGAAATGCATAATGAGGTAAATAGTACTTTCCTATGTGGTTACAAACATTATGTGTTCCAAGTTAGTTTAACAAAGCAGGAGGAACATGAATGGGGCAAGCAACTGGAGATGTAACAGAATGAACACAAAAACCAAGACAGCACAATATGATCCTTAAGGAATAACATATACCCTGAATACTAGACAAATGGAATACCACATCTTGTATTAAGAAGTTCTGTCAGGTACAAACACGCTTCAAATGTTACAGAGGCAATTTTATTTGAAACTCATAGAAAAATAGATAATGTGCAATGTTTAGTATCCTAACTAAAATTTAGTAGTAGGTAGTAATAGCTAGCAACAGGTCAATAGCAATATGGGAGAAAAGTAGCAACTGGCTAAACTATCCAAATGTGTTGATGCTTTGATTGTAATAACCTTAAAGATTGGCAATAACAACAGGGTATTCCTGCTGCAATTCAAGCTTTCAATGTCTACGGGGTCCTTATTTTACAGCAACTGGGAAAGAATATAAAGCAAATTCTTGGGGGGCCAAAAAAGAAACTTTAAAATGAGTGAGAAATGTTTATGCTAATGTAATATACTTGTATATAAAAGCAAGCAAGAGTGCGAAAGTTAGCTGTGGTTGTCAAATGAAAAGAAATTGCATTTCCAGGTCACACAGGGCTCTTTTCTCCAGGTAACTGTAATTGTCAATGTGTGAGTCCAAAACATTGATTATTTCATTGTTGATAATAAAATTAGCTAACAGCTTCTTGAAGTGCATGTCCCTTTGTGAAGTAATGGCAACATTACAGTTTGGTCATTTAAAGTACTTACTAAGTGATTGGTGGTCATACTTTGTGGTAATCATAACAAATGATTGTAGAAAGCATGGAAACTGAAAAAACCTAGAAAAGAACTTAGAAGCAGAGAAGCATGCTGGGTAAAATTTTAGTAAACTAGAATAACATGGATTTGTCCAACAAATTCCAAATTCTTCCAAACAAAGATGATACATGTTTTATGCAGCCTGCAGTCATTGATTGACTGATATTTTGTACCAGTGCTTCACAGGCTGGTGATGATGATTGATTAACGATGTGAAAAATGTATTCTTGGCACATAGCAGATACATATGTCTCATAGTCCATGAACTGTTGCCTAGTGGTTTTATTCTAAATAAAGAATAGGAAAGAGGGAAAGGGGTGCAAGATACCCTCGTGAGTGTTTGGCCTGTGTGTAGTTGTTAGTGTAACTATTTCCAGCAAGCGTGCGGAGATACTGACTTGCTAATCGTTTCTAGGTTGATGTGTAAGAGGGAGAGGGAGGCACCGCCTTTGACTTCCATGTTAAGTACGCAATGACGGTTTTCCTACTCACAGCCCTGTTGTCATTGATGATATCGGGGCCAAGGGAAAGGCAGGCAATTGGAGCAAATTACAATTGTCCTTAGCGTTTTTTTTTAGAGCAGAAAGCCCAGGAGCATATATGGTTGCAATATAGTTACCAGTGAGGGCAAATCAGTCTCTCTGTTGCTCCAATATCACTGAAACATTTCCCTTCGTTCTCTAACTGGGATGGCAGATTCAGGGACACTATCCTGACAACCCAGGCACCTCAGTATCACCCACATGACATACTGTAGGTAGATGTTCAGTGGACTTTCCACCAGGATAAAGAACAGTCCTTGAGTATCTCTCAATAACCTTTGTCACATTTCAAAGATGGCTGTTAGCAGAGTTGATGGGATCTAGAGTAGCAGCCTATGGTCTTGGTCACAAGGTATCCCTAGATGTCTACCAAATCTTGCACAATATAACACGCACCAGCAGATATGACACACTATTTACACCACCAGCAGCATCATAATTTCAACATCACAGCAGCAGAGGAAAACCCTCATCGTCAATCTAGGGATACAACTGAATTGCAGCTCTAGCTGACTTAATGCAGTACTACTTATGCTTATGCTGGAGAAAGTACTAAATTGCATTGTTGTGTTCCCTTATATATGATGTGCTTGAATCTTTTTTAATGTATATTTAATGCTTTCAGGTGAATTAATGTACTTGTCAATAAAGATAAAAATAAGAGTTGGTCAATGGGATGCATAAAGTTATAATCATGCATGCCATAATCATGCTAATTGCTTGCAGACTGCAGTGACTTCAAACTGATAACTTAGAACTCAGCAGCTGCAGCTTGCAGATCAAATGCAAGTGTTGAAAGTGTGTATGCGCATCCTTGACCATCACTGAATAAATTGTAATAAATTATAGCCCGGAACTGAAATGAGCCCTTATTTTCTTTTAGCTTTGTGGCCTGAATTGAGTTGTTTACCTTTTGTAAAGTTTAAGATACAAACAGGTTAAACTTTATTGAATGTGTATAACAATTGCAATTCTGATGAATTATGTCATTTATTGTTGTTTGATTAATTTTTTTACTGAGATACTCTAAAAAAAAACATTTGTATTCATCTAATATAATTCTGCAGACAAAGCCAATATCCTTTTAGCCACTACAGAACAACACTGCCAGAAATAGACAGGTTATGTCATATAGTTCCACACTTATAGAAGTTTAAATGAAAGGTGGCTGCATATCTTCTCATTATAAGCTGTCATACATGCTCAAGGGCACTGAAGAATGTGATTCTATAAATGATATGGTCATCTCTGGGCAAGTATGGAAAATAATCTTGTTAGCAATTATTTTGTCAATTTGTAACATGTTGCTGCAGAGACATAGGCAGTGACTAATATGAAAACATCTTATGCGCACTATTCTAATATTTATTTTCTTCGTCAAATAGGCATGGTTTGACAGTGTTTATCATCAGCTCTGAAAAATAACACAACAAAAGACACTATGCATAGCAAGATTAATGTGGATGTGCCATTATAATTTAGTTATTGCCCTTGAATAAAACAGTTCACAGTTCACAGTTCCGATTTCCAGACCAGCACTTGCATAATATACCCATAAACATCAACTTACACAAATGTAATTGAAAGTAGTAACATATTTCTTTTCTATATTTATTTGCCATACAAAGCAGCAGTAACAGAAGGGCTTTCTGGAAGGTGTCTTAGCCTGCGAGATGGATTTAAAGTCCAATGTTAATCAAAAATGGGAATGTGAAAATAACATATTAAGTCAAATAATACAGTTTTCTTGTATTTAAAAAAAAAAATGAAACAAACAAAGAACATACACAACAACCAAAAACTGTCAGGCACAGGAGAACCACTGATATCAATAATAAAGCGACTCCGGATGTAAGGGGGGTAGGGCAACCAGGCAACCATGGTACTGGAACGAGATGGCATAGGGGATAGCCACACGGGCATCACCGAGGTCCTTCGGACGTCATGAGCGGGTCGGGTACGCAGCCCCAAACGGGCACCCTGGGCCACCAGGGGCCCTTTGAGAGCCCCCACTCACACAGTAGTTCATCCAGTAGATACACCCATGCCTAATATATCTCATAAAATAGAAACCAAAAAACAACAATAAAACTGACACTCAAACAACGAGGACAAACGACAAAGAGACAAGAACGAACATACAGAAGAAAGGCAAGAACACAAGCGTAGAGAAAAACAAACACGGCTAAAGAACTAAAGAACTATAAGCAAAGGAGGGGAGAGACAAAGGGAAAAGGCAGAATGGAGAGGGTAGGAAGAAAGGAAGGAGAGCGTTGACAGGCAGCCAGGGCTGCATAGGGCCAATCCCAACCTAGGCAGTTAGGAGCACCCGTCCCGCATCTGAGTCCTTAAAAAGGAGCCAAGCCCCCCAGGTGTATACAAATTTAGAGGAGGTTTCATTGACGAGGGCAGTGAGTTCCTCCAACGGCTCAGGAGTTCAAACTCCTTGAGCCCTCATGGATAGTCGAGGGGTCGTAGAGCGCCAATGCTGGGAATGTGGCCTGGGGCTGCCCTCAGGAAAAAAATCGCCAGGCATTCCCCCCTTGGCACTCTTCAGGAGAGGGAGTGGGAAAAGAGGGATGAGAGAGAGAGGAGGGCGAGGGCAGGTGAGGGCTCAACGTGGTCCGGAAGGCCTCCATATAGATCTCAAACCCTTCTGCCAGTAGCGAGAAGGTGGGGCAAGACCACCAGATATGAAGCATGGTACCTACCGCTGAACCACAACGCCAGACGTGTCAAGTACGGATGGAAACATTCTGTGAAGAATTGAGGGGGGGGTCTGTCCAACTGCACAGGGTTGTTAATTGCGTTTCAGGAAACAGCGCTAGCCACACGGGACCGGGGGTGAGGGTATATATTTCTGCAGGTCCCCCAAATACAGGGTCTGGTCCAATTCCCTCTCCCAAGCCTGAACAGCTGAGGTTAGTGGACGGCTGCCCGTTTAGGAGAAGGAGTACAGAAACTGACAGGGCCCACAGGGGCTTGGACTCCGCGAGGCAGATATCCAAAGTAGTGGTCACACGGTTGCGGAACCCCTTGGCGAGCAAACCCTGCACAAAGTGGCGAAGCGTAGTGTAGATAGTGAAGCCAACTGCCCGCGGACCTGGGTTGTGGCGGGGCCAAGTCAGCCATAGGCCGCAGAGATGTGTCCTGGAGACACCTGGAGAGAGGTGCAAAGGCGTTCCGCGACCAGCACAGGAACGTCTCGCGGTCAAACCGGATGGGAAGGCAGGGTTGCCGACTATAGGAGTAAAGGGCTGATGGGGGAGATAAAGTTGTACAGACGTTGGGCAATGTTCCCCAAATCCGCAAGAAAGTCGGGACAAAGAAAGGTAGTGATGATGAAACCTGAGGACGATCCTGTGGGAGTATCCACGGGAGGGAGTGGGGAGGAACCGACATCATTGAGGCATCCAACTGACCCATAACTTGTCTTCACTGGAGAAGATCAATCCAGGGCTGGGTGAGGACTGAGGCCACGGTATACCAGTTTCCAGGTGGGGCAACGCAACACCCCCCTGTTCCTTACGGTGTTTACCAAGATGTCCAGCCAATCCTGGCTGGCGAAGAGCCCCAGTATATTTCAAGAGTGGGACCTGAGGGCGAGGCGAGCGATATGTTCGCTAGAGTGCACGACTGAGGGTGAGTCGACGGGATAGGGGAATGTGATAACTGTGCGTTTGAATAAATATAGGAACCCGCGGAGGACATCCATCTTAAAAAGGGACATCCGGCCAAACCAGGAATGTTTGAGAGCAGCCCAAGACTTCAATTTCTGCAATGTGAGTGGGAGAAGAGGTAAGTAGTTTCAGGGAGTAGAGGTTGGAAAGATACTGGTGATATGAAGACCCAAGTAGGAAATGGACGCAGACAACCATGCAAAGGGAAGGAAGAGGCCAATAGGGATGTGGATGATGGGGGAGTAGTGACATTCAGGGCGGTGGATTTCGGCGGTTTACTTTGAAGTTACTGAGGGCACAAAGACGTGGAACTCACGTAGGAGGGCGGGAAGGCTCCTGGGGATTGGACACAAACAAAAGCAGATCATCTGCGAACAAGGCCATCTTATGTGTGGGGGGCCTAGCTGTAACCCCAGATGTCAGGGTTTGCTCTGATGGAGTTGGCCAAGTGCTCCATAGCTAGAACATAGAGAAAGGGGGGCAGCGGCAGCCTGTCTGGTCCATTGCGGATCTCAATCGATGGAGACAGGGCCCATTGCCCGATCTGGGCCGACGGAGGAATACAAAGCCCTGATCTTGGCCAGCATGACCGGAGGTAGGCCCACCTGCTGTAGGGTTGCGAAGAGGAAATCCCAGCTCAGCTGTCGAACGCCTTTTCAGCGTCGACGGCCAAGAGACACAGAGGGACCGCGTGACGGAGGCATGAGCCATCAGGGCATAGTGCGCATTGTGTTGCCCCTAGCCTCCCGGCAGGGGACGACGACCAACCTGTTCCGTGTGGATCAGGGAAGGATATGAATTTTTCAATCGATTGGCTAATAATTTGGCGTATAGTTTCAAGTCCGAATTGATCAAGGAGATGGGGCGGTAACTAGGACAGGGGAGGGGTCCTTATCAGGTTTAGGAATAAGACGTGATCAGGGCCATTTGGGACTTGCTTGGGAAAGGGGCAATCAGGGGCTATCGCATTGAAAGAAGAGAGAAGGGAGCGGACAGCTGGTCTAGGAAACATTGTTAAAAAAGGTTAGAAACCCGTCCGGGCCAGGACTCTTGCCGACGGCAAACCCTTTACCGTGGCCGAGAGTTCCTCAGGGGGTGAATGGTTCCGCCAGCGATTCGGCCGCCTCGTCCGGAATGGAGGAAGGGCCGTTGCTTGGATGTAAGAGGCAAAGAGGAGGCGCATGAGAAGAGGACTGTCCCACAGCGGGGGGAGAGATTGTACGGTCATGATAATACGAACGGAACGCCTGGAGTATAAGTGATGTGGAGTGCTGAACTGTGCCGCCTTGTCAAAACCTTGGATATGAAGTGGATGACCACTTGAGGCGAATGGATCTAGCCAAAGTCTACTGCATTTGTGGCAAATTATATAGAGAGCGGCGAAAACTGTCCTTGTGTTTTAATAGGACAGGTCAAGCATTTGCTTGAGCTCCAAGCGTTTGGACTGTAACAGGGTCAGAGTGGATGGTTACGATCTTGTTTGTGGGCCTCTCCAATGAGATATAGTGGCCGAGAGGGCCAGAAAGGCCGGATTTTTTCTTTCTTGATCCGTGAACCCTCAGCCATCAAGGCACCCCGGAGTACGCATTTTAAGCGCCTCCCAGCGTACGGTAAGGGAGTCTCATCATCGTGGTGGTCCCTGCCAAAGTCCGCAATGACCGATCTCACCTTCTCGACAACCCGCGGGTCGGCCAGAAGGATTCGGTAGGGCGCCAGGTAGGGCATGACTTTGAGGCCGGAGGGGGAGTGAACGAGGGAAAAATACACGGGTGGTGATCCCAGATGAATGAATACCGATAGAGGAGGGTAGGTAGGGGCAGGTCAAGAAGACAATGAGACACCAAAAAACAGTCGATCCTGCTATAAGAGCCATGTGGATGGGTAGAAAAGGAGTAGTCCTTAACTGTCGGGTGAAGGGAACACGCAAGACATCAACAAGCTGATGGGACTGTGATTTGAAACGGTTGATAGCCGGTAGGGGAGTGCCGACCTGCCTGTAGAGGAGTCGACGAGAAAGGGGTTGGGACTAAAATTTAGTCCCACCCATCACAATTGGGCCAGCAACCTTGCCGTCTAGGAAATCCAGGAGGAGAGGAGAAAGGACCACTTGTCCCTGGTACGTGGCATAGACGTTGGCGAGAGCGTTATAGGGGCATCAAAAAATCCTGCCGGTGATACCAAGACTACACCTGGCGTCAGAGAACTCAGCCACTAGCTCAAAGGGAGAGATCTGTGGATGCCAATGGCCACGCCGCTCACTTTTCAATCGGGTGGGGAACTGTAGTGCCACGAGGAGAAATAACTCGAGGCATGGAGGGGGGGGGAGCAGAGGCCTTAAAATGAGGTCTCCTGCAAAAACGCTATTAGAACTCGCCTGCTGTGTAGGCTATAAGCCAATTGAGACCGTTTCTGGGGGCTGTTCAGGCCTGAGCATTGAGGGAGCAGAATCACAACTCGGGCATAGGGCCAGGCAGGGCACGGAGGCCGACACAGTACCCGGAGGCATACCAAATTACCACCCGTCAACAAAAGGGAGGAAAAGACAAGGAGAGAAAAAGAAGGGGGGGACACAGAGCAGGGACAGAAGGGGAGAAACTCAGAGCACAATGAAGAGACACAAGAGAAAAGGAAAGAAAGAGCAGAGAAAAAGTCCATGACAGAAAAAGCGACAGCAGAAACAAGACCACGCAACAACAACAGAAAAAAGCACAATAGGACAAAAAAGGGTCCTAAAATCCAGGGGAGGCTAAAAAGCATCCCCAAAGACCCGGTGCGATCCCCAACACTACAAGGAAATCCTTTGTGCGGAGGATGGCACCAGGCACTAACCATACGGGGGGCGGGGGGGGGGGGGGTGAGTGGAAACACAAAAAGGCCAGGGGAGACAAACCCGGGGAATCCATCTAGTGAAATTCGAAATGTTATAAGTACAAGGGGGCAGATGCAAAGAGAGAGGCTCACAGTGAGGGTCCAACACCCACGTCTGCGGGAGCAGCCATCCAAGGCGAGAGAGGAGACCCCCGGTAACACGGGCACCACAGACAAGGAGTCAATGACAACCGGGAGGGGAGTCCAGATGGTCAGCGCAGCGTAGAAACCAGTGTTGAGAGCGCCCGGTTGGGTGTCAAGGCCGCCGGTCCATGGCAACGGGGCAAATGCAGCTGGGAAAGACAGTCCAAGGGGGATTGGAAACCGAACCAGAACGGAGGTAGGTGCAAGGAAAGTGGATGATGGCAGTCACACTGCAGGGCAATGAGTTCCTTAGGGCCAGGATAAGGCCACTGGGGGGGTCGGTACGGGAAAGTGGGCAGTCCAAGGCATATCATCAGGGAGCCCAAGAGCACCGGAGCAGTCAGGTATCACAGGTAGGTGACGTTGTAGGAGGATCCCCACGAGAGCCGGAGGGAGAGGAGGGCAGCGCCCTCAGTGGTGCGAGAGAAGCGAGGAGTACGGAGAGGAGTGCGCGCCGTGTCGGCTTGCGCAGGCGTTTCGGGGTCCCCTGCTGCCACCTAGGGGGGTTCGGTAGAGCCGGCCAAGGCGCCGGAACGGATCCGGCCACGGGGTCTAGCTCCGGGCTGGAGATCCAAGCCCTTGCAGAATGCGGCAGGTGGCTGGAGAGCGGAGTGCATGCAGCTTGCCATTGCGGCGTACCCTGAGCTGGAAAGGGTAACCCCAGCTATACTGGATATTAGCAGCCGCCAAGGCCCGGGTCAGCAGGGTGCCCTTTCCCTGGCCTAGCCATGATGATAGTCTCTTTGGTCTGGAAATGGTGGACCCTGCACAGGACATCATGGGGCTGGGGGGTGTTGGGGGGTTGCCAGAACCCCGGTGTTCTGCTTTTGTGTAACCCGGTCTAGGACAATCGGAGTCGTGGGAGGGTCACCCAGGAGGAGATTAAAAAGGACAAAGACTGTATGGGGCAAGTCCTGTATACCTGTCGCCTCTGGGAGCATGCGTATATTATTGCGCCTTTGACGGTCCTCCTGATCATCAGAATGCAGCCATTGGGCTAAGGTATACGAAAACTGGGCATCCATGGCAGACTGCAGGGCTTCCACATGTTGAATCACAGTTGCAGCGACCTCCTCCACGTCCTCAACCCTGTGCACCAGATAGCCCATGTCTCCACGAAGGGCCGCGATATCGCGCTTGTGCGATTCCTCCAGGCCGGATAGCATAGTGAGAAGTTTGTCCCTGGTGGGGATTGTGGCAAAATATTTCCGGAACAAGCGTTCTGTAGCGTGATCCTCGGGGCTCTGACTCCGCTCAGAGTAGTTATCGCCCATGTGGGATACGTCCGAATCCGCCGCCTCCAACAGTGCTGGGCCGGAGGCGTCAGGGCCGTCTCGGAGGGGCGCCATCTTGGACTGCCCCGAGCGGCTGGTGCGGCCTGCGACGCGGGAATCCCGAAAATAGGTGCCGATCGTGCGGGAAGACGTCGGGGTGTCAGATCGTTGGGATGAGCAAGGGGTCTGCTTGCCTGTACGCCCCATTGCTGAGCTGAAGTCACGAGTGGAAGGGAGGATTCCCGGGTGTCTCTACGGAGCTCTCAGCAAAGACGTCCGCTCCCGGCCATGCGTAAGCCACGCCTCCTCTTGTATTTTTTTTAGTCAAACACATTATTAACTTGAAATGTGAATTGTTATAATAAATGGGATGTAGTGTAATAGAATGGTAATAAAACAGTTGGTAATAAAACAGTTTGTACTGTACTTAGTTCAGAAGGGGGTGCAAGGGTCTTTTGCCTGCTGCTCCTGATGCTACTGCTGCTGGAGAGCTGGGGCCAGCTTTTTTTCTATTGACAGCCAGTAAGGCCTGGTGAACTGTAAGGATAAAGCAAGTTTGTGAGTGTTGATCTATTTCCCCATCGGGCTAGGGCAGACTTGGGCAAATTAAGGCCCGGGCCCTTATTTTGGTCTTTTTTTACCCTGGTGTCACCCTAGTGCCAAGACATTTTGGCTATCCTCATTTCCTGCAATAAGTGAAGATAACATCTGGAGGATAATTGTTTGGATTGTTTCCTAGAGGCCTTAGTTTGCCTGAAATAGAATTAAAAGCTTTGATTTGTAAATTGTTTAGCATATTTTATTTTTTATAATATCCTGTCCTAGCTCTGAGGACATAGGACCCCTATGTCGGGATGCCCTTGCAGGCACTTGGTCCAGCCACTATTTCACATGTAAAAACTCATTGTGGCAAGTCAAGTCAAAAAGTTTTACACCCCTGGGCTAGGGGTAGAGTAAGAGGTACTCCCCCTGATACATCACCCTGGGAAGAAGCCAAACCCCTTGGGAATAGCCAATATCTCAGGGACAATATTATTATTTGCAACTTCATTATATTATTTCAGGGAATTATCTGCCTGGGAAGCGAGGACGTGAGGCTCTCCACTAATGCGCCTGGGCACCCCGAGGACTGCACAGCCAGCCTACTACCCTCTTACGGACTAATAGTCACCACACTGCTACCACCGCTATCTTAAGACCGGGACTACCTAGAAACGAGTCATACTTCGGTGGTCTAACCACACTACCAGTCCATCCCCCTCCGGGGGAAGGACACGGTGAAGTGCCCATAGGTAGGGCTTCCCCTGGACCATCTTCTTTCTTGAGAGGGACACACTACCTAGTGCACCCAGTCAGTGGTAAGCCCAGCTATATTGGTGTTATGGATCCCTTTGTTCAGTTTTGCATATCTGATCCATGACGCAAATCTCTCCAAATTTATAGATTTTACGCAAAGACAGCGTGTGCAGCCTGACGAAGCCACTACACGTGGCGAAACATTTCGCACAAGCCAACCTAGCACACGTGCATTGTTATGACTGTCATGTTTTAATCATATATCTGCCGCAATCACAACTCTCTTATGGGATATATGTTTTATATATATAATCTGTCTGTGATAACTATTAACTAATTCCCAATCCTGAGGGGACTATTTCTTTCTCTTAATAAATCTTACACCCTGGGATGGGAATGTGGGAAAGGACTGAGGGATAGATCCAGATACACTAAAGTAATATTATTTGCAACTACTGTATATAGCATGAACTGTACCCTGTCTCTGGGCTCAGAAACAGAGACAGACTACATATATGCCTTTGAGTAGTAAAAAAAAAAAAAAAATCTGAATGCAGAATCAGTGTGTATTGGACATTTTTTATTTGGTAGTGACTGGTAGTACTTGTAGTGGTCTTGAGATGCTCCTGAAAAAATTACAAAATGGGTTTTCATTTATGTTAAATTTACTGAAAAAGAAATACTGTTAACTACTTCAGCTCCAGAGTAAATACGATATAATGGATTGATTTGAACATTGATCACTCTTTTTCAGTGTCCTTGCCACACAGAAATAGTGCAAATGCATGCCAATTTCAGAGGGCGCTGAAAGTTTAATAGGTGACCATGGGCTGAATAACAAGCAAATTAGTGTTTTTACTTATTTTTAAATTATGGACTCTCTTTTTTATTTCCATTATTATACTAATGATTGCTTTAAAAAAAATGTTATTACATGGGGTATATTTGACTCATTAATTTAATCACTTTAAATGTTTGGTGGTACAGTCCAGCCAGGCTATGTGCATTGGTACATCTTAGCTTTGTTGATTGCACCAAAAATCCTTTGAAAAATAGACCGTAAAAAAAATATAGAGTGAAAGAGCCGAACTGTCTAGACTGTCTACATATACATAGTATGATAGGAGGCCAATGAAAATTTCTGGATCTATTCAGCATGGTAGGTATTTGTGTCCCAGATACCGGCAGTATGCTGAGTATACTTTCCTAGTTGACCAGCAGGGGAGCTAGAATTGCTGGGAATGGTTCAGGGTGAGAACAGCTGTGACCTACATGCTCATTAGGAGCTCTATATAACCTCGGAGCCTGTTTAGAGAGATGCTCCATCCTGGAACCAGGTTCTGTGTGTCAGACTGGGAAGGAGGTCAGTAACTGGTGATGTCTGTTTGAAAATTTGCAGGTGTTTTGTTTTCTCTGTTTTTCTGTGATTGCCTGCTGTAGATGTGTAGATATTGTAAATACAAAATATAAATTACACATGTGTTTCACCTCAATTGTGGTTTGCTGTTTGCTCCCCTCTGTGCCACTGCTAAATCCTCACAATAAGTATTGCCTGAATGCAATCCTGAGCCTCCATATTTGAAATAGAGATGGTCGTCCATTTTAACGACTGAGCATCATCACCAAACTTGCTAGAGATTAAGAGAAGGGCTCTGGGCATACTACATAAAAAGTATTGTTCTAACACAAATAGTTTTTGCATAAATTAAGTTCAAAGTCAAGTAAAAGTTTTGAAAATCCAAATTTCAACTTTGATTTGAACTTAATTTATGCAACAACTACATGTGCAAAGCAAGAACAAAAAAAAATTCAAATGTTCCCACAACCATTTTCTACATCTCCAGCAATTTTAGTGATACCATTTTCAGAGGCTTTGCAATCAGCTCACAAAGTCAGCTAGTAGAAACATTTGACCATCTCTAATTTGCAAGACCCTTTCAAAAAAGAAGGAAGTAGCCATAAATAGTAAAATATGTGCTTGATGCTATGCAGGCCCTCTAGTCAGGAAATGAGGCAGGCAGTTTCTCACTAGTATTTCATACTACAACACCACAGGACAGAAAGGAGTTGATGATCAAAATAAAATGGCATGCACCTTTTCGCTTCTATATCTCACTGTGAAAACCTTAAATTGTACAGGGCAAACATGGTGAGACAAGGAAACTGTATAACAACAAGCCATCTCTGCCTTTAGAGAATACCTGCCAACCTTCCTGTTTTGGCCGGGAAAGTAAAATTTTCTATGTGGCTTTCCCAGCTAAATGACAATTTCAACAAATCCCAGATTTTTCCCAGATTCTTAAAATCACTGTAATTTAGCAGGGAGAGGGCGTTACTCTCCCTGCTAATGGTACACCTTGCACAACTTTCAGCACAAGCGGGGTGGGACATTAGCAGGGAGAGTAACACCCTCTCCCTTCTAAAACAGCCGAGAACTAAGCCCAGTACCGGAAGTGACATTAGTGACGTCACTTCCGGCATTTGGAACGCAGAAGGAACACATTCTGCATACAGAATACACTTCCTGTATTTCCCCCTGGGTTTTTTTTATTTGAAAGTTGACAGGTATGCTTTAGAGATTATTTTTTCACCAAGAACAGCTAAGAAGGTAATGGTTCTGTGTGAATATAATAAGTGGCATTATTGCATTTTTTAAAGCTTCCTTAAATAGTCTCACAAGGACCTTGAAAGGAAGTAATGCAGAAAAAATATATAAAACACGGCACTTACACAAATAAGGTATGAATCTAAAAGAAACCCATTGTGAATAATGCATGCTGCATACTGTAATTCTTAATGAATTAAGCAGCTGGCACTATTCTGGATCTATTCTTCAACCTTCTATTCTAGAAGGTTGAAGAAGAGTTTTTTTCTAAAGATGCTGAAGGCTGTCTGACACAACCTTAAAGAGGTTAGGCATCACACGGAACTGGATGGGACTTCCTTGTTAGGTTCAGGGCAGATGCAGTATTGTGAGTGCAGGGATTCCAGAGACAAAGAGACAAGGGTTTTAGGTGCCATTCCTCTAACTTCCCCAAGGTGGTGCTATGCTGGCAGGCAGCATAGTTTTAGGAAAACTTTCATGCCACGAATGGAAATTGCATAATAAACAGCTGAAATATTGCCACTTCTCCAGACAGACCAGAGATCTACAGGGATCTGTGTCTGGGGACTTTTCTAAAAAACGTATTGGCAAAAAAGTAAAAGGATAAATGCATGACTGACTGTATATACAATATAAGGATTACGAACAGATTAATACTCCTTCCTAAAAGTAACATGACCCATGCATACATTTATTTCCCCTCTTTATTAACCTCCCTAGCGCACTGCTGAGGTCCAGATTTCTGTACCAAAAGTGCACCATAGACTTCAATGGTAAATTTTTCTTTATGTTGTAGGCCTGTAACTTCCCAAAATATGTCCGTACAATGTTGGAAACAAACAATTATGTAAAAAATATATTTTAATAAAATTAATAAGAAAACAAAAATCAGGGCACAAAGCTATGCTGCTATGTACTTAATCTCGCCCAAATAAAGTCTCTGGTGCCCCAGATGTGCACATTTGAAGTTAACCCTCTCTAACCTGGTGTGATGGATGTGGTAAAATCCCACCAGGGAAAAGAGGGTTAATGCAAATGGGTACATCTGGGGCACCAGAGACTTTATTTGGGTGACATTTAGTACATAAAAGCACATTGAAAGCAGTTTTCTACAGAGATTTTATGCAATTTACTTTCAAATTTCCCGCCGCCTCCCTGATGTAACATCATCACGTCACTTGGAGGGGGGGGGATGGAGGATCCAGCTGCCAGCATGTCGTATCGGGGACACCGGGACAGTGCAAAATTGTAAGTATGCACTGTTGGTGCCCCGATGTTCACTGGACGGCACCACTCATCCAGTGCGATAGTGGGAGTAGCAGCGCTGGACGAGATGGTGCCATCCTGAATGCTGGGGCGGTTAAACATGTTGCACAAAATAAAGCCACCACAATGACTATAAACTCAACCACTAGCTGACTAAACTGTTTCTTTTCATGAATGGCAGTGTTTTTATTTCTAGTTCTCACTCACATTTAGGCCTGGTTGGACTGGGGGGGGGGGGGGCCCTACCCCTTCTCCTAGGCCAGTCAGGTCTGCTCCATTGCCTGGTAAAGATGGGAGGGGGGCCCCAGTCGTCCACTTCCCCATTATCCTGGCCTGCTATTTTGGGTAGCACTGTGCCTAAGCATACTCAGCATGCTTTGGTGAACTTGAAGCCCCTTATGTGTTCTAAAGCTCAATGGAAGCATTTTGACTTGTTGGCTTGACTTGTTGGCTGGTAGTCTGGTAGTTGTCAATACTGATGGTGTCGCAGGTAAAAAGTAAAATGGGGTGTTTTTGCTCTTAATGATCATGTGAATAGGTTTAAAGCCAGCCATACACAGTCGGATTCCATGGCCGCTCGATCACCTATCCGATCAATTCCAGCGATTCTGGCAGGAATCGCAGGTGTGATCGATCGGCCAATTAAGAGAATCCGATCGCTGCATACCACCTTGTCCAACGGATTCCGGGACGATTCCGTGTCCGATTCCATCTCCGACTCCACCTCACAAATGGCAACTCCCCCTGATCTGTGCAGAATCGGATCAAAAAGACCAACATGTTGGTTCTCTGTCGGATCCGATTCTGGGCCCCTGAACGATCGGACGTGATCGATCGGACAAGGTGGGCTGCACACGATTCCGGCACGATCGTTTCGCGTGCACGCGCCCGGAATCGATCGGCCCGGAATCCGGCCGGAATCTGACCCGTGTATGGGGGCCTTAAGGCAGTATGGGCTCCATGGCTGAAGAATTATTTTCCTTCATGTTTTTATCATCAAGTGCCTTGTCACATAATAATAACCATGCATGAATGTTCTTTATTCTAGTGATTTCTGTGATCAGCATTAAAAGTTTTTTACATTTTTAGAATATTTTTTTTTCAAAAACAATATTCCATTCAATAAATTCAAGTCAATACAAACATTCAGAGTTATGTTTCCTAAAATCACCTTGGGCTGCGCGTAGAACAAATTTATAAAAAAAAAAAATACAACATTGTAAAGTTACTTTGCTGTTCAACAAAGGCTCAAAAGGCTCTTTGGAAAATGTAACTGTGAATGTCCGTAAGTGTAACCTTGTCAGAGATATATTTTTGAGAAACCAAAATGAAAATGCACTGTGGGAAATAGGGTTGATAGGAAGACATGAAAATGTGAATATGCAAAGCTACTTGTAAAATAACAGGCAATTTCACTGGAGCTGTTATAAGAAACTCTGTCATCTACGCTGTTCATATATGATAAGGTAGAGTTGAACTGCACAGAGCATTTGTAATTTCAACATTTGAAATCTATTTAAATATGGTTTACATAACCAATTATATATTCCAAAAGCTGGGCATACACGCCACGATTTTCCTGCGATCGTTTTTTAATCCGATTGCCCATCCGATTTCGGAATCAATTTTAATTTGCGAAAACTATCGCAAACAGCAACATACCATGCATTCTATTCCTGGTCGATTCTATCCTGATTTATGGGTTTGGAGTGGTGTTAGCTGAAGAACTGGCCAGTGACCAACAGCACACAAACAAAGCCTTTTTTAACAAAGGCTTATTTGAGCCTTTTCTTCTTTCCCCTGTATGCATGCATTACATAATTGAAACAAGTAACCTTTGAATGAAGGTATCTTTTGTTAATTTGAAGGTCACTATTTTTTTGTAAGGGAGACAGATTGGGTATTACTACTTGGGTATGTTTACTTTGGTCTGTTTTTTAATGATTTTTTTGGTTTTTCATTTTTGTTTTGATGCATATTGTGAATTTTAGTTAGACCTCAAAGGGTTTATATGTTTATTCTTATATATCCATGTGCTGTACATTCATTCTAATCAGTCGTTGGTCTGTGGAAGGGCATTGAACCCCTTAAAATATTTTTGTTCTTCCCTCAGTCACTAGTTGTCAATTAGTGTATGCTCTACCAGCTTGACAACTGGCTGGCCCTTTACATGTCAATGGATCTGGCATTTAAAAACCAGCCTTATCTCCACTGGTGACTGGTTTCTGGGATGTTTTGTTGACATGCCTGAACATTGGTGAGTGTATTACTTTTATGTTTTAACTAAATAAATAGTTGATTAATGCGCAAGGTTGTTCCCGCTTTTCACTTCAGATCCAACAATGGCAGAAGCAGAGATTCTAATCATCGGATGATGCCTCCCTGCTTCACTGTCTTTGTTAATTAAAGCACGTTGTCTCAGCAACATTGGCCTGCTGGCTGGAGAGAGCCCATGAAGGGTCAGCTTTATTTTTGGACTTGCTTCCTGAATTTACCTTGGGCTTTCATCACTCACCTGGTCTGAGGTATGATACCCTCTCCACATAAATCCTGGGGGATAACAAAGTCAGACTTACTCCTCCAATCTCCCTGCACAATTTCCTTTAGGCCTACCAAAACTAACTGCAGAGGCCTCACTAAAGCTGGGCATACACGTCACGATTTTGTAGTTCAATTTTAGTGCGATCGTTCATCCAAATTGATCGCGCGATCGGATTGAAAAAAAATTGAAGCATGCCAAAAGTGTCTGAGCGATCGATTTTGTCAAAAATCAGACAGAAAAACGATCGTTCACGGATCCGTTCTGATGGATAATTTTAATAAAAAGCAAAGGAATCGAGTGCTGTTAGTTGTCTCATGCGATCGTTTTAAGCGATCCATCTATGATTCTTGTGGAAATTACCTTTGTTTGTGTGCTGTTGGTCACTGGCCAGTTCTCCAGCTAACACCACTCCCAACCCATAAATGTGTGCATTTGAGACTTTCAGGATAGAATCGCCCAGAAATTTTATGCATGGTATGTTGCAGTTAGCGATCGTTTTCACAAATTGAAATCGATTCCAGAATTGGATGGGTGATCGGATTAAAAAACGATCGCTGGATAATTGGTACGTGTATGCCCAGCTTAAGGTATACATATTACAGGGAGTGCAGAATTATTAGGCAAATGAGTATTTTGACCACATCATCCTCTTTATGCATGTTGTCTTATTCCAAGTACTCCACAGCGTGGCTGGCAATAAAGGGTATAAAAGATTGGTTTCACTGGTAAAAATAAATAATTTAAATGGGTATAAATTTGTTTTTTGTTAAGTTGCCTAATAATTATGCACAGTAATAGTCACCTGCACACACAGATATCCCCCTAAAATAACTAAAACTAAAAACAAACTAAAAACTACTTCC
Source organism: Ptychadena robeensis (assembly GCA_036250615.1). Lineage (NCBI taxonomy): Eukaryota > Metazoa > Chordata > Amphibia > Anura > Ptychadenidae > Ptychadena > Ptychadena robeensis. The sequence continues at coordinate 51,872,376 of CM070033.1, read as the reverse complement.
AAAAATATTCAGCTTTAATATTAATGAGTTTTTTGGGTTCATTGAGAACATGGTTGTTGTTCAATAATAAAATTATTCCTCAAAAATACCACTTGCCTAATAATTCTGCACTCCCTGTAATTGAATGGTAAAACTAAAGATGATTGTTTCATTTAGGAACTCAAATCTACCTTCAACTGAAGTTATTTTCAACATGTGGTTTTTATTAAAGCGTAACAGGCTTGTATTTAAGCTAAAGGAAATTAAAAACCATTGAAATTAGGCTAACAACTTCCTAAAAAAACTTAAAAAAAATGACCTGTGCTTATTCATTTAATAGCACAGTTTATGAGTCTTTCTAGTAGTACTACTACTACTACTACGATTAAATGAAATCCATAACCCTCCCGAGCCTGCCCTGGTTGTATGCCTACTTTCTGAAGGAAAGGGGCAGGCATGATTTGGCACACGATATTGCAACCTGGACACAATAATCTACTCACAGGTGTACATATCACTTAGACTAGATGTTCTACATTACTTGAATTACTTCTCCCACTGTTTGACTAGAGCAGATATAATATCTGTTTTTTATAAAATGTGAAAAGTGAAAAAGTGTAAAAGGTAGAGGAATTAATGTATTTATAATAAAATGATCAGAAGCAATAAACCCAAAACAGCTTGATAATCTGTAAGATCCTATAATAGTTCATATTAATTAGGAGCCAAAAAGTTAGTGTATTATATCTCTAACACCAGTTTCCTACAAACCCTAGTAATCTAAGAAAGCGAAAAGAAAGGTCTAGATCATATGTGGCTTCTGTTTCATTGCAAAAAAGGGCACTATCCAGGTCATTCCACTCCTCTATTCTAAGATCCGTATTGTCTCTTTGTACTGTATGGAAATGAATATGACTGTTCCATTGCCATTTTGTTTATTGTCTAGTTTTGCATGTGATGTAGGTGTCAACCTTTTTTGCAATTCAGTCTCTTTTGGTTACTCTATGGAAATTTACTGGTGTCAGATGGTGGAAGGGGTTTTGTAGAATGTTGACAGTGGACATTGTCATTACTTTAAAAAGCTATGGTTCTTTATAGATTAAGATCATGAAGTGGTTATACACCAGTGCACATAAGAAATAGAGAATAGCAATAGACTCATATAAACACATTTTACAGTTATTAATTTTTTTTGCTTACGAATACATTTTGGAAAATTTTTCATACTCAATTGCTTTAATTTTGCTCTACCAGAAATTTGAGTGTTTTGTACAAGCTTAGGATATAGGTGCTTATTTCCTTATTTATTTATTTATTTATTTTTCCATTGAAAAAGGACATTGATTTTCTCAGAGTTGTGTGTTTAAATTATCTGATAAAATTACATGGATTAAAGAAAGATCAGGTTTTAAAATCCTTTGGATAATTTATCTCCTGATATATAATTCTTACACTGGATTAAGTATTATCAGAACACTTGCATCTAAAGTTAAATTATCAGAGAATCAATAACATTGTTTGCTGAAAATAAGAATCTTGTTTCTTTAAATGTCTCCAGAGAGTGTTAAAGTTACAAAGATGTTATAAATGAATTGAAAGGTACTACAGAACATATGCATGGCCGCTTTGACTTTGAAAATGCAGAGACTAAATATATAAATGATGTTATATATTTTTATTTTTATTTGGCAATTCATATTAACAGGATTAAATTGTCAAGCCATCTCCAGTACAATTCCTCTTTTTTGGAAAGGTTGTGCTGATTTCTAGATGAATATTGCAGCCCTATAGTGCCAAAGAGATACAGTAAAGTAAGTTGGTGATTCAACCAAGCAGTAGTGATAAGAGTACATTCTTTATACAAATAGCACTTAGTTATTACATATTTTACATATAACATAACAAATGAAAGCAAAGCTGACATAAGGTGGTGTCCTTTAGAATAATCTACACCCATCCAGACAATTTTACTAACTGATTCTGTGAGTTATTTGCAAATGCCCCTGAAAAGTTGCTAGCGATGTAGAGAAGGGTTGTAGGAATATTAAAATAAAAGAAAGTATTTCTCTAGAACGTATAGTTTTTGCATAAATTAAGATTAAATTCAAGTCAGTCTTTTTCAAGACAGCTTTTCAACCATCTCTACCCTCACACATGCTTGTACACTCAAAAAAAATAAAGTCTCATCATTTGTTTACCAAACTGTGATAACATGCAATTTTCCTTTGAACAGCCTTTAAGCCCCCTCATACACCTTACAATCTTACCATACAATTTCTGTACAATCAAATCTTGTTCTACCAAAACCATGTAATATGAGGACCTTACTTAACCTTCCAATCACTATGTATTCTATCAGGGAGGACCCGGCACTACATAGTTGTTGGAAATTGTATGGAGATCTTAAGGTGTATGGAGGGCTTCACTCTTTTAAAAAGACAGCCTCTATTCATCTCTTCTTTTATACCAAAAAAGACCAGATTGTCGATATTTACAAATCAACCCCCCTTCATGCTACAAACATATAAAATCCCCCAAAAAAAGACAATATGTAAAATATAATTTTAGCCCATTGTAAAGAATAAAGAAAATGCTGAAATTTTTAACAAACATTTATATTTCTTCAGAAAAGAGTGGCTGATGGCAGGTAAAACTGGAGAGAAATAACCAAAGCTCACTATTCAACATTTCTTGCCTAACACCGGATAAGCATGGGTTTATGAAAGATGATTTATGAAAGGTCATGAACAACTAATTTGATGTTGGAAATGCTATTGGCGTGATCTATTTGGATTTGCTTAAGCATTTGTTGCTGTTCCTCATAAAAGTCGGTTATGGAAATGAAAAATGCCTAAGGACAATATTTGTACATGGATAAAGCAAAACAAAAATATTTGTAAGTAGGCAATATTCAAAATGGCAGTACAGTGTTCCAGGAGTCTATTTAGCAATGGTGTTAATTTTGATGGTAAAAAATATAGTGGAATACGAAAAAAGCTGCATAATGAAAATAATAAAATGTATATGTTAAAAAATGAACAAACACAAAGGCTCTTAGAGTATTACCCCCCCCCCCGCCCCCTGCATTAAATGAAGGACAGTTATTAAGGGATTTGGGATGTCTGGTTAAGGTAAGCAGCATCACCCAATGTCAACTGACAGCTTTTGAAGCAATTGCAAAAATCGGAATGTAAAATGAAGTAGTAAAAGGAGCAATATAGAATAGTCTTTAAATAAATAAGATATAAGGATATGTATAAAACATGAGGTCCAGTTTTTCTACTGCTTTGTAAAAAACAAGATATACTTACTTAGAGGGTTAAAAGAATTGAACCTATAAACTGTAAACTGAACCTATAAAAGGTTTATTCAACCCTATATAAAATATTTTTACCAAAATAATTTGCTATAAAAATGTATAATATTCTGTAACTCCCTTATTTCTCTAATGCGAATAATTAGAACAACTATATATTCCTTCAATCTAGATTGAAAAACAAAAATATTGTCGGTGACTTAACTGACATACTTAAACATATGCATGTCAAGAATACATGGTTGGCAAAATAACTATTTATGTTAGACTGTCCTGAGAACAAGGCAGTTTCAGGTAATTGGTTTTATTAGTGTTGATGAGAGATTTACTATAAGAATAGTTAAATTGTAAAGTTCTTTAACACATCTTACTTTCGTGTAACCAAAAACGACATAATCATAATGGAAGGTCAATATGTCAAAAGTTTGTGACCAGGAGAAATGACCCGACTGGCCTGGGAAGGATAAAACTATATATACATGAGTCTAAAAGCTATTATCTAAGTAAGCTCAATGCTAAATAGTCATTAAAATTGATTATATGTTTATCTATGTATGAGAAAGGCTAAATTCTACTTAGAATATACTGATCAGGGTAACAACACTTTTTTTAGAATTCATAGTTGCACATGATTTTTTTAACCTCCCTAGTGTTTGAGATGAACTGGGCTTGTTCACTATCGACGTGCAAAAAGTGCACCGAACAAACTGGGTTCATCCAACGTTGAGAGGTGTCCTGATCCCCTACCTGATCTGGCATCCGTGGTGGCTCCGTGCAAACCGCAGTGAATACAGTTTTCTGAATAGAAAACTATATTGATTGTGGCTTGATGCATAAAACTTACCTGAATGAAGCATCAGTCAAGTAAATGTTCACCAATGCTTCTGGGTAAGGAAGTGGATCCCGCCTCCCCCGGTGTCACACCATTACGTTCGAGGAGGAGGGGTGCCACATTTAAAAGGGAATTTACTGGATACAGTGATAATTTTTTTTACATAATTGTTTGTTTCAAACATGATTATATTCAGGATATCTACTTGATCCTTGTACAGACGTATGGCCTCCAACATCAAAAAAATTCCATGAAAGTTTATGGTGCGCTTTTGGTACAGAAATCAGCAGTGGGCTAGGGAAGTTATACATCTGACAAATTAAACAGTAGTGGTTAAAACAGTAGAAAATGCTCATACATGTGGTTCTCTAGCAGAGATGTTTGAGATGACAGTAAAACAGGGTTGGCAAGAGTAGGGAATGCTGAGACATGTGGTTCTCCAGCTGTTTGTGAGAACAGTACAAAATACTTAAGGACAATATGGAATGCTGAAGATTTGTAGTTTTCCTTCACAGATGGTATGTTGAGGACAGACGCACAGACAGGCACATACATACATACAATCTAGAGGTAACTTACCAATTCTGTCATTCACTCAGCATTCAGCTATAGTGGATGTGAGTATTTAGATCTACAACCAAATAAATAATGAAAAATAAAATAATGCAGTATTCTTAAAATAAAACATTTATTTTAATAATATGGCATTACAATATATATTATACAGTAGTAATTATAAAATACTGAATGCTAAATAGAAAATACATGTAATTCCACCTTCTACTTGTCTGAAATATAAGCCTTTAATTGTCTTTTTTTAATAATTAGGATGCTCTATTGTTCCTAGTGTACCGTTCATTTAATGCATTTTTCCAAATAATTATAGGCATTTTGTGGACTATTGTTTTTTTCCTACACAAAAACTTTATACAAATACAAATTTGCAAAATACAAATACAAAAAGTACCTCACAACAATGTTTAAAAAATCTATGAAATATCCTTTCAATAGGTTAGGTATCAACATCACAGTCTACTGTGAAGGGAATTGAATAACATTGATTATCCTTTTGGAATGGCACCTGCCAAATATGGGGCAACAGGAGAACATCCAGTTCTTGAAAAAAATTAATTAGAAGAATAACATGGCAAAATTACTGGGTCAAAATATCTTCAAGCGGTCTTGCTGAATTTGTGTAGAGAGGACCTACCAGAGAAAAGTTTTGTACATGTGTGCTTTCTTTGTGTCATCAGCTGGTAAAGCCCTTATTATACCTTAATTTTTTGAAAGCGCAAACATCTTTTGCTATCTCTGTTTAATAGACATTTCATGATTTTATTATGATATTGATATGATTTTAAAGTCTTCTTTTTTAATGTTTGCTAAGATGAAGAAATTCAGTTATAGCCGTGAAAGCAAATCTCTCTGGTGCAACCTAAGAGCACCAGAGTTATCACCTGCTGGAATGTGACCTGCTTGAGTGCTTCTTAACGTAGGATTGCTTTGCCACCCAGAGCTTTCAATGTCCATCATAATGAATGCTATTTGTCACTACAACAACTAAATGGTAGCAACTACCACTAGTCCACATTCCATGGGAGATTCCTAAAAACAAGAACTTGGCCAGGGTTAGGTCACATACCACAAGCTACAATTATAAAGGGCCTTGATCAACACAGAAGCTAAAACTGATGACCAAGGCCAAGGATTTACAGTGAAAACTCCTGAGCAGGGAAAAAAACAAGAGTCAAACAACTGAATGACTAGAACTTCAAGGATTCAGCGGGGAATCCTATACCATGTTGACTATTAGTGTTGAGCTTGAATATTCAAATTGCAAATATATTTGGCGAATATTGGCTAATAATTTCGCTAATATGACAGTGGATATTCGCAATTAGGGTGCTTATTGGCATAGATTTCGAATATATATTTGCAATGCGAAAATATATAGCACATGTGACCATTAAAGGTAATTGCAAGGCGATTATAATTGTGAATATCAAATTGAAAAAAAGTAGAATTATTCGCGAAATATCGTGATGCTGCTCATCACTATTGACTATTGCCACTAAAACGAGAGCTTTCTGGCACTTAGTAAACACTACAAAGAATATTGAGTACTTCTGTAATGTCCTCCACTGAATGTCAGTTCCTAAGACATATTCTGCCATTAATTCAGTGTATTCTGTGGATTTAAACGAATGGATTCCTTATGTAATTCATGTTGTGTCAGATTTGTTATTTTAGTGGTAGCAGTCTGTAAGTTTACATCATTAGTCATCCCTAGATTACGGAATTGGTGTTACATTTTCTTCCAATTACATATTTGAGGAGTAGTAGATGTGAGGAAGGCATCCTGTTTCTGAACATGAATGATACACGCTATTGTAGAGGATCTGGTATAGATAGGTAGGAAAAATGGTGCATGCTTTCCCTCTTTTGTATGCCCACACTGATTCCATGCACAGAGTGATTAAATAGACAATAAGTGAGCTTGCAAAAGTGTCCAACTTTAAGGCAACTAACAAGGATCATATTTGAACTAATTTTGTATTTACATTTCATTCCGTGTAAGCAACAAGTATTAACTTACCCTGATTTTTTTTATGAAAATAAATATGGTGTGCTGCTAAGCAGCAATACATTTTGTCTTTGTTTGCCTGGATTTAAGCTTTAGCACTCATCATTCCACTAAAACATACACTTTGTTGAAAGACATATAAACAAAACATTAGGCTTATCACAGTCCAAAATAACTTTTGTTATGAATAATATATATGTTCCTACCCTAAAGAAAAGTATAACAAAACAACTCATAAAGACAATTCGTTTGTGAAACTTTTATCGAAGCACCACAGTTTGGCTTTGATGGCATATAAAAACACAAGGTTGTAAGGCTAAAAAAAAGATTAATCATAGATCAGCTTGGTTCAGAAAGAAAAGTTGTATAGTAGACTTTGCCCTTCAATATTTTGTACTTTGGATAATTATTCTTGACTGTCAAGCAAATAATACACCTTTTTCATTTATCATCTCAAGTTCACTTGTAGCTTGTTGACCTTTGAAGCTGTAAAAGCACATTACTCGAGTGAGTTCATTTATTACCCAATGTAACTCAGACCAAATACAGTCACAAAAATTATGCAAATTATATTTTTATTGTTTTTTTGTGTTTACTTACAGTTATTTAAGTATTCTTATTATATTTACCAATACTTTTAAAAAATTAGCTACAAAAAAGATGAAATGCTTATTTTTTATTTAAATACTGGTCTGTACATAACATTAGACTCATCTACACCAACCAAGAGGGTGTGTTAAAAGGGTACAGTCGAATTGCTGATGTAAAGTTGCACAAAACGAAATAAAAAAAACTTTCATTATTTAAACTCTGCCTTTTTGCTAGAACACAAGATATACATTTTTAAATAAAACAAACACTTTAAAAAACATGAGGCTAATAGACACCATTCTGTGCTTCTGAAAGGGTAAATTGGAATTTATTACTCCCTGGACTAGGGAATGTAAAGTGAACCATCACACATATGTCAAGAACTTGAAATAGAGAAATAACTAAACTGTACTGGTTCCTATGAATGAGAACTCATGCTGACACATTACAGGGAGTGCAGAATTTTTAGGCAAGTGGTATTTTTGAGGAATAATTTTATTAT
>CM070033.1:51837544-51863147 GCA_036250615.1 Ptychadena robeensis | reverse complement strand
TTTTTCTTTTTGGACAGTGATTGCCCTATCTTTTGGCAGCCTGATGCTGATAGTGCAAAGGGACCTACAATGTGGTAGGTCCGCTTTAATATTTTTTTGCCCCACTGTATATAGGGAGAACTAGGACTGAACAATGCTCTAGATGTTTGTCTTGATGAGTACTTTTTGAAATTTACTGAATCTTTTGGGTACATTGGATTTTACATGTTGTTTTGTTTATCCTGTGTAATTAATAACTGTATTTTAATTGATTAAGCTATGAGTATGTGCTTAAAGTCCCTGGAAGCTAGCCACCTCCTTTAGAAAGTGATAATCAGTGTGACATTCCTGGTAGTTGTTTTTTTCTCAGTGCCTTTATTTACTTTACATACATTGTGATCCAATCCCTGTTTTTTATTTAGGAAAACAAAATTTAGGTGTTGAGTTTGAATGAAAAAATTTAACTGCAATTCAGTTTGCTCTACTGCTACCCATCAACTTTGTAAGTTGATTACAAAGCCCTTTAACACGATATCATCAATAAAAATGGTAGGGAAGGGTTGATGTGTATATTACCCCCATTAAGTTTTTTCAGTTTTTTGTTATTTTTTTTTTTTTTTCCAATAAACTTTTTATTAAAGACAAATGAAAACATAAAAGTTTTTTGTTATATATACTTACTAAAACATTCCACTTGATACAACTTGATGGCAAAAGGCAATTATCAGATCTGCTGGTGTTCTTTTGCACATCATGGTTAGTTTTCTTTCTTCAGATTTATATTTGTTTCTTACAAAACAAATCTAATGTTTATACACTTGTCACTTAACTGAAAGATCAAAATTTCCCAGGAGCGTTGTAAGAAAACCTGCAAAAGCCCTTTGATCAACCTAGTTTAACATATTAGTCTTCAGACTGGACAACCTATACTACATGACAAATTACACATTGGTTTACAACTGTTCAGAGTCATAAAAACTATTTGGGAATATAAAATGTGTGCTTAAAGGGAAAATGTTGTTATTTTAAATACCATATAGATTGATTTTCTTTATATTAATAATACATAAATATTAACCATAATGATATATTATATATATTAACCATTTGATGTTTTTAATAAAAAACAATGACAGCACATCACTTTATTTAAGCCACCAATAAAACCAATATAAATATTTATGTATGTGTATTGGTTTAAAAGAACATGGAAACATAAGATAATGTACTCTTTGTTTTGATCAAACTTCAGTTAACTTTTAATTAATAGAAAAAGTTTGTCTACAGTTACCCTAATAAACATGTAACACTACTATTTAGCAGTAGTAATTATTGTATTTTTCGGCTTATAATATGCTCTGCTGTATAGGACGCACCCTATACAGCGGAGCATCTAATCCCGGTTGGAGCATATGGAAGCATATGGGAGTGGGCTAAAGCTGCTGCTCTCATACAGACATCTGCAGAGGGATAATCTATCCATGGATGGGTCATCTGTCTGCAGATCTGTATGTGGGCTGCAGCTTCACTCTGCTCACATACAGCTCTGAGATAGTCACTGCTTCTGTATGTGAGTAGCTGAAGCTTACATACAGATTTGCAGAAGTATGATCCGTCCACGAATGGATCATGCCTGTGCAGATGTCTGCATGTGAGCAGCAGCTGCTTCTGGCTGTTCTATACAGAGCCGAGACAGCTACAGATATACCTACCCCTGTAGGTTTCTGTATGTGAGCAGGTGGTCCGTCAGCTATCATACAGAGCTTTGACAGCTTCCAAATTGTGGCTAATCTCAGTGCTTAGCCATGGTGGGGAATGAGAAAGCGTGACCACCCGCAGCCACGTTCCGCAAAAAGTCTTCTTATAGTCCGACAAAAATTGTTCATCTATGTCTGGATTTTTGTACATAAATAAAAACTAAGAAACATACTGAGAAATCATAATCTACAAAAATAGTTGTTATATATAGGAGTAACCACACTTCAGATCCTCCATTTTATACAATAGACTTTCCATTTAGTCTTAGAAAAGCTAACGCGAAAAAGAGTATTTAACTCTAGTTTCTTGTATAACACTAGGCTGAGCCCTAGTGGGGAGTTTGAAGGCAAATTTTGGCCAAGAATCACATCCTGTAAAAAAAAAAGGTTTATATAAAAGGTATACTGGTCACATAATCAAAAGACAACACCATTAATAAATAAATAAATACCTAGGGGTCACGGTGTCGGGTAATATAAACATCATCCTGTATCACTTATATATAATATATCCTAAATAGGGGTTGGATCCTTGTACCAACATAGATGTGTTTTGCCCAATACCTGGGTAAAATGCATCACAGTTGGTTCAAGGATCTAAAATCTAATTGAAAGTTATAACTTTGCAGCCTTGCAAATCCTTAGATGTAGCGACTGCATTTTTTTGGGCGTTTTGTGCAAGTGCAAATAAAAAAGAGGGTTCTGAAAGGAGTTGATTGATTTTTCAGCAGGATGAAATGAACTGTGGCAACTATGGGGGCGGGGGTCAGGGAGCCACTGTGAGGATACTGTGCTAAATTATGAGGCAATTGGTAATCCAAGTTGAACTGTGAGAACTAAGATGCCAGTATGCTGAAAAGAATTGTGAAGGCTGGAGGGCACTGCAAGTAGCTAAGTAGCACAATGAAGGCTTGATAGTATTGTAGTGGGGCAGAGTGAAAACCATTAGGATCTGTAATGGGCAATGAAGTGTGAGGCTGATGGACTGTATAGGTTGAGTCCCTTGTGAGAGCTGAATTACACTGTAAAAGAAGAATAAGAATGAGACTTCACTTTAATATATTTTTATATCCCAGGCTCCAATATACACTCTTCATTGTTGCAACACACTCCGATGACTAGTCCTACTGCAGGAGTAAGGATATCCAAATTATTATTATCAAGTTTCAATGTGTATATTTTAATAAGAGTTCCCACTGTTCTCCTTAACCACCTACTTGCATAATCTTTGTAATCCCAAATTTGATGCTGTTCTGACACTTTCAGACAAATACAAATGTAAACCTCTACCCTAAAAAAGTAAAATGCAACGCATAGTAAGAACAACAAAACCCAACTAAATAAAATACTATTTAATTTAATTGTGTTTTAATGTAAAATAAAACACAAGTGTCAAAGTAATTACACTATTTTTAGCTTATGATATCATGAAGATAACCTAACTGAATTACAGAATTTGTGTTGATTATTTGTTAGTCTGTAAAGAAAAGATAAGGTTGGAAAATGAGAAGACCTTTATTCTCTGGAAATACAATACAATTTGGCAAGCATTATTTCCATAAAAATGACATGGCCAAGGCAAATGACTCTCTAATTACTTCATGCAAACTATATTCTTCCGGAATAGAGATAAGATGTCCACTGGGGCAAAGTAAAATAGTATAAAGCATATGAATCAAGCACAAATGCTGCTCTAAATGAATAAGATTAAAATGAATTACATTAAATCATTTATAATGTGTTGAAATGGATTCTTAGCAAATAAAAACTCAGGAAATTACAAAACAGTCATTTTAAACACCTCTTACATCAAAATAAAGATGTAAAATAGTTCTATAACTATCACATGCAGTCACGTTAATATTGATTGAAAACAAAAACAAATCCCATTTACCTGATGAGGTACTATTGATGATTCTGCTTGCATATGAGGTTTTCTATTTTTCTAACCATTAGATTTAAAATGAAAAGACTTGCAGGCATACCTTCATCTCCTGATCCAAGAATATTCTGGCATAGGTTTTAACATATAAAATATTAATAATAAATACAATAATATGGGTAGTATAACCCAACCTGTGATGTAAATTGTTGGAGATGCCAGAAATAAAGAGGTTCGATAATACATATCTTTTGGAATTGTGAAAAACTGACACCCCTCTGGAAAGAAGTACATGCTGAAATTCCCCATTGTTTAGATATTGACCTACCATTTACACCACAACTATTTATATTGCTTCTTAATGCTGGACATCATTTAAGCCCCCTATACAAGTGTAGATGGTGACCCGTTTTTTTTGGCTGATTGACCGCAGGTGATGATGCGTCAATCGGCCGAAAAATTAGGTCACAATCGGCCTTTGTGTGCCAGCACTCTCTGTGGTGTCCCACTAGCTTCTCGAGTCGCCAACAAGGCCACAGCAGCTAGGGGGGCGCGGGAGACAGCATCTCGTGGCCCCCCCTGTGAGAAGAGGCTGCCAGGTCACTGAGACTGTTAGTGAGCTTGCAACCTCTACTCACTGAAACAGCACAAAGGGAGAGTGGTGCTGCTAGCTCCACCCCCCTCCCCTCTGCAACTTCTGAGGGAGAGAATTTTGACCCCATCTAAAGTATTAGACCGATCTAAGAATTACAAAACTTGTCCGTTATGGCTTAGATCAATTTGGCAACTGATTTTGGCCCTCGGAGCCGAATTTTTGGGGCCGATTGACCTAACGGTTGTTGATCGCCGATTCTTCGCCCAAAAAATCGGCTGAAAAATCAGGTGGAAGTGTGTATAGGGGCCTTAGATAGGAAGAAACATTGCTGAAACATCTAATAATTGTAGCTAACGTGTTGATTCCTAGAAACTGGAAAACTGTTACCCAAGTACCCAAGATTACTGACTTGTTTAATCAAGGACGCTCCTACATTAAAATGGAGGGTTTCTTACATACTAAGCAAGATGGTTTAAATAGGTAAAGGGAAACTGTGGAGACCATGGAATGTATATCTATCCTAGCTTCATATTTAAATCTGGAAGTGATTCATTTATACTGTAATAACAGACAATAGAGTGTCTTCTTTTATCCAATACATGACTAGTAAGCCTATACTAAAAGTTTTATTTTAATTGTACTGTTATTGTACTGATTGTACTAAAAAGTATTACTTGTTACATTTCTTGTTATGTTACTTTTCACAAAAAAACAACAACTTGTAGCCCATCAAAAAAGGGCTTTGAAATGTGGATGTGAGGACCTCGGCTTTCCTGAGTACCACCTGCTGGTGGCACTGTGCTAGTGCTTTCCATGGATAATTTCCCTGGTCACCATCAGGTGGCATCCTGCAAGTGTGGGCTTGGTTGAGGACACCTGTTTCGTTAGCCTGAGGGCTATATAGGTGTGCCTTACCTACCCCCACAGGCTGAGCATTTTAACCTAGATATCTGATCTGTAATCTGTACCTGATCCTCACTATGAACACTGGACAATCTGAACTCTGAATTACCTGATTTATCTGAACTCTTGCCACCCCTGCATTTGGATCTTCAGTGTCCTATATTGTTTGCTGTAAGTTTCCATTAAACCTGTTTTTTCCCTTATTCAGTTTGTGCTGACAGTCCTGGTCGCCCCCTCCTGTTTGGATCCTGAAAGTGTAAAAAAGTTTTTTATTTTAGGTAAAATTAAACAACATACAAATCTGTGCATTTATAATGGTCAAAGGCCATGACTTACTAGGAATAAGTTTCAGTTTTGGAACAACCAATGGTTTGACATGAATATTTAGCATTTCTGTTTTGGGTTTCAGTTTGAATGCGTGTGAATTTGCCTGACATAATCAACATCAACTCATTATGCCATGCTTTGAAGGGCCAAAATATAAATGTGAGGTTTCAATGGAGCTTGGATATTCGACTGGGAGAATATCCGTAATTTCCGTTTTAAAAAATCGTATTGCAATGAATGGGATCAATCGCAATACATCTTGAAAAATCGCGATCGTAGCGGATATTCAATATATGTGCGAATATTCGCAAATTGTCGAAATGGTGATATTCGAGCTAAATATTCGAAAATCTAATATTCGAGCTCAACACTTACCACTAGGACAAAATAAGACAGTTTATGTACTTATTTTCTTTTAGGTAGCAAGGGCAGAATAAAAATATAACATCTTGGGCGAGAAACATTGATAAACTATAGTTTAGACAACCACTGTTGTCTGTTGCTTTTCTTGACAGATTTTTTCTGAACTTTGCAAGATTCCCACTCAAGGGAATGCACATGCAATGCCCATTCAAGTGCTTGCATGCACTGTTGGTGCCAATCAATGTTAACCAAACACTCATCTGAAGTTTAATCAGTATTGTTAAAATGGTATTTGTAAGAATGTAATGGAGAATGCAGGGTTGCCCTAGACCAGTAATAGTAAACCCTGTGGAGACAGAGTGCCCAAAGCGAAACCCAAATCCACTCTGTTAAGGGGTTATGTTGCCACTAGGTGGCAGACTAGATATTATTACCAGGAAGTGTGTATAGAGTTTATCACAGGAAGTTGTTTGTTGTTGGTGTTACCTCCATGTTTATCACAGGACCTGCAGCATGAATAAAGCAGCTCTGAGCTGATTTGCACTCTGCATCTTCTCTGCATTATTGAACCTACAGAAACACACTCATTTATGAGAAAGCACCAACATCTGAATCACATACACACAAATCATACAGCCACATAGCTAGTACATGAATCATAAACACACACACAGCAATCAGCACAGCAAAATTTTCCCATACCAATTGGTGGTAACTAGGGGACTTTAAAGGCCAGCTCAAAACGTATCCTCCACTGAAAGGGGATACCTCAGTCAATTACATGTATAAAACATAGAGCATGTAACATACATATGCAATCATATCAGTATATTCCAGTAAAAATGCACCAGGCGTGTAATTTTTTAACCAAGTTCATTTCCAAGATTTTAATGTCCATAAAAATGTCCATAAAAATGATCAAATCAGCGTTGGACTGTCCTTGCTTCCAGAAGGGGTAGAGAGTATGTGTGTGGCACGATCAAAGGAGAGCCGATGGTACAGATGGGTCCAAAGGGAGAGGAGAATATAGAGGTCCATTGATTCAAAACGTAGCTGTGCTGAGTGTTGCACTGGGGAGTCTTCCCATAAAGGTGGGTCCTTCTAGAGGTGGATACTCTCCCTGGTGGTCTAGGCAGACGTTTTGAATCAATGGACCTCTATATTCTCCTCTCCCTTTGGACCTGGTCATTTTAACTATACGTGGATACCAATTGTCTTCTCTATACGCTTCTCCAGCTAAGACACCCCCACTTTGGGAGGGTTGCCCTTACCTGGCTCTCCGTTCTCTGCTTCCCATATCTGGCCACATCTTGACGGGCGATTTATGAGCTTTTGTGTTGGACCCCCTGAGGAAAGGGTTGAAACACGTGTCGGGCCTATCTGTACCATCAGCTCTCCTTTGATCGTGACACACACATACTCTCTACCACTTCTGGAAGCAAGGACAGTCCAACGCTGATTTGATCATTTTTATGCACATTAAAATCTTGGAAATGAACTTGGTTAAAAAATTACACGTCTGGTGCATTTTTACTGGAATATACTCATATGATTGCATATGTATGTTACTATGTACATGCTCTATGTTTTATACATGTAATTGACTGAGGTATCCCCTTTCAATGGAGGACACGTTTTGAGCTGGCCTTTAAAGTTCCCTAGTTCCCACCAATTGATATGGGAAAATCCTGTCTTTTTCTTTTCATGTTTATTTGGGATGTCGGCCGGCTCGCTAACTTGGGCTATCTCTGATTACCCCTCCTGTTTCATGCATCATAAACACACATGCACCAATCATGCAGAGACATTCATCATATAAACACATATGCAGCAATCATGCAGACACATGAATGAGACACACACAAACACACACATGCACTCTACTTATTTTATGAAGCTGGTTCTCTGAATGCTGGTTGTCTCTCCACCATCCTTGTGCCAGTAAGTTAGAGGTCTCTGAGTTGACTTTGTGCTGGTGTGATAGTGGGCATGCCCACAAAATGAGCTTCAAGTGCTGTCTCTGGCATGCATGCCATAGGTTTGCCAGCAATGCCCTAGACCCAAATAGAAAGTATTATCTTTCAATTAAAAGGTAACAAAAAATTTAATATATGACTCTGAATACACTTTACCCCCAATTTTTTTTACAGTTTAACCATGCTCTTTTCTTGCCCCATGCTTCTTTGCACACGTTAACACCTATAACCTGTGATTGCATTTTTTGTTCAATTGAAGTGCATGTACTGTAAATTAACATATGTATATACTTGCCTGATCCTTGAGCAGAAATAAACTATGGAATGTTCATGTATTTAACACATCCCAACATTTCCCCTTTACCCTCCTTGTACGGCTAGTACGGGCACAGTTTGACCATAATTGACACCAGCAGTGTGTAGAGGTTCTGGGGGGAGATCCGGCAATCGTGGTGGAGTTCAGCCACGAATGCCGGGGAAACGACTTTTCCTGCCATTAAAAATGTTGCAAAAAGCTTGTAGTGCCCAGGGGATTAAAAAAACACTTCAGGGGCCCTTTCACACTATATGCACTGTGTTGGGTTTTTACAAAAACGCTGTCACAGTTAGAAGACCAATGTTATCATTCACAGTACATGTGTTGCATTTTTAAAAACGCAGTGTTTTCGTCTGCATTTTTTATAACGCCCTGCTGCATGCCTTTTATATAAATTTTTCATAGATTTGTTCAAAACACAAAAGCAGATGTAATGTGAAAAACGCATGCATTTTTAATCGATTTGTTCAAAATGAAAACGCATATATGCAGAAATGTATGCCTTTAAAAACCACATATAGTGTGAAAGGGCCCTTTGTTTTTTAAAGGCATGTGTTTTTGCATATATACAAAAGCGCATGTGTTTTTCAAATCACATGTGCATTTGTGTTTTGCATTGGCATTTGTGTTTTTCAACAAATCAATCAAAAATGCATATGCCAGGGCGTTTTAAAAACGCATTGCGGAAACGCTGTGTTTTTAAAAACGCAACGCATGCAGTGTGAATGGCAACATAGGTTGTCTATGTAAAAATGCCTGCAGTAAAAACATGCCTGTGATAAAAAAACACACACATGTTTTTAAAACGCAATGCATATTGTGTGGAAGGGCCCTCAAATTTTGATAAACAGAGAGGTATGTCAAGCTATGCAGCTTTATTCTTCATCTTACCAGTACAGGACTCTATGAGCTATATATAGAAGGAGTGAAATCACTGGTTGGTATAAAATTATTTTAAAATGTCAGCAACTATGCAAAGGTCTAGAACTGTTTCTTTTATTTATTCTCATCTTTTCTTTTTCATTTTATTGGTTAATGAGGAAATACAACAAAAACCTCAATTTACTTTGGCTTTATCAGCGCTTGAATAATTAAAATACTGCTTAGTTTTATATTATTGGAAATAGCCATATTGCAAAATGCACATAGATTATCTATTTTTGTTATGATAAAAATAGAAAGATATATTAAAACGGATTATAAGATTAATAAACTCCCAAACTAGATTATATTAAAACTCTAAGCCTGAGGGAAATAATTTTAGTATGTCACAAGTACATTTTATTACTTGAATAAAATTACTTTAGGAAAAAAAGTAGAGAATATTAAAATACAGAAATATAAAACAAACATGTGGCATTGTTTATTGCCCACACAGTACATTAATATTTTAATGGTATTTACAGTCTGCATGAAGCATAGTTTTTTTTTAGTTGCCCACAAATCAGCGGCAACAACTATAGGTGCAACATTTTCATTAGTGTTTTCAAGCACAACCAAAGCATGACCTTTCTGTAAACTAGCATTAGGGTTATGGTATATCATCTGTAATAACTCAAAGCAACTGGATATGATAACGTTTTCTAATGTTTGCTGAATGTAAGCCAATCATCTCACTTGCTTTCCAAATTTACAATTGGGAATTGGAGGTAGCCCTTGGATTGCTAGTGAAATGTTCTCAACAAAACTTAAAACGTTCAGTTTTGCTTGACTAAATACTGTTTATATAATAGTAGATTAAATTGAAGCTTTAAATAGACTAGATGTCCATAGACCATAGAGTCCATAGTCCATAGAGGTGTTGCCTCTACGTGCCTCTAGGTGTTGCCTCTAGACTAACAATGCACAAGTGACCCTTGAGTGGAGTAATATGACTCACTGTATAATAAGACCTCAGAACAAGCATGAAGGTTATGGTGAAAGGGATTAAATTAGTCGAAATGTACTAGTTAGTCGAAATGTACTAGTTAATAACTATGAAGCAGGGAAACAGAGACAATAATTTCATACACAAAACATAAGCAAACTTAGAAAATAAATATTGTAATGAAGAATAATGTTTGCGTTGGTTATATTCATACTGTCTTATCCAGTCGAGATGTTTAAAATTTACAAATCACATGAATAAATTATTTAGACAAAAGATGATAGTTTATTTCAAATGAAACAATACCTGGAAAGCACAAGTTTTACTTGCAAAAAGAAAAAAACACATTTACTCAAAATCATGTAGGCTATATAAAATTTTCTTGCAATATTAGAGATTAAGGAAATGTCAGATTTCAATTCAACGAAAAATGTTACTACTGTCTTCAGAATTTTGCTTCAAACTCGAAAATCCATACATTTCTAGAGATGCTCAAAATATTCGACTTGCTAACTTTCAGAGCTGATTGCAAAGCCCCTGAACATGGTATCATCACCAAACTTGCTGGAGATGTAGAGAAGGGTTGGGGGAACATTTGACAGAACAGTCACAGTATGTCTCTAACACAAATAGTTTTTGAATAAATTAAGTTCAAAATTAAAGTCGAATTTCCGAATTTTCCAAATCTTTGACATTTTGACTTGACTTTGAACTTAATTTGTGCAAAAACTATTTGAGTTAGAGGCATACTTTTTTCTGTCAAATGTTCCCCCAGCCCTTCTCTACATCTCTTGCAGGTTTGGGGATGATACCATGTTCAGGGACTTTGCAATTAACTCGAAATCGTCGAATATCTGAAAAATAATTTGATCATCTCTATACATTTCTACATAATTAAAATGTATACTTTACTGCTACCCATCAATGTTTTGTTTTAATGGCAGAGCCCTTGAACTTTCTATCATAAAAACTTCTGGGGAGGAAGGAAGTGTTGTCAATGTATTGCCTGATAAAATTTTAAGAAATTAAATTGCAAAACTTCTGAAAATGCTGTCATCACCAAAACTTCAGAGGGGTTTAGGGTCTCTAGGAATATGTCCGACTTGTAAGTGGAGGGCCCAATGCCAGACATTAACAATGGAAAGACTCCTTGTTAAGACAGTGGAACTCTTCCCCGTGACCTGGCCAGCATTGAGTTCTTCAAGCAACTGAATAATTGAGAACCCTCAAAACCCTGACCACAATGCAATGTAAAAGGTCATTCAAGTTAAAACATTTGGAATTGTTTTTAAAAAATGTGTGTGCTATAACAATACATAACCTTTTAATCCTTCCATAACCCCCCAAATATCTCCTGCAATTAACTTACCCTATTTGGACTATAAGACGCACCTGACATAAGACGCACCCAGTTTTTAGAGCAGGAAATCAGAAAAAAATATTTGCGTGTTTAAATGAATGTGAAAAAATCTCATGCAGTACCCCTTTTCAGCCACAAATTTTGTCACTAGAGTCACACTTCGGCATCTCTTCTTCCTCATGCATGGGTAAGGGAGGCCTCCACTGGGGGAATGAGCACACTGATTTCCCTGTCTCTTCTCTGCTGCGTGTGTGAGGAAGCTGTCAGCGAGTGCAGCTCTCCCCACACACATTATATGGGGCTCTGCAAATATAACCAATACAGTTCAGCTCCCCGCCAGCTATCCCAGAAGATGGGAGATCTTCACACAGCCGATCTCCCATCTGTCGGGAGAGCTGGCCGGGAGCAAAGTTGCAAATGACCATGGAAAATTTTCGGGGTGAAAAAGTGTGTCTTATAGTTGGAAAAAAACAGTAAACTAGGCATACACAGTTCGATTTTAGCATGATGGATCTTCGATTTGATTTTAGATCTTGATCTTTTCATCAAACACCGATTTAATAGAATCCAAAGTAGTCATATATAAATGTGTTCATCTAATTCAATTGACCCGACCTACAAACACAATGCTACGATTTTAGTTAGATCGTTCTACAATCGACAAAAAATTTTCAACATGTCCGATCACTTTTCGATGTTTTGAACAAATTTCGTCGATCAAACCACGTGTGCAGTATACTATTTAAGTTTGATCGATTTAAACTTTGATGGTCTTAAGTCGATTAAACACTAAAATCGAACCCTGTATGCCTAGCTTAATGCTGTTGTCAGATAGAAGTAAAGTACACTTTTGGATTTAAGATGTAATTTTCTGCTTATCTCCTAATTAATAGTATAAGCAATGTTTTCAGACCTTTTTTCAATGTATCTCTATGAAAGAGTAGACATTGTTCCCCAAGAAATGCTGTGTAATGTCCACTAGAATGTTATAACTCTGTATGGACTATGCAAAGGACTTTATATTTATTTAAAATTTCATAAAAATTTTCCTTAATTTTTTCTATATATACGTGAAGAGAATGAAACTTGTGTTTTAAGCAAATAAGTTCTTTTCAAATGTATTCATGGATACAACATACTGTATATCAAAGCCAAAGTATAATTTTCCAAGCCTTTTCATTTGGTCTAGATTCATACTTTATGAACACAAATAGGCTGATCATCTATATATAATAAAGTCCAGCAACTCACAAGTGTAAATTGCTTTCACTACCTAATTTCCATAACTGATATAAAACACATACACATTTCTGATGACAGCAAAGAAGTACATTAACATATAAATATAGAACAGCATTTGAGTGAACTTAACATATAAATAACAAAACACTACAATACAGAACAATTGAGAACACAAATGGGAAGAATAATACAATCATTAAAAATCTCCCTGTGAATAACAACTCTGGGCCAGTTGGGGGACCTTTAAATATTGTCAAAAAATTGGCATCCATAAAGAAAAAACTATGGTGAAATGAAGGAAATGACATCAGTTTTATGAACTCCTTAAGGTTTTTAATTAAATGTTGTCCCTTACACAAACACTTACCATAACATCATGCTGCCATTGACTTCTGGAACTCCACCTATCAGTGTCACCCCCTCTTGGGAATGTTCATTTCTTAATGGCGCTACTGCTGTTAGGTGATATAGTGTTATTATTACTTATACATCTCCCTGTAAGTTTTTTTCCACTTTCATATTAAGACTTTCATGGTTGCTTCCAATGTGATTTTTTTCTGTTCATTTGCATTATAATCATTTAGAACACTTGCTATATTCTGTGTTTTGTAAAGCTACAAAATACAAAAATACACTTTGTTAATGTACCTTCACAAGCAGTGATGGCTGAACTGTCCGTAAGGCGGACAGTTATGCCACGAACATAACATGTAACGGTTCGACCTGCCCTGTTCACCGGCTGGAAGAAGGTTACTATTCTTCCGTTGGCCAGATCAGAAGCAGAAAGGTCCAGCCAGTGGAAAAAAATTTTCACTAGAGACCAGGTAGAAAATCTAGTGATTTGATGATAAGATGATGAGAAAACTGGCTTCAATGACGTCTCATCTGGATATCAAAACCGTTATTTGTGCGTTCCAGGTATTGGTTACTGACTTCACTTTTTTATTTTCTAATTTTTTAATTCAAATTCCCTGCGAACAGGCGAGGAATTTGAATCTTCCCACGAACTGGCGGACGTTAGACATTTTTAAAAGTCAGATCCATAGTGATGGCCAAACTGCCCGCATGAATGTTTGCCCTTCTTCTCGCCGGCGAGCAGTACAGGAGTTCGACCCGCCCCATTCGCCGGAGAGAAGGAGTTCACTATTTTTCCTCCGATAGGATCAGCAGCAGCGAGATCCTGCCGGAGGAAGAATCTTTTCAATAGAAGACCGGGCATGAAGCTGGTCTCCTAGTGAAAAACTGGCTCGAGAACAGGAAGTGATGTCAGTGATGTCACATCCGGCTCTTGTAACCAGGAACTATGCGCTTCAGGTACCGGATGTGACGTCACTATTTACAAGTATTGGTATTTGTCCATAAAATAAATCAACAGCCTCCTGGCTTCTAAACAAACAAAGCTGTATCTGACTCTTCAGATAAACTGTCTCTTAAGGCCCCCATACATGTGTCGGATTCGCACCGGATTCCGGCACGATCGATTCCGGGCGCGTGCACGCCAAACGATCGTGCCGGAATCGCATGCAGCCCACCTGGTCCGATCGATCACGTCCGATTGATCAGGGGCTCAGAATCAGATCCGACGGAGAACCAACATGTTGGTCTTTCTCATGCGATTCTGTCCGGATCAGGGGGAGTTGCCAGTTGTGAGGTGGACAATCGGACACGGATCCGTCCCGGAATCCGTTGGACAAGGTGGTATGCTGCGATGGATACTCTTAATTGGCCGATTGATCACACCTGCGATTCCCGGCAGAATCGCCGGAATCGATCGGATGATGAATCGATCGGACATGGAATCCGACACGTGTATGGCTAGCTTTACACAAGTCTCTTGACTTTCAGCACTTGGTGCTCTAATGGGCTTCTGGAAACACCCGCACTAGGAATTGGAAATCTGCCCCACTCTGCTCTTGCAGATTCTGAGTAAAACCAGCCCCATAACAAAATCTAGAAAAAACAGCAGAGGAACATAAGATTTCCCTGCAAATAAAGACACTGCTGGTTCTACCTCAGAATGGGAATCTGAGATATTGTGGTCCAACATATCTCCCATCCAGCACTCTGCTCAGTGACACAGGTGATATTGGGGTCACTGTTTTACAATATATACATATATATATCTTCAGTGACTAATGATAAATTATCATTTTATGACGTGAAGTAGCTCTAATTAGTCCACTTTATTAATTTTAACGGTGAATTGGTTGATGTGACTCCTGTAATATTTTGTTTTCATTATTAGGCCAGTGTTAACATTAATATACTCAATAATGAATGACCTAATTCACTTTATAACATTACGACACACTTTTATATATTGCATGAAAAAAGTCAAATTGACTTCATGAACATCATGTCTAGTTCAGTGCATTGTTTTATTATTTAAAATAAAGATTGTGGTGTTACCAGTGGGATTTGTTTTACCATGTAACATTTCAAGTTAGTGATTACCTGTGAAATGGAATTATTAACATGATTAGGTTAATGAATAATTAAACATATAAAAAGGGTACTTACGTTGTTAACTAATTTAACACTACAGTTGCATCACAGATTATAGAGCTCAGTTGGAAATAATATTAGCATTCCCATAACTAAAAAGTCATTACTAAATGCCCTGCTGGTTCTTATAATTGCTGTGATAAGCTAAGAACAGAATAATTGTCTTTTTTCCAATATGGTTCTTTATGAAAACAAGAACTAAGCCTATGTGCCAGTGTGTATATAGAAAAACAAAAAAATCCAATTATCCGTGGTGTTTATCATTATTTAGTTTGAAGATATATTTATATTTAATCATATTATATTAAATGTATGAAAGGCATATACTTCTGTAATGTGCTTAGAATTTTGTCTACCAATGTTTGTATAATAATGCAGTAGCAGTATTTAATAACATGGTTACATTTACTGGAGTCCCAATGAATATGAATTTTTGTATATGTTTTTTAATCTTTCCTATGTTCAAACCTTTATGTATGCGATACATTTGAAATATTACATTACAGAAGAAGAGTCAGTTAACCCATTTTCCTCAGTCTTGCCCTCTAGGCCTTACATCAAATAACACATTCCTAAATCAATACAGTCTAAGTAATCTGAATACATTTTAAGCATTTTTTTCCATTCATGCAATTAACATTTATAACTAAGAGCCTGGCCTGTAATAAGACCTAAGCATTAGCAGGTCAAGTGACTTTTGACGTCACAACCATACTTAGAATTTGAGTTTTAGCAGTCACATGACCTCAAGAGACAAGAAAAGAAACATACTGAGACCTATTTTGAAGATTTCGAGAAAGTTGGGACACCAGAATGGCTGAGAGGTTCTCCTAGTGTTTTTTTTTACAAAAGGTAATTATTTAGGGAGCAGTGTTATTTTAGACGCCTCAAATGACAACACACATTTTGGGTTTACTTATAGTGATGACAGAACGTCAGACTTTTCTATTAGCAAACAGGCGGATAGGGCTTTTAGAAAAGTCTGACATCTGCTTGTTCGTGGGGAATTTTAATCGGGTAAAACTGGAAATGATGTCAGTGACAGTGCAGGGAATGCACAGTGCAGTGTTCCATATAGCAGAAGTGATGTCACTTACCATAAATCGAAGGCACAGTTCCTTGTTCCACATACGTCACTGGCTGAAAAAATTCTTCCTCTGACTGAATCTTTCCAAACCTGATCCGGCTGATGGAAGAACAATAACCTTCTTCTCGCCAGCGAAGGGGGCTGTCGAACACCCGTACTGTTCTTCGGGAGGCGGGAAGAAAATTGTAATATTTGCCACAAGTCTGCCTTGCAGACTAATACTTTAATATTACTGTATTTTAGATTTTTATCTATGGGAGTAAAGCTCACATTTACATTTTTTGATAGAGAGACAGTTTCAAGGTAAACTGGTTTTCCAAAAGCCCATAATGTTTTCTTATAGCATACATATAGTGTAGCTCGTGGTAGATTTATTTACCTATACAGTTACCATGAATTACACTCTGGGCAGTTTACCTGCAAGCTTGTGCTGTCCTCCGTCCATCTTCCTCCTTTGCTGGAGGACGATGGACCTTAATCTAAGTTCTCTGTAAAACATTCCTTATAGGCACGATAGCAAGAAAAAAGCAAAGTCTCATGTGCTACCATTAGTTTTGTAAAACCTACAGGAGGAGGGAGAGTGGAATGACTTGACCTCAACAGATTTGGTTAGTTATAGCAAGCCAGTGCTGATAAATATTTAAAACTTACATCTGTATTCATTTACAGAAATCCTTGTTGCCATAAAATGGAATCCATGGAATGATTCTGCCTTCATATTTCTGGATGTGCTGAATATACAGATTAAATAATTATTTGTCCTAATATGGGCCTGCAAAGCAAGAGAAAGCAAAATATTATCAATCAAAATAATACTATACTATGCTATGCTATTTGGCCAACATCTCTCACAGAAAATGTTTTCCCCTTTTGACAGAGACATTGGGACTTTTGAGGCCAAAAATAATTAGTCATATATGTTAAAATCTGTATATTAAATTCATTAAGAACAACAAATTAAATTGCCAACACATTTATAATGTCATCACATATTGAAATGCGCATATACTGTCACATACATTAACCCTCACAACGGTCAGTAAAAAAAGGGTTTTGGTGAATAAAGCCAGCCCCAATGCTAATTTTGTTGCTAGTAACATCTTTAGGGGGTACTTGCCTGACATGAAAACTGACTCTAAATTGAAAAAGCAACATAAGGAGTATCATTCATCAACAAAATATTGATCCAATAAATTAAAGAATATATAGAATGGTTTCTTATGTAACAAGATAAGAGTAAAGAATAAGTCAGGGATTCCAGTGAGGAACAGAGAGTCAACAAATATAGACCTCAATGCCAACGGAGCCAATTACATAGATAAAGAAATTACAACTGTAGTTTGGGTATGACAATCTGATTTATTTAAGTACAGAAGCTTCAACTAGGTATCAATGAAAGGCTTAAATGTGCAGAAGTATGCATGGGGAGCTTGGTATTTTGCTGACCCGTGTCAAGGTTTATGTATGTGACAGTATATGCACATTTGAATTTGTGATGACATTGTAATCGTGTTGGGACCATGTTTTTGTTGTTTATATTGAATTCAATATACTGATTGCAACATATTTGACTCGTTATTTTTGGCCTCAAAAGTCCCTATGTCCCTGTCAAAATGGAAAAACAAATTCTCTGTGAGAGGTTTTATCTACTCATACTTTTTAAAAGCAAAATAATAGCACATTATTTCGAAATTCTTTAAATTTGATTTTTCAAAACATGTTTTGTTAATTTCTATCCACAATAAAGACATAGTAGTTGACCCTTTATTTGCAAACTATGTTTTGTTTAGAAATACCAAAGTGAAACAGCCCACCAATTGTGAACGTTGCTCTGTCACAAAACACTTTACAAACAGACATGTGTCATAAATCACATTATAAACAGTAGAGGTTCAATACAACATTTTACATTTTTTTTAGGGGCAGATTGAAGTAATTACAATTGAATAAATATTTAGGAATGCAACACAACAACTGCTCAGGAGAGTAAGAGAATGTTACCCCTCAGCCGTGGTTACAGTTAACAACACTATAAGACAAACGTACCTGATCTCACCAGTCTTGCAATGTACTTGGATGACTATTGGAAATCAATAAAAATGGTTTAATGGTGTTGGGATGAGTATCAATAAATGATCCCTAGGTTATCACAGTGACTTTAATTCCGTAAGGAAGATAAAGGTAAAATAAGTATATTCTTAAAAAAAATGTTTAGTACAATTTGTTTAAGCAGCTATGGATATGCTATAAAACATATTTTTGCCAGCGCAGGAGGATAATTTAAAAAATATGTGGTAGTATAAT
This sequence comes from Ptychadena robeensis, assembly GCA_036250615.1. NCBI lineage: Eukaryota > Metazoa > Chordata > Amphibia > Anura > Ptychadenidae > Ptychadena > Ptychadena robeensis. Next base: position 51,844,684 of record CM070033.1, on the reverse strand, counting down.
TTACTTCCATACATAAAAAATTTCATAGTTGGAACAAAACCGACATCATATGATATGGGTTATCCAAAAAGTGAACGCACCTAGGGCAAAAAACAACCTCAGGCAATTCAATAGGAGCAATAGTAAATTCTTAGTAAACTCTGTCTAGTTGACAGTGGATACATTTTTTTTTGGGTTCACCTATGTAAAGCAGAGGATCTATACCCTAGAAGTGAAAGATATAGGGGTAATGAGAAATTTCGGCTGACTAGTGATGATTGTTTTTTTTATTTAGACAAGTTGACTTTGTAAGTTCATTGCAAAGCCCCTGTACAAGGTATCACCAGCACAATTGCTGGATATTTAAGGAAAGGGTTTGGGAACAGTGTTGTAGGATATGTTGTTTTTGCATAAATTTTATTTGAAGTTAAGTCAAATCACTCTGACAGAGTGTTGTAGATTTGAATCCCATGTTAATAATAAATAATAAAAAGAAAAACAAACTATACTCACAAATTTTAAAGGCCAAAAAATGTTAATGTCACTTCTTTATGGCATGGGAAAATGAACACAATTCATGTGATTATTTAATGTATGACTTTTATGCATAAATCACTGCATGTTCAAGAAGTCTGAAATAAATGTTAAGTGTACTAGTTATTAATAGGTGCCTATTACAGTGGCAGACATGGAAGGTATAGTATCACAAATGGCAAAGGCAATGTCAGTGTTGATCCAATGATCAGTCCTGAGTGTGGCTCAGCGTTACTGATATTGGATATTAAAATCTACCCTGAGCCACACGCAGGTAAAGCATTAGGGAGGTTAAGGTCTTATCAATAATATTGTAAGTCACTATATGCATTTTTTAATTTTTATACAGTGAAAATATCTGGTCATCTTGACAGTTTGTTGGTCTCCCACAGTGTCCATACTAAGCAACATGATTTGTCCTGCTTAAACATGGACACCACCAATTTGAGCATGCTGAGATATCCCATCATATTTTTTTTCTGCTTACTCTGGACATCAAGGACTTTAATGCTTCAATCACAACAGTCACATCACAGGTCACTTATGTCCTCCCTCAAAACAGGTCCTTGCGTTAATAGATGAAGGGTAGTCACATGACCACAGTAAAACTGCTTTAAAAGTCAAAAAATTGTGATTTAGAGATGAGATATTGATTCGGATAGTGATAAAAAAGCATCATACTCTTAAAGTCTTTAAAAAGGAATTGACAGCTGTGCACAAAATCAGGGAGACCAAAAGTCATAAGCGTTGCCTGTCCTCTTCCTGCAACTTCTATTTTGTCCATTCCGAATTTACTACGCATTCCTCTGCACTCATTCTCTATGTAGAATTGACCATCTTTGAAGTAGCGAACAATGTGCAGCACAACACAGTCCACCCCAAATGTCTTTAGATGAGCAAATAAAGGCAGCAGTGACTTCATCTTATGCAGCATGCTTACAATTTAAAAGCTGTCTATCACAGAACAAATATTCATGTTTTGAGACAAGTTAAACTTATTTAGAATCAATTATTAGTTCTTCAGTGAAGCAAAATAAGGCATTATACTCACATGTGTGCTGTTATTAATAAGTGCATGCATTACTTACAGTACAAGCACAATCACAACAAAGGTTACCACCACCCTTCATAAAGTATTTGCTTTAATACTTTAGCTTTTTTCATTCTTAAACTAAATCTCTTTATGTGCCTAACCAACAACATCAGGGCACCCTTTTTACAAGCAACATTTTCATAACATATGCATTATTCATTTTCTGCTCCTTATATCGCTTTGTGCATAATTACATTTTAAGCAGCAGTGAAAAATAGTTATAACAATCATCTTATCATGCAGGCTGCAAATATATATTTGGATAATTTATGTCTCTCTCTGTAGAAGCTTTCAAAAATAATTGCAATAATGCAGTCCTGTTTTAATGAAGCTCTAGGCCTCTTTGTGTAAACAAAACAAATTTCACTTTTCAGCTCTGCAACTGATCAGGGACATGCAAGTGGGTCACTAATTGTCAAGAGATAACATCTAATAAGAGAACTCGGATGTTGTTTGTTGCTCATAAAATTATTCAAGGGCAATTTTTACTGCTTTTAAGTTTCACGTTAACGTACATGCTACTTTTCATTAGTTTCCTTTTTGTCTTGTCATTTAAACCCACAACAATTACGTTCCTAATGTTGCTGGGGACATAAAGTTCTTTGTTTTCTATGGATAGTGCTGCCAGTTTGATATTTTCTATTATCCTCATTTGCTTACTGACATGATTCTTTTGACAAGTATGCTTGCGGATCTAATTAGTTGGTAGGTATACTTGTCTATCATTACAGAAGGGACCAGTTTTAGCCCACATGCCTACAGCGAAACCATATTCCCCCCTGAACACCATAATGCATCAGCTCAAAAAGTGTAAGTGGGGAATGGAAATGATTAGTTAGAACATAAAATAAAGTGTGGCTTTTTACTTACCCTTCAATGCTGAAATGAGAAAAAATAAATAGAAGAAAAAAGAATCAAAAGAAAAATCAATTCTTAGGAAAAATAAGAAAAATATACATTAAACATCTATCAGAATAATATAAGAACAGTCCATTCCTTTTTTTTCAACTAAATAGTGGTGGCCATCTAAAAATGACATTTGATTTTGACTGCAGGTTTTTAAATGTTTTTAAACGGATTCTGCTTAAAAGGTTTTTTTGTACCCTTATTCTATCCATATGCAGTATCTATTAAAAGATAATTCTTACAGTTAATTTAGTTTATATAACTCATGATGTGACAAGATATAGTAACTCTAGTTCCTGCCTATAACAGCCTTAAAACTCTGGCAAGATCACTTTATCATTGGAGCTTCAGAGTGAAAATGGGAAACCAGTGGGTGACTCAAGCCACCCGCTCCCATCCATAACTAATGTAGAAGTTAAAATGGATGTGAAAAATACTTTGTAAATTAGATGTATGTGTAAAATGATCACATTCACAACCTATTCTGCACATATCATTTTTGTTTTGCAAAAAGATAGACATTACATTTGATTAAACTCTTCATTTAAAGAAGTGGTTCCTTAACTGGGGGGCTGGTCCCCCTGGGGGAGTGTGAAGGTATTCCAGGGGGGTGCTGGCCTTCATTCTTAACCTGAGTTTGAATGGGGAGGGGGGGCTTGAAAATGTTCCTAAACAGAAAAGGGGGGCCCTGCATGGGCAGTTTGGGATCCACTGATTTGAAGGATGAAAGAAGGCAACAAAGTGTGTGTTCAGATATAATATAAAGATCACTTTAGGAAAACTGGGAGATCTTTAAGAGTAGAAATATAAAGGAAATCATTGATTTTTTTAAACAAAGATTGTTTTACAAATACCTGTTATCATATAAATTCTTGCTTTGCTAAATATTAAGCAGTCAACCTAGGTCATGCATGATGAATACTTTTCAGGTTTAATTAATAATGTGCCTGGTCCATATGTATGAGCTTATGACCATTAGTCCTCCTGTCCGTGCTTATGATTCAACAAATAAACAATTGAAATAACTTTCCCTAATAAAATAGACTACTTAATTTAATCCATCACTAAAATATGTGATTACAAGCTTATGAAGCTGCACTAAAGGTCAATAGACCTATACTGAAATTCTGTTAATTTGGAACTCTGTCAAGCGGCTTATAGTGAAATAATCAGCTAGATAGTTACATGGAATATGCTGGTATTGTAAAAGATAACAATGAAGTTGAAGTAAAAAGAAATACATTTTCAAATGATCGACTTAAATCAATGATTTTTTTACCTCCCAAGCGCTCTTGCAAAGTCCAGATTTCTGTACCAGAAGCGCACCATAGACTTTAATAGAATTTTTTTTTTTATGTTGTAGGCCTGTAATATCCAAAAATATGTCCGTACAAGAGTCAAGTAGACATCCTGAATACAATATTGTTTGAAACACACAATTATGTAAAAAAAATTACATTAAAAAAAGAAAAGAATGAAAGGTATTATGTGAATGATAAAAATTTGATAAAAATTATAAAAAATAATAAAATCTCTAAAATACTTTTTTTGGTATGAAATATTTTAAAACAGTATGTTTTCATATTTATGTTTTGTTTATAATTGGAAATGTTTTTTTTTATACTTTGAATTGTATTGGATACAGTTATCACTGTATCCAGTACAATTCCCTTTGGTACCCTCTCTCCTCTGGTGTGATGAACACACCAGGGATAGGAGGGTTAACTTCAAAGGACACATCTTGGAATAACACTTTTCTCCATAGAAAACTGTTCTTGTGCAATTTAAATTTGAATCTCCCGCCGCCCATGTTCAGGAGCATCGGGTTCAGCCAGTTCAGATAACCTGCGCCACTGGGACAGCACAGAACGGTGAGTTTGTGCTGCCGGAGCTCTGATCTCCGCTGGACGGCACCATCTTGTCCAGAGCAGTACTGACAGTACTGAAAGTGACTGAACAGAAAAATGTCATTAAATCATTAACAGCACTAGGGTGGTAGGGTTGTGGTTTTTGTGAACATTTTCTATTAATCCCCCTAACTAATGCTGTACAAGAGCTTCTACCTCCTCTACCCTGCATGATGGTGATGGAAAAGTCTAAACCATTTCATATTGTCCCAACTTAAAACATTTGTGCCACTTTCCTTATGATATATCTTTGTTTTAAACATAGACATTGGGCCAGGTAAAATATTTAAAAGAAGAAAACATGAAACAGTAGCTAGAGTCTGTCCCAAACATGCGTCCAAATACATATTATCTCTGTAAACAAGGAGATATGTTAAGGTAAGAGAAGATGCGTAATATATAAAGCAGTAAAGAGATGTGTATAGCGTGTGTGACGGAGGCTACAATCATATTAAGTAAGCTATTATAAGGTTAACTGTTACATAAAAATCATATTGACATGGTTTTGGATTATTTAGGGGAATAGCCATATAGAGAATTTTACCTACAGTATGTGTTATTGTATTTAGTACTTGGGTTATAGGATGTTCTATACAACATGTTGCCCTTATATGAGAGACTTCCCATATTAATTGTATAGTACACAGAGGTTGGAGAGACATATTATACTAGAAAGCACCCCATTGTTTTTATGAGCTTGTACACATATCCCTTCTTAAAGTATAATCTCTATCCCTGTTCCAAGATGCCACATGTTTGGGATGCCCACATCTAGCCACACCTTAAGTAGGGTAGTATTGATTTGTTTTTTGGTGGGTTCAGAACTTTACCTAAACTACGGTACATTTTGATGAAAAAATATGATGGAAAATTAGCCTTGGTAGCAAGGAAATGGAAGCTTTGTAATCACTTCTGATGGCTCAGGATCATAAAACTAATATTAACCTCCCTAGCAGGAAATATCGGAAATATGCACAGATCACTGCTCTCCCTCCCCCGTTAATGATGCCAGAAATGTAAGGACCCAGCGTGCCTATGCCTGCATTTACATACAGGGAAATAGTGGTGGCACCCCCATCTTCCTCATCATCACTGACATAGAGAAGGTGGCACCAGGAAGAAGAACCTTTGACGCTGATACAGAAGGGCAGTAACGGCTCGTCTGGAACAAGTAAGCTATTACGAGTATAGCTTGGAATGCCAATATTTGTAAACAAACCTAACCCAAGCTACGTTTGTGGTGAATGCTGGGGAGTTTAATTAACAAAAGCATAGGGAGCAGATAAATAAGATGTAGGACCTATCCCATTGCAATCAATAATAGGAGACAGCAAATTCTTACTGAATAAAAATAAAAAAAATAAAACAAAACTACATTTATTACCTGAAAATTACTTTTCCCAAGATTGGCCAGAACACAATGAGAGATGACACCTCCCCACCAGTTACACAAAAGACAGGACAGTCATAATCTTGGAGATGTCTCAAGGCTTCTCTAACCATATTTTCAGTGTGCACTTTGAGGAACCCCTGTACCATAGGTGACCTCCCTCATACTTGAGCATATTTATGAATTTCATTAGGTAAATAATCATATATCCAGGATGGTAAATTTATACTGATATATCTGTGACATCCTTGAGACCAACAAGTTAATAATGATTGAGATTGCGGCCATGCGGAGCGGGCCAAGGTCTAGAACGCGGCTCACCACATTTTTGATCAAGGGTCGTGGGAAGTGGCAGCCGATTGATCCTTATCATGCCCATGGGCATGAATGAACATGGTTGAAAACCATGTCTCAATTCATTGATTTTTAACCCTACCTACAGAGAATGAATGGGCAATCGAACAGGGTTGAACAATATGTTCTGTTCCACCCTCCACTTCCTGCCTGCTTTCCAGGTGTTAGCGAAATCGTAGAAATGGTTTTGAAAAAAAATTCGACCATCTCTATTAGCGATCTCCCACGACCTCTGTGCCGCGAATAGCGGAAGATCGCTAAAGTGGGAACAAGCCCTATTTCTATTTATATGATTCAACTGGGATGTTGTGCTAGCTGATTCATTTCATTGCATGCCCCACAACAATATACATACACAAAAAAAAGGATAGTTGTTATCTTGGAGATGTCTCAAGACTTATCTAATCATATTTTCCGTGTGTACTGCTGTAGAAGTCTGGAGTATGCCTCAGGTGCAGGACAGATTGCCTGCCTCTTTTAGGACAAGAATACAACATTACTTGGAAATAGAGAGGGTGTTAGGACCCTGGCTGTACCGGTCATCACCAGCAGGTGGCTCCCTGCAGGCATGGGCTGGGTGGAGCTCACTCCTCCCTCGTTAGCTTAGTTCTATTTAGGTGAGCTCCATCCAGGCCATGGTTGCTGTTCATTTGGACTTGGATCTGGATCTGTTTCTTTGTGCTTTCTGAACCTTGTGCTTCCCCTGGCTTTATGTTCCTGAAATGTGATACCCGTGGACTTTAACCTGAACCCTGATACCCCTGGATTTTTGCACCTGTTTCTGTGTCTTCGTACCTGTAAGTCTTTTTATTAAATCTGTTTGTTTTTGTCACCACCAAATCTGTCTGGATCTCATTGTGTGCAATTTGCCTGATCGCCATCCTTGTCCCGGATCCTGACAGAATGAACAGCCCAATTGACCAGTGCAGCACACGCTGATTTCCATTGCTGGACCTTTTTGTTTCTTCTTGGACTTT
>CM070033.1:51790398-51821032 GCA_036250615.1 Ptychadena robeensis | reverse complement strand
TTTTTCTTTTTTTAAATCTTTTTTTTTTTTACTTTTGGAACTGGGTTTTAAGAAATGTCTTTCTCTAATCCAGTCAAAAGTGGTATCGCTAGCATAAAACGCGTCACCGCGCTGAGACCACTATCTGCTAGCCAGAATTCATCTCTGCTCTCTGCACTGAGCAATCCCGGAAATGCCGAGGTCGTTCAGCTTCTTCCCGTGATCTGTGCTCCGGTGCCGATGACGTCATCGGCCGGGAGATTTAAAGGTACAGAATTTTTTTTTATTGTGATTTTTTTTGTTTTTTTTTTTTTCTTCTTCGTTTTCTTTTTTCCCACATTTGTATTTTTTTCATTTTGGACATTGGATGATTGGATAAAGTTGTTTTATAATGTTTTTATCCAATCCAAATCAAATAAAGAAACAAGTGGAAGACTTATAAAAACACAAAAAAAAAATGTTCCAAAAATTTTTTTTTTTTATCTGTACCGTCTACAAACTGCCATAATGCGCTCTTCCATCTCTCTGTGCCAAAGTTTTGGCGAATGATCACCAATGCGCATTTAGGGGTGATCGCTGGTGATCAATCGCAAATGAACGCGCAAATCCACCTGGAGCAACCGTTGTACTCCGCAACAAAACTTGAATCAGCCAGAGAACAACGTTTTTTCTCTGCTCTAAGACACATCGACAGTACTTTGAATGGGGAACACGGGTCCCATCCAAAATATATTGGTTGTCAAATCGTAATGTTTTGAATTTCGAACGATTGGACACATGGCATGATGATGTCTCATGCCTGCGGCGATTGTTTCGATCAACGCCCCGCCAAGCATAGCGTCTATGGCTTGGTTTAACTAACCTCCCTAGCATTACCGCCCGAAGCACGTTACTGAGGGGCGCAGTCTGAAATCGTGAATCAAAACTGCGCCCAGTGTCAGAATCAGGCGCAACCGCTGGCTGTCTCTGTACATGCCTGATCATTTCTACAAAGCTGCATGCAACACAGAGCCTTTTCCGCCCCCATCGGCGTCATCGTGGGACGCCTGATTATTAAGAAAAAACATTATAAAGCTTTTTTTATTGATTTTTTTTCTTTTCTTGTTTTTGTTTTTGCCACAATTTTTCGATGGGGGCGGGAAAGGCAAAACACTGATCACTTTGGTACATGAAATCTGGACCTCAGTGAACCGCATGGAGGTATTAAACTACTGAGCTTATGCCACTGTATCCTAATAGCCCAACATCTGACAGTACCATTAAGGATTCGATGGTGCAGGTATTGGTGGTTTAAAGGATCAATATTTCAAGCTTAAATTTCTATTTGGGAATCTTTCCCACTTTGCATTAAAATAGGATATATCTTTACACTTTGTACAACACGATAACAACATACTGTGATAAGATAATTTAGGCATAATTGAATATAAAAAAGAACATTTTAAGTATTTTACGTACCCTCTTTACCACCGAATATAACAGATCAAAATAATAAATCCCAAAAGAAACCATAACATCCTAAAATTGCTAAATGCAAAAGTCATGACATTGACACAATTTTTCCCTTTTCCGGAGTTTAAAGTGAAAGTTCTTTTTAATGCTCTGTTATGTTAGAATTAATTTGTTTGAGTCCGTGAGATTCCGTAAATCACAACATGGGACTCTGGCAATAAGTCCCCAAAATTCACCAAAGCAATAGTTTTTACTAATTTGCCGTTACCTTTTTAAATAGCATTGAATTGTTTTTTTGGTGAGTGGACGACTGTGTCACAGTAAACTGTGTGTCTGTTCCCAGTTTTTAGTAAAACTCAAAGAATCTCTTCATTATCTGGCGAGTTATTAGTGTTGCTACAAAGAAAATAATAAGCATAACACCCGACCAGCAGCAGCCTTAACGATAAAATAAGGTCCCATAAAATGCTTCTTTTATCCTCAAGTACTCACTAGTTGATATGGAGTTGCAGCCAAGCATATTAAAGACAAAGAGACGGAGTGCACTACACTCAGGGATTATTACTGTCAAAAAATCACCTTGCACAATGTCCAACTGTTAACATTTTAAAAAAAAAACTTCTCCTGACCATTTTTGGTTTTTTGCAGTCGTTCTACAAGCTTCCCTCATTTGTCCCAGACAAGAAAGTAGGCACCCCTCAAGGTTTTGGGAATTGCGTGGAATGCTGGGTATATTCATATTTGTGTTACGTTGAGTTTTGAACTCTAATTAACCTTGACTAGTGTTAAAATATATAAAACAGATTTTGTTTTATTTAGGACACCCGTGGTCCACATACGCAACAAATACAACTATTGCACACAATAGCATATGCAGCCAAGACAAAAAATGCGTTACAATACAGTTCCATAGGGCCATTACAATGATAGCCATACAGACAGTAAAAATAGACAACAAATAGAGAAATACCGTCTGTGCTCTGGTGGTTTATCACTATATTTTCGCCTCCTATAGTACACCGCCGCAACGGGGATCGGGTTTGATCGCTCCGCCGGTATCCTGCTGACTCAGACGCGCCTACATGTGGGATATGGTTAACTACCTCCAGCAGCAGGCTTTGCGCTGACATCGTCTTAGAACCGCCCACACGATTTATCGTGTAAAAAAACATTCCCACAGTCAATCACGATCCTCCCCTGAGCCTCCCATTTAATTTAATATCCCATACATCCCAGCCTGTTTGCGCACATCCCGGACCGTATAATCCACGCCCCTCCGCTTAGGCCCGCCTTATATTTCCATCTTACGCTGGGGATTAGATAGCAGTAAAACCTGGAAGTGCTACCTCAGGAGGTCCTGTCTAATGCGCCTTGGGCACCCTGAGGACTGCTTTAGGCTTCTCCAAAACGCTGTCCAGTGACGCCCACGGTGTTTTCTTCGTATCGGCGGCCTCCAATCTCTAAAGAGTCCGCCTCATGAAGTCATTAACGATCCAGAGAGGCAGTTGTGCAGGCGCCATGACCTTCAATGTAATGGAGGCTGCATCACATTTTTTTTCTTTCTCTGGGCACATTGCCCAGGCGCGTCAGCAATGGAGTCAGGCATTGGAGGGGGACTAAGGAGGTGCACAGATACTCCAATGTACCAAATGTTTTCCACTACGGTATGGGGTGTTTTTTTTTGAGGAGGCCGACTTATTTACAGCATGGGGGTGATTAATACTCATACCCAGGTCCCAATAACGTACAGCTGTTACCAAAGTTCAGGATTGTCGGCACCTGTGGCTGACCACACAGTGGAGACAAATTCCTTTGGCTGTGTGTGTCAACTTTGACTGCCGGTATATTCGCTTTCTCTCCCATCCACTGGGCACAGGAGAATTAAAATAATGAAGACACCAGCAGAGAAATGCTGATTTCACCTACAAACCACAAATCCATTGCTGATCATGATTTATAATCAATACCAATGCAACACTTTTTTAAACATTTTTACATACTAGTATATTTTTTTAATGTTTGATGATAATAGCATAACAAAATTTAAATGTGTAGAAGGCTTAAATTGGGTGTTTATTATTATTTCTAACATCTCTCCAGTTACCTTGTCCTCGACTTAATAATCCGAAATTACAGACAGCCCGAAGCCCACGGTGTTTTCTCTGTATCCCCGGCGGGCCTTCAATCTCTCAGATCCGCCTCGATGAAGTCATTAACGATGCCCAGATGAGGCACAGTGTGCAAGCGCCATTTGACCTTCATGTAATGGGAAGGGCTGCATCACTTTTGTTTTTCTGCACATTGCAGGCGTCAGCAATGGGTCAGGCAGTGACACGCGGAGAAATGAGGGCACAGAATCCATGTACAATGTTTTTCCACTACTGTATGTTTGAGGCCGATATATGTACAGCATGATATAGACTCCTCCCAGGCCCCAATATACAGTACAAACAGCTGTAATCCAAAAGTGCAGGATTTGTCCGGCACCTGTAATTGGCTGACACCACAGAGGGAACAAATCCGTGTCTGTGGTGTGTCAACTTTGACTGCCGGTATAATTATTCGCGTTTCCTCCTCCCACTGGCTAGAGAATTAAAGTAATGAATGAGGGCATTACCAGCAGAGAAATGCTGTATTTCCAACCTACACCACAAATCCATTGAATGATCCTGATTATAGCAATACCATGCAACACATTTAAACACTTTTATCCAACATACAGGCATATAATTTTTTCTAATGTTTGATGATAATAGCAATACAAATTAATGTGTCCCGAAGGCTTTAAATTGGTTTTTAATTATTATGTTCCCTAACATCTGTCCACAGTTAACCTTGTCATCGACTTAATCTAAATTACAGACAGTGTATAACTTCCATATCTTTGTTTGCACATAGACTGACAACCCTATCAATACAGTATTCCCTTACCTGAATTGTTACTGAAAATTGCTAACATTTTACCTTATTTTTGGCCATTAATATAGTAGATATTAGTCAAGTGGAAGGCATATTTTGTTTTTGCTTTGTTTATTAATTTAGCTTTTTCTTAGTTAGTCTTGTGTGCTTTTAGTCATTAAGTTGATGCCCCACTTATGGTATCCTAGCAGATGTTACAGTTGCAGAAAAAGTATGTGAATGCAACAGGACAATGACCCCACAGAATACATTCATTCAACAACAGACAAAATATGCTTTCTGGAGTGGGCCGCAGTCAGAGTCTTACCTCAAACCTGATTTCATTCAAAATGCTGTGGCAATGACCTTTAAGAGAGAGTCTCACACCAGCCATCCCAAGAATAATTGCCTGAAACAATTTGAGAAGAGGAGTGGTCCAAAAGAACTACAAGATCGTTTTGAGCAGGTTTGAATCTGCAACTACAGGGAACATTTGTTGAGGTATAATGGCTACTGGCCAAAGGAGGGACACAAGTGCACTTTTATATGTTAGTTTCAATAAAAACATAAAACATATAATGTTTTGGTGTAGTCTTAGTTTAAGCAGAGGGTGTTTTTTCTATTGGGTGACTTGGATGAAGATCAGAAGCACCATGACCAATTCATGCAAACTCCACGTAATCCCAAATGGTTCATCAATACTTTTTCTTGCAACTGTACAGTTCATCCCGAAAGTTAAGTATAACACCATTTTTTCAACAGATGTGTTATGTTTACACAGACTTTATTCCAAAATGGATTTAAAAATTCCTCAGAATTCTACACACTATCACCTCATAATGATAACATTACTTGAAGTTTTTACAATTCAGTAAAACTAAAAAATATGAAATCACTACAGATTTTGAGACTGCTGCCACTTGCCACTTACCATTCCCCTAGGCAGAAAGAAGCAAGTGAATCGGGAACCACCCCGCAAATTTCTCTTCTCTAGTAATCGTTCCTCACTCACTTTCTTTCTCTCTGCCCAGAGGGCGAAAGTAAAAATCCATGCAGCTGACATACACAGTGGAGACAAACCCTTCGCTGTGTTTGCTTTGGAATGCTGTAACTTTTTCCTAGAGCCAGAGAAGGAAGTGTTTGGGGTGCAGCCAGTCAGTTTCCGTCATAAATAGCTTAGTAAAGAGGCTAAGCCAATTGCAGCGGGAGTGACACCAAGAGGTTGCAAAACACTCACATACTGTTTAACTACTCTATGTATAGTTCTTAAGGCATCTAAACATAATCATCAAGGTTTGGCTTAAACATAATTACAATATTTTAAACACTTAAACTGATTATTCAATATTTCAACATCTGCCTGGCCTCCATTAATGAAAAACGTCACATTGTTTCATTTGTTGTCACTAATACAACCGACCTTCTTTTAATAAAACAAATGCATAAGCATATAATAAAATCGTATTAAGAGTCTCGTTCCCTTTTTCATTTTAAGTATAATGACATACCTAGGCAATAATGCCACTTCATGACAAGTTGGAATTGTTAGCCCTGAGGATAAATCCACTAGAGCACTTCACACAAGAGCTGAGTAACACTAACTTCACTTTGTTGGTAACATCCCCTTCAAATTTTTCATTTGATGCGACATCAGCAGACGGTATAAATAATGTAAAAGTGTTTTTGTAGACTTAGCATAAAATGACTAACTAAGATAAACATGTTTTGATTTTTATTGTTTGACTTTCAGGTATATGTAACTTTTGACTACTCTCTGGGAAATCTTTTCCTTGATCGTCATATTAAACTTCACTGTACAGAATGGTATCGGGTCACGATCAGTATATTCTTAGTTATGTTTTGGTTGCTGTTAAGTGAAATAGTTTTTGACGCGCTCAGCACACCTCGTATTCGTCTAACATTAATCAAAAAGAAAGGCCTTTCTCATTCGGCTATCGCAAATCTATCTTGGATGGGTTGTGAACAAAAAATAAGGTGAAAAACGTTCTAGGTCGCATTCGTTAGTAGTCTCAGATCGCCTTTTATTAGACTAAAATATGTTTTTTGCGTTACGCCTTTGACTTAATAATATATACATCTTTTCCTTTTACTGAAAACAAGGAACAAAAACTAAGTAACACTATATATCTTGCTCCTTGATTGATAACAATAACTATTTTAAATCATTATCTTAAATATATTTATCTTTTCATTGATGATGTTTGGTACATTACAGCACTTACAACCCACCTTGCGCCTGGCTTTATACCTGTGTAGGTTCCTCCTACTACAACAGCTCTTTCCAAGACCCCAACATCTTAATGTATTTGGGGGGGAAACCCATACATACGTAAGGCATAACACAGCGTGCTGCACATGACAAGTGTGAAAAGTCAACATCATGTTTCCACGTAAACCTCTTGCTAAGCGCCAGCCTTGCGAACGTTACAAGTAGCTGTTTAGTTAGCAATGTGACAAGTAGTGCCTTGGGTTTATAGCTTGGGCAAGATTTCTTCCAGCCGACTTTGCGGTTTCCCATGGTTTCCGCTGCTTTTCTTTCTGGGTTTATTGTTTCCGCCCTGCCTCACTTTCCTTTTCCCATTCGTTCGCGCCTCCCTTTTCTTAAACCCCGTATACGTCTCTCCCCTGTCCTCTTTCCCTTTGCTGTGCTTCGGGCACTCATGGGTGGGCTACCTGGTCTTCTCAGTTTTCTCCCTTCTTCCGGTATCCTCTCCCCCTGAGGCTCCTCTTTATCTCCCTTATTTGTCCTCTTCCTTCTCCCATCCTCCTATATCATCTGTCCTCGCCACCGCTCCCCCTCTTCCCTCCAGTGACCAACGCTTCCTACTGCTTGCCAACTGTCTCGTGGCTGGTCTTTGTCGTCTCCTCTTCAGCTTCTCCTAGCCTGACCAAAGAGTTTTGGTGGGTTGCGCCCCCACCTTACGTGGCGTCACATTCTTCTGACCCTCACGTGAAAGCTGACACAAGTGCGTGTTATGTTTGGAATCGCTGTGATCCATCAAACGTGGTTAAATTCCCAGTCCAATACCGAGCCCCTATATCCGAAGTAATGGCTGGCACACAAGGGTTGCCTGGCTGATTCTCCCGCACTAGTGTCATGCGTGATGACCTCATCAATGGCCAGATACGCGATCTAGCTGAGCAGTCGATGGAGGAAAAAGACCGGTCTATGCCTACTTAAGACAATATAGATGTAAAAGATCAATTACATGCTGTGTTTCCTCTTCATGAATTTGCTTGTTTATTGCTAAAATGATATGAACACTAATTATATGAGGTGCTAGTTATTATTAACATAACACACTAGCACACGTGGCAAATATGAACAGTGGACAGATGTAGCTTCTGTATAGTTGATGGCCGCAAACTGCGTCCCGAAAGGCGTCAACAATCTGTTTTTTTTTTTTTTTTTTTTTTTTTTTTTTTTTTTTTTGCAAAAAAAAAGCCGATTGAAATTCCCGCCTAGAGTGGCATGTTGGTCCGCAACAGGCGGATGGCGGACTTCTTTTAAAGTCATACCCGCCCCGTTCGCAGTAGTGATGGCCTGAACAAATGTACACGACAGCAAAACTATCCGCGGCGAACATAACACTCGCATGTTCGCATATCGCAGCATTTTCCGCTAAACATATTGCGAGTTCGAACCCACCCCCCTATCTTTTTACATGCAAAACTTTGACACCTTTGGAGTCACAAGTCAGCAGAACATAATCCAGCCAATCAGCACCCCCCACTCACGGACCCTCCCACCCCCTTAAGGCTAGCAAGGAAGGACGCCATTTCACATGCTGCTGAGAAGGAGAGAGTTTTAGAACATAGAGCTGTAGAGCTGCTGCTGCGGCATAGGGAACCATTAGCTAGGGCCGTGGTTCTTTGTCATCTACAGATCCTAGCTCTCTTCATTTGCTCTTAGTTTGCGGCTCCCACGGACAGAGCTCCTTGTACGAAGACAAGCACCTCCAAAATCAGCCCCTTTTCTTAGGCTATTGTGGTTTTTGCTTGTCCCTATTTAGGCTGCCTGTGTGCCACTTGTGAACTCGTGATCCGCAACACCACACATATTTGCCACGTGCCCTACTTGCCAGTGCCTCATATCTGTGGCACTTTGTTTACTAGCCTCAGGTGATTAAATAAACGTCACCAAACCTCACTTTTCTTAGGGTAATTTATTACCTATGTGCACAGCTTTCCGTCCCTTACAGCCTTGTGACCAAACTGGTGTGGCGCCCACACTGCCCAGTGCCCACCCATACTTATCTGGTGCACTTTGTTACTAGCCAGGGATTTTTTGAATTTCACACACTATTGTATGGTATTACGAATATTGCAAGGGCTTTCCGTTCCTTAAAGCCTTGTGGGCCAACCTGTGTGTGCGCCCACACTGCCACTTTCCAGTCCTTTGTATGCGCCCTCTCATCTTGCTTGGCTTTCCCTACTATTATCTGGTGGCATCTCTTTTGTAACCCCAGGGGACATTTTTTTCACCGCCTACCTGTATGTAGGTCGTATTAAACAAATATTGCACGTGGGCTTTTCCCTATTCTTCATTATAAAGCCTTTTGCAACTCTGGTGGTGGGTGACCCCACACTGTGCCATTTGGCCTTCACTCCCAGATCTTATCTGGTGGCACGTTTTTGTTGTCAACCGCCAGGTATTTTTCGTCACCTTTGTAAGGGTATTCATAAATATTGCAAGGGCTTTCCAATCCATTAATAGCCTTGTGCTTCCAACTATTGTTGGTGGTGCTTGCGCTCCGCCCCACTACGCCTGGGGCCAGCCCAGTGTAGCTCTCTGTGTTTCAAGGGTATACCCAGCTAATTTTTTTGTTCATACCACTATTCACTAAAGGGTCATCAGTTACAACTAAAAAGTTTGTCATTGTTCGTGTCTTCTTCTCATTCCATTACAGCCTTCGTTCTCAATCTGCTCTTGTGTGTGCCCAGTGCCCATGGAATCATCAGTCTCTTCTCTTGCGGTGCGCGACACGTTGGCCGGCCTTATATTCCCCGCACTTCCCTCAATTTTTTTATTTCTTGTGCACCCTATCCATAACCATTGGTATTCACTAAAAGTGCACCGGGCGTTCCATCCTATCTACAGCCCTTTGTGGCACACTGTCTGTGCCCAGTGCCCGCCACAGTTATCTGGTGGACTGCGGTTAATACCGCAGCAATTCTTCCTTTTTGTAGACTGCCCCTATTCATACCATGGGATTAATTACTAAATAAGTGGCACTGCGCTGTCCACTCAATTATCATCCCACCGCCTGTGCCAACGTCCTGTGCCCAGGTGCCGCAGCCACCTGTTATCTCATGGTGGAAGGGTGTTAATACAATCTCCAGCTAATTTATATCCTTGTACCCTCATCCACTAACTGGGTATTCAATTACAAAAGTGTGCCCACCGGTCTTTCCTCATCCATTACAGCCTGTGCCAACTGTCCCAGTGCCACACCCGAGTTTATCTGCTACCACAATCCCTGGCGCCATTGTAAACGCAGTCATCACTTTTTCCCACCCAGTGGCGCGTTTCGTAGGTGGTCGTGTGTCGTGGGTGGTGACTACGTTTTTCCTTGGCCCCCGAGCCCATAATGGCCAGTTAGTTTCTCAACAGAGGCCACTTACCGCAACACAAGAACACATGGCTTGTGCGGCTTGACTTTCTCGCGTCTGTCTGACTGGTTACCCACCGGAGCCACCACTATTCTCATCCTGTCGACACGCTCCCACCCACTTCTGTGCACCATAGCACACAACACACTCTCCTCCCATACCAGATCTTCCGGCTGCCTTACAATTAAACCATCTCCACCGTTCGCCCCACTTGTGCCTGCCCGCCACCCGAATATCTAGCACCACACGCCGCTAACACACATTTGGACTGGCCAATCAGAGTGGAGTATGTTGTTTCTCACATCTTTTTGTAGAGAGAGAGGAGTGATCTTGTTCCTTGTCGCAATCCCCCTTCTTAGCCGAGAGTATGTTAGTTGACATGTGAACATTGCCTCTGTCATCAGCGTAAGCCACTTACACACTAATACTTGGAGGTGCGGTCGTGTATGCACGAATGATGTTGTAAACCTGCTGCTGCTTTCTCCTGCTCGTCAATCACTTTCCTGACCTGGACTGGTGTCATAGATAGTGACAGCGTTCAGTCCCTCTGATGATTGATGCATGTATTGTGTCCTGGGTATTGTCATCGTGGTGTGCCTCCCACATCTAGTCTTTTTTTGCGCCAAGAGAAGAAGAACAGGGGGAAAGTTCAGACTGGAGAGACAGAGAGGAGGAGGAGACGATTGTACGCAGGGGGAGGTCATTGGCCGGGAGCTAGTGGCACAGTCAGGCAGCCCATGTATCAGGCACCTGGGGGTTTCAGGCAGACAGCACTCCACTCAACGCATGCTGTTGGCCCTCAACCCGTTAAACCATTCTGCCGTCCGTGCAAAGCTCAGCAGTGTGGCATTTTTTTGTTTGTCCAATTGTCCGTGCTTGATAGCTACCGATGCCTCAGTTTTTGTCAACCTGTGCACACGAAGATACTTGAGTGGTCGTGGAGTCCACAACCCACCTCGGACTACCAACTTGCTTATTGACGAAGCGCCCACATGCACATGTCGCATCAGCACAACACGCCTATTGGGATCAACACATGGCTACAAGTCATATGCACACCTTCCTCGAAGTCCATCTCCTCCCTCCTCCTGTTTCCACTTTCCTCATTCTTGATGCATCGTTCAGGCCACTTCTACCACTGCCTTTCCTTTCCTCATTGCCCCCTCTCTCAACCCCACCAGCCCATCTTCGCCTCTCGTGCTTCTCTTGCGACCTTTGTTGCTCCTCCCAGCTCATCTGGCAGGTACACGTGCTCTGCAGTGGTCCAGTGACAGGACATGTCCTTTGCGAAGCGTCCAAGAATAACTATTGTCACATGTAGCTCACCCCCTTTTGCCGGTGTCTGACAGCCTGGGCTGTGACGGAGCTCTTAGCCCTCCAGCTGTTATACCATACCAGCTGGTGGAGTCTGTGAACGGGCCCCTTCAAAAAAATTTTGTGGCTATTTGGGACAATTCTCATAAAACCCCGCAGTGGAAGTACCTCCGGCTCTTCGAATTTTTCTTTTTCAAAAACTGCCATCCCCAATCTTTTATCCCTGTGGAAAAGGACGTCATGCCATCTCTGGCATACAGTGATTGGGCCAAGGGTCCATCTGACCACTGATACCTGGTCTCAAAGCACTGTCAGGGCAGGTAAATCACGTAACTGCGCATTGGTAACCTGCTGACAGCTGACACACAGGAATGCGTGGCTCTGCAGCCGAGTATGGTGCCCCGCCAATAAAAAACATTGCAGAGGCATGCCTGACCTAGCCAACCCCGACCAATCATTGTCAGTGCAACTATTTCTACTCCTCCACTCCATCCTCCTCGGCTGAGTCCTCTTCTCTTGATGCTTGCTCTGCCTCCACATCATCTGGCATCCCCTGCAGCTCCCCACGGGCATTCCACATCCGGATACGACAGTGTCACACGACTGTCCGTGGGGCTGACTTGCCTGAAAGCGAGAGCCACCCGGACCAGCATCCTGTCCCCCCTTAAAACGCACACAGGTGGCTCAGATGGCTGACCCACCACCACGACAAACCAACCTGGAGATTGGCAGTGAGTGAGTGAACAACGAAAGCAATCTGTTGGCGGCATTTGGGGGGGGAATTTTGAGGCAAGTTAGTCCATGTTGGCACGTGCTATTGGTACAATGTTGTATAATCTCATTTGTGGCTAACAGCAATACCCGCAGGCTTCCATAGAGGTCCTACAAGCAGGCTAGGGAAGTGTGATGCCACATATTCAGGGCGTTTCCTACATGGCTATGTGGCGCATCTTTCGAACCCATCTTAGTGGCGAAGAAACATTGCCAATTGGCGGGACAAAAGCGCTTGATTTGCGACAGTCCGACGCGTATGGAATTCACACTCCATATGTTCGAAAACCGCCCTGCTCCAAACAAGAAAAATCTGTCAAAACGATTTATCACCACCGGGTTGCTGAGGAACATCGACCCTCTCTCGCCTGTAGAGCTGGGTAATCTTTTTTTTTGCCACGTTACTGGACCTGTCATTCAAAAAACAAAAAGAACAGACAGCAATGCCTTTAGGACCTCATGCATCCTTTTGAAACACTGAGGTGAACAAAACCTTGTTCTAGTACACGCAGCGAAGGCCCAACCACACGCGACCTCTCATCCCATTTGCCTTCTTCCTGGCGAGCGGCCCCTGAGAAAGATTGTCTGGGGGTATCAGTCCGCTGTGACAGCGTGTGAAGAGGCAAGTTTATGGTCACCATCACACACCACCAGAAACAGCCTTAGCATCCTCCGCTGGCCGGCCACTGCGGCAACGCTGGAAGAGGAGTCTAGAGGGAAGTCAAGGAGGAAATGTGGTTATTGAGGAGGAGGAAGACCAACCTCAACAGACATCCCACTGTTACTTCCTTAGTGGTCACCTATCTGGGACCCGTGGTGTTGTCACGTGCTGGGGGGAGGAACAGGAAATAATAGCTCGGCAACCATCCTCCGTGCAATGCGGTCCTTTCATGCTGCGTCCGTGCCCTGTTTGAGTGATCCTCGTATCAAAAGGATGAGAGAAACGATCTGTACTGGGTGTCCAAAACACTAACCAGACCCCACGATATAAGCATAAAGTGTGGAATTTTTAAAACAAACGGTTTTCGGGAGGTTCTGAGAGGATGCGAGTTAGAGCTAAGCTTACAAAATCTGCTCTACCCACCCGCTTTTAAGGGCAATTGGTAACAGCACGAACGTAGCTCCTATCAGGGGAAAGGTGACACTATCCTCACTGCTACCACGACCACACCGGCAAGGACAGGGCGCTTCACAGACGTGATGTTGATGGAGGAACATGCAGAGCTTTTTAAGAAGTGCCCTAACGCATCCGCCACAGTGCAACTTCGGGATCCACCCTGAGAGAAACGCTCGACCGACAAGATCGCATACTACCATCGCCTGAACTGCGGTATATTGACACCTCTGAGAAGGATGAAACCCCGTTGACGACAGGGTGTGCAGACTTGACCTGTGGCCGAGCTAATCCCAGTTTGTCCTTGAACTTCTGGCTGTCCTCTTCTAGTGTCCTGTCAGAAAGGACCGTCATAACGGACCTTCTTGGCGCGCAGGCGGCATAGTGACAGAGAAGCGAAGTCAGCCTCGGTCAAAAATGTGGAATTAACCTCACCCACTTCCTGACAATGGAACGAGGCATGGATTCGAAGGGACGGACAGTGGGGGATACCTTTGCCCTAGCAAAAAAGGCCTGATAATATTTTGGGATGCCGGTCAGTTGGTGGTAGGGAGTGAGAGACCCATTTTCCTGTATATTCGAATGCCATTGTGTAAATTAGCTGTACCCCCAGTCTGGCTACAATGCAGTGCTCTGCTGTTTATGTCAGTGGGGCTTTATGTCAGTGGGGCATGTCAGTGGGGCTTCAGATTCTGCTGACAAAAACAATGCAATACAGAAGGAGAATCCTTGGACAGATCTTCATTCTAAGAGCTTCTCCTCTTCCACTGCTGAGCGTATTCACCGGAGGCTCTTCCAGTATATGTCAGACAGCTTCCCTGCACTGCTGGTCAAAGCACAGAGCTTAAAACAGAAGAGCAGCAGTTACCCAAAAGTAATTTTGAGGAATCAGATGCTGTGCTGTGTAGGTCCTATACAACAGACCGTAATGGTCCAAAAAAAAGTATATGTCCAAGTTTTATTAGAACAAAAGATAATTATTGTTCTCTTATACTGAGCTCAGTTGACAGCACTGCTACTTAATACATCACAGGAAGGTTAAGCAAACATCTTATGTCAGAATAAGTGAAACAGTAGGAAGATATGACATTGCTCTAGTAAAATATTGTTATTTAGTTATATGGAGCATGACAGAGATGAGATCAATTGAAGAAGAGGTTGATTGCATGCTCATGTCTACCTATTCATTTGTTCTATGATTTTTTTTCAAACTGTGAGAATTCCAATAAGTAAGCATTTCATTGTACTTTTGTTTTATGTATATGACAATAGTTCCAATGTAATAGCTTCAACAATTTCAGAGTCTCTAAACTGGAACAGGGTCTAGTATTCATCCCTGCACAGACAGTACAAATACATGCAACTCTGATCTTTGTTCACTTCTTCAAATCAATAAGCACAGTAGGAGATCTTAAACTCTTAGGAATTTTGTGCTTCATACAGGCCGTAACGCTTTCAGTACCATGAACTGGCTTGCTATAGTGGGTCAGGAAAAAGTATACCCTGACCCACTGGTGATCTTAGCTAGGATTCTGCCAGTTTTACAATGATTGTCTGGCACCTGGCTTTATGGTGCTAGTGATATGAGTGGCTGGAAAGCTGCCCAAATACATCTACAGCATGACATCTTACAGCCTAGCTACATGGTCCCTGGGCCCCTGAAGAACCAGACCTGGCACTGCTGTGTCAAGAAGACAATTGTGGAGGATCGGAAGTAATCACAGCTGAAGTGCTGAAGTGGTTAATGTATTAGTGAGTCTGTTATCATGTTTTGAAGACATCAGCTATGCAGGTATGCATGCTGTGTAAATGTAGGAGAGAAGCTAGAAAGATAGGATAGGAGCAGATATGAAGTATATGTGTAGTGCCTTATGACTTGAAAAAAAGGGACCGGGACATAGAGGGTTAAATATAGATACTTGAAAAGAGGGGAAGAGAAGAGGGGTTGTTGTCCCATTCAGAGATAGCTGGCACAGATTGAACTTACCACCGTGCCTCTCTGTTGGTTTGACAATTATTTCTTTATTTTTTAGATGTGAAGTCGTCTAGGCAGCTGGGGTGAATAGGCCCTTTAAAGATGGTATGTTTAGGTAATAACATATTTTTGATGAGAACATGTTAGGGAGGAAGTCGCACTTTCTTGATGAAGCTGCCTTATTGAATGGGAACGCATCATATAAGGGGAAATCTGCATGTGGTTCAATTTGTCCCGAGTTGGAATGGTGCAGATGGAGGCTATTTTGTCAGGTTGTGCAGATACAGGTTTGTTGGTAAATGCTTCTATTATAATGCACTGCTTAAGTAGTCGACGGTCAATTATTTGTTATTTGATTTGTAAAAAAAAAGGCTGTCATGGCCATCGAAAATTCAACCAGGTGTAATTTTTATATTGATTTATAAAAATTAAGGTTTGGTCAATGGTAGAATATTCAAGTTAAGGCCATCTTTTTTAACCTAGTCATGGCTTTTTTATATGCAACGTCTGCTGATAGTTGTTCTATTTACATAACTCAGAATTTAATGAGAATGCATACTAGGGCAGAGGATAGCCATGTCAGTTTGTGTGTTTTACCAGCACAAAAACTCTTTTATTTTAATTGCAATATTTTCTAAATATATTTCAATATGGTCACATATTGGTTTCCTTTGATGCTCGGAAATCTTTATTTTAAAACTCATCAATTAACTGTACAATAACAATAAAAGACCTTTAGTTCTTAAATGAGACCTATTAGACTATATTAAACAATGACAGTTCATAAAACACTTATAATCTGCAAATATAAAACTGTATTTAACATACTTGTTATTGTTATTCTTACATTTCATATTCCCCAAATGACTAGTGATGAGCAGCATATGCAATATTCAAATTCGTGATATTTCCCGAATAATTCTACTAATATTTGATTCTATATTCGTGAATATTCGCAATTGCACAATTATAACCTTCAAAATGAATGGTCACATGTGCTATTTATTTTCGCATTGCGAATATATATTCGCAATTCAGGCCCATAAGCATCCCAATGGTGAATATCGCGAATATTCGAAATTGCGAATATCCACTGCCATATTCATGAAATTTGTGAATTCTCGAATAGCCCATATTAGCCGAATTTGTTCACAATTTGAATATTCCAGCTCAACACTACAAATGACATGCGGCTGCGGTGCTAGCTTTCTTTTTTGTCTGAGCTCAAATACACTGGAGAAGAGTTTTGTCCCTTACTTAATGAAGCTACCTTCTCGAGCATACCTGTCAAGCATCCAGTTTGGGCCAAGAAAGTCAAGTTTTTTACGTGACTTTTCCGGGAAGATTATAATTTTAATAAATCCCGGATTTCTCCCAGGATATGCAAATCGGGGTAACTTAGGAGGGAGGGGGCGTTACTCCCACCCCGCTTACCCACTGTCTTCCCATCCCGCTTGTGCAGATGATGTGCAGGGTGGGAAGTTGTTAGGGAGAATAACGTCCACCTCCCTCCTAAGTTAGCCTGGTTAACTTCCCGATACAGGAAGTGATGGCCGTAGCGTCATTTGGGAAATATCCCACCACTTTAGCACTTCCGCGTTACAAATACTGGAAGTGGCGTCCATGACATTACTTCCTGACACTTTTCCCTTATTCAGTAAGGGAAAACTTATAACTTATAAACTTATTAATACATACTAAATGATCTCTCAGATCATCCTGCTTAGTAGTAAGTATTGTGCAAATTTAGTGTTTGATTTTTGTTTTGGGTGTTGGTGTTCTTTAATAAAGAGAGGAGATTAGAATAACAGTTAATCAGAATTATGCTGTGCAAGATAAAGGCTAATGATGAGCTTCAGTGGTGCCTTTCTATAGCATGCAGAGCTTTTCTAATTGGTCAGACGTCTCTGATTTCATATACTTATTGTTCCTTTTTCTCAAAAGAAAAAATAACTCTCACTTCATCCTAGGTGTGCCTTAGCTTGAAATCTTACAAACTGTTAACATTATCCTATTTTCTTTTTTACGTAGAGAATGACATTAGTACTTGGTTTTATATTAGTGACAACAGATGCTCAAGAGCTATAAACCTGACATAATTACAGAGGGAAAAGTTATTTATTTTGAAAGCGCAAACAGTGTTCTCCTTTTTAGCAGTTCAGCTGACAGATGAAATAAAGCATAACACAGCAGAACGACTCTAACATAGATCTGCATATCTAAAAGACTTCTGTGCCACTGAGAAGCGCAGAGCTCCACAATGCAGCACGCTGAATCTGTGAGGCATGGTAGTGGTTTGAAAGATAGCAACAGCTCAGAAATCTTCGACATTCCATCTCCTATTTGAAGTCAAATCATATTTTTCTCCCCATGAATTAACCATGGAACAAAAACAAAAGGAAGCATTAATTATATTTTCACATTGTTCTGCAGCCTACATGCTTGATATTACTTATCGGAAACTATTTAAGGCTTTCATAATCTTTTTTATGCTGATAACACAAGCCAAACTTTTAGAAAATACTGGCATATAATTTATCTAAATGACATTGGCATGCTCGGAAAACCACTTATAAACACAAAATGTATAGCTCTTTTACAAAGAAAAGACAAGTTACTTATTTTGATGTATAACACAATAAATAACAATTTACAGATTACATAACATAGCATCATGGTGCCAGAAGCCCTTTGCCTATGCTACTGATTGGTTTGCTTTTGACTTTCTTTTATCCTTTTAGAGTTAATACAAAAATAGCATTTCTGCAAAATACCTTTATAGAAGTAACTAACATTTTCTCAATGCATTTGTTAAAGTTGGCAATCGTCTAAATTCTTTACAGATAAAAAGATCTGGTGGAACAAGAATCAGTGGTAGCCTGCTAATTTAACATCCCAAGCTCATAAAATAAAAAGGGAGGGCAGCTTAGGGATGTCTTATTTCCTCTGGAGCAATGGCTCTGTGATCTCTAGTCAGAAATCTACTAAGTGTGTAAACTGCTTGTAGTGCCCTCCATTGATGTTTCATTACAGAAGCCTTACATATTTAATTTCTGAACATGTAAGCAGCGGGCAACAGTTGCAGTGCACAGCAAGAGCAGCCTTTCAAGATCAGAGATGATCATAGCCACCATCTATCCTTTGCAAAGTCTAAGGATTTAGGGGTTGTCATGCTGCTAGGACATGTAAATTTACCATTATACAAATGTCATTAGCCTAAAGACAATCATAGCAAGCCTTTGTTGTGTACCATCTGTGTGACTGCACAGGGTACAATCCTAAGGAGTCCTAAAGGTCATTGACTTTAATTACATATGATAAGCATTGTTTTTACTGTATATATATACTGCATAACTGTTCTGAAAGCATTTTAGGGGTTCATGGTGACCTGTCAGGAGCCACAACTTTTTTACAAGTAAGGTTCCCAACCTTATACTCATGTCATTTCCTGGCTCTTACATCCATTATAGCTCTAGGAAGAGAACATTGAAAGCAGTGACATTAATTGTGAGCCTCGATACTACAGTCTTCTTGACAGGTTCCCTTTAAATGGACAAATGGTAGCAATTTGCCAAACCTACCCCCTCTTGCACATGTAGAAGAATGTAGACAAATCCACATTCACTAAATGCAATGCAGTGCTCATTTGGCATCTACTACAGAGAGAAACTCAGACCCTTTCTCTTTCTGAGAATTCAGTAGCAGTGTGTGCTTGTTCCAATCATATGATCAATCCCAATGTTGTAATGTGACATTAACTACTTGGAAATAAACCCAATTATATAGGCATGACATATACTTTCAAAGGGTGATGAGTACAGAGACGAGACAGAGAGTGCACAGAATAATTACATTTCAACAATTGTTGACATTGCTACAAGAATACAGCATCTGGTTTTATAGCATAAGCAATCTTACCTAGTTGACTCATCGTGTATTTTAAAACTGCAGACTGTATAAAAATGTATTATACTACAGAAAAGATATAAAACATGTTTTCAACTTTTCTATTTGAGCAAGGTTTAAAGGGTAATAGTAGCACAGTTTAGTTTTACACAAAAAATGGCCTTTGTATCAGAATTATGTTTTTGGTAAAAAGTGCAAACTGGACAGTCCTGGATAGTGATGGCCGAACATCGTCACGTCCGTTCGCAAACAGGCGGATCGGACTTTTAGAAAAATCCTACATCCACCTGTTTGTGGGGAACTTCAAATTCCCTGCCTGGTCGCAGTGAATTTTAATTGGAAATGCAGAGTTCCTTGTTCCGATTACTGGACATGATGTCACTGATGCCACTTCCAGTTTTAAAGCTGATTTCTCGCTAGGGACTGGAGTCTCTAGTGAAAAAATTCCTCCTCCCGCTGGATCTTTCTGTGCCTGATCTGGCCATCGGCAGAATAATAAACTTCTTCTAACCAGCGAATGGGGTGGGTCGAACACCTGTACTGTTTGCCGGGAGAAAAGCAAACATTCCTTTGCGGACAGTTCACCCATCACGAGTCCTGGATTACATTCCTTCACAATTGGACCATAAAACTATCACAAAGTCAGCCAGTCAAAAAAAATGCGACCATCTTGTCTCGTAAGCCCATATTTATACTGGTGCAGAAAGCAACAACAGCTACAAACAGCAACTTCCAATGATGTATACATTAAGGCTTGCAGTGTAAAATTTCAATCTATATCTCATCTCAATATGTTTCAGTTGTTCCCAAATGACCATTCAGTTTCTCTTTGTGAAGAATATGCAGACATTAAAGCCCCCCCATACACTTTAAGATCACTCCATACAAGATTGTAAGGTGTATATTGGCCTTAAGAGAGTATTGAATTGATTCAATATCACCAACAGATGAAGGTTCAGATAGAGATTTAGATTCAGACACAGGAACAAGTACAGAATCAAGCACAGGATCAATCTTAAGCCATGTGTGGGAGGGAGAGGCACATATATATAGGCCTCAAACTAATGAGACAGGTGTACACAATTCAGCCCCCACTTAAAGAAAGGCACGTGCTGGTGACAAGGGGAAACCACCTGGAGTGGAGCGAAGCACAGTGCCACCAGCAGGGGGTACTAGGTCCCTTAGGGCTTGTCCCCACAGATGAAGTTTGCTGCACAGTGGCGCGCTTTGAAATGCGGGCAGCTGCGCTTTGGCCGCGAGCTGCAGCCAGCCACTAGCAGCTACATTGACATCTAGCTAGCCGCTTGCGGTGCCCGTGACATCTCTGTCAGCTGCGAGCGGCTGACGGCTTGCAGGACCACTCTGCCCTACGGCCAGCTTAGCCTGTGTGGACAAGCCCTTACATTATTGTTTACCTTATAAAGATATGTTCCTTCATGTTCCTTCACCAAATATCTACTTCTGGCTGTGTATGTGAGCTGGGCTTAGGCAGCCTGCTTACATACACAGAGCAGGAACAGAGGGGCAGATCTTCCAAGCACTGAGCTTCTGCCATGATTGGTCTCTCATTAGCAATCTAAAATATATAGGGAAATATATGGTGTGTATATATATATGTGATGGCTGTGATCACCTTCCTTCCTACCTTCAAGGACTGGCTAGCACAAGTTGACAAGATTGCTAGCATGGACGAATATATGTGATGGCTGTGATGTGACAAAACTGTGACTGCACCCTAACTTAGAGGATGTCCGCTCACATTTTTTCCGCCATAATGAAATTATGTATTACATTTACAGTCAGTTACTTCTCTTGTGTTTTTCTTTACTTCTTCCTCTGAACCTGTTGACCTGAAAAGGTCTGTGCACAAGATATGCCCTACTATCTGACAAATGTGGAGTCCTTTTTTAGGGAAGAGTGGCCAAATATTGCCACTAAAAATTATGAACCCCTAAAAATACTCAGTGATGTAATCAAATCAAAAAACTGTGTGACAAAGCAAAGGTTTAAAGCTGGGCATGCTTATGCAATCAGTTTACTGTTCATTTTTCATATTTCTTCCTGGGACTAATGCATTTTATTATCACATGTACATTTTTCAGTTTAGTATTTTGAAGTAATTTATTGGGATTTATTGGGATTTGAAGTAATTTATTGGGATCTTGCCCATTTTACCAGGGCTTGATTGGTTGCTTTATAAGAACACAGCTTCATCCTGTAGTAAGCAAAGTAAACTTTCACTCAAATACACATAGTAAACCTAATAAATTTATTTTACAAAAATCTATTTCCAAATATTCAAATACTGCAGAATTATATCCATTTATTTATTTGACAAAGCAGTTTTGTACATTTCTGTTCCACAAACCCACAACGATGACAGAAGAATATGTTTCAGCCTTCTAGAGAGAACTGAAGACTTTAAATCAATAGTTTCTAAATTACATTCACCTTTCAACAACTTTTACTGCAGAGTTTTTGCTTTTGTATGTCTATACTCTCAAGAAGACGAATGCGCTTAGATTAGATTAATGTTTCCTGGTTGTGTACACTTGTGCCTTTACAAGTTTACTGTATAATTTAACAATACATATGTATATATACAGTGGCTTGAACTTTTCCCCATTTTGTCACATCACAGCCATCACATATATTCGTCCATGCTAGCAATCTTGTCAACTTGTGCTAGCCAGTCCTTGAAGGTAGGAACTGACAGAGATTTCCAGGACAGAGGGATCAAGAGTTTGGCAACATTTAAGAGAAAGAATAATAGGGATTGTTTATGGATCCGACATGTTTGATACATATGGTGCAATAGGTACAAGGCTGGGTTGAAGGGGATAGAAATCCCCGTCATTAGGCAGATGTGTGTATGGATCATGTGTCAAACTGAGTTATCTGAGGGCATGACCACCATATGTGGAGGAATGATCCTCTTTCTGAGTTGCATCTCCAGTGGTGTTTGAGTAAATTTTTTTGAGTATGGTGGAAACTCTTTGCCATCTGTATTTATTACCACAAGAAAAGCAAATGTAGTATAAAATAAAACATATTATCAACACGGCAAGTGTATGATTTAATTAATTTTTTACTTACAATGCATGTTGCAATGATCGATTATTTCATACTTGCATGAATAAAATGGTGTACAATTGTTTTTTTTGTTAGAGTAGCAAACTACAATTTTGTACAGGAACAGGTACAATTCCAGTTGGCATTTGGTACCCCAAAGGATTGGCATATACATGAATGCATAAGTTTTTTGGCTCAAATAAATAAGTAAGCCTTCTGCATTATCCAGTCAATGTGTTTTTTTTTTGTATATTTAAATAATGCTTAAAGTATTTTTTTTGAATGTTTATTGCATGCAAAGTATTTGGTTTACACTAACTTCTCCTTTAGCTATCAGGTTAAATCTGGAATCCTAGTTAAAAAATTAATTAGCAATTATCCTCACAATCAGTGCTAACTATTAATATGGGCATACATGCTACATTTTCCTTTTAGCTCACTGGATTGTAATGCTTTTTTGCTGATATTTGAAAATAGGAAAGCATTTTTGTACATCATAAATGTAATGAAAAACCGTATGACATATCTACTACTACTGACTGAAATTTACAATACTCAACCGCAATATGCTACTAACCCTTAACATAAAATTATACAGGAGAGAGTAAAAGTCTCAAAGGAATCTGCAGCCAATATTTATTTCATTATCAGAGTAGTCATACTGCAATGAATACATGATATAGTACTAGCATTGCAAACCAATTTCCTCTTGTCTATATTAGAGAATAAAGCAATAAATTCCAAAGTGTATGTTTTTTATTGAGAAAACATAAAACTAACTGCAAACGTGGAATTAAATTCCTTAAATCAACTGGTTTAATGGACATGAAACTTATTAGTTAACTGTCACAGTGTCTGGGAAAAAAATGAAGCTGACATCACTGTTCCTCAAAGACCAGTAAAAGTGATACCTGACATACAAAGAAGAATTACTGCATTAATTGATGCCGTAATAGCTAGAGGATAATATTCCTCCAAGAAGGATAAAACACTCACAGAGCATTAAAATGCTGTCAATTAATAATTTTGACTGTACCCTACTTTAATTATCCATAATGCGGTTAGCACATGAAAAAGAAAAAAGGTATAGTTCAGCACTTAGTGCTTCTCTACAATGCTAAAATCATTTGTAATTAAATTATTTAGCTCTTTTAAGCTTTTCTCAAGTAATTTCACCTGTTTTTTCCTTCTTTATTTCCTATTAATACAAATTATAAACCCCAATGTAAGTAAAATAAACAGAGAATGTGGCACAATTTTTTTTTATTAATAACTCTCATAGAAAAATGTGAAAGACAAAATAATAACGCAATTTAATATATTTTCAGTTTGCATTTTAGGAAATTATTTATGCATAGGTGAGAAATAAAGTGGTATAGCAATGTGCAAGTCAAGGTAATAAGTTGTAATAGGATTGTGGCCCTGTCAAAATTGTCTATGTAACTTGTCTGGAGTCACAAAACATAACACATTCATACATGTGTGGTCTGCAATATGCGTCACTGTGAACAGAGCATACTGCTTCAACTGCTTCTGCAGGCCATGATCTTGGCTGATGAAGCATTCTCTCTTCCATTCAGCATGTATGGGATGTTGGGAGGGTGGAGACTTGCCAGTAGCCAGGGAGCCACAACAGGGAAGCCGAAGAGCCACATGAGCTTCAGGTTGCTCGCCCCTGTTTAAGTGTTATATATTCTTGTAGGTAAGGGCTTCCACAACCCTTACCTACATATCCAGCAATTTTGTAATTAATGTGGATGTAAACTACAACAAAGAAAACTAAAAACATATACATATAAAACAACTTACCTAAAATCTTCATCTTCCCCCCTAAAGATAAAAAAGATATATTTACATTTCTATAAAAAGAGGAGTATTCGATGGGAGATTTACTCACATCGACCTTGATTCCCCCTGGGGGTTAGGCCAGGGGCAAGGGGATTTAAAGGCCAGAAAGGTAGATGTGAATTTGGGTAAAGTTAAGTACATACAATTTAATAATTTATATAGATAAACAAGAACATTGCATCGATCACATAGAAAAAGTACATTAAAAATTAAGTATAACTGGCATGTCGATTAACATCATATAGCATATATAACCTTGGGATCAATCATCATATTATAGGTAATCGAGAGTAGGTAGTTCAGTGGG
Organism: Ptychadena robeensis; assembly: GCA_036250615.1. Classification (NCBI taxonomy): domain Eukaryota; kingdom Metazoa; phylum Chordata; class Amphibia; order Anura; family Ptychadenidae; genus Ptychadena; species Ptychadena robeensis. Next base: position 51,796,762 of record CM070033.1, on the reverse strand, counting down.
ATAGTAATTCAACATTGGAATCCATCCCTAGCTCAAGGAACATATACAGTGATCTATGCATTTGCATTAAACATCATTCGTATATACACAATGTCCTTAGTACATCTGACACTTATTATTATACAACCTACTAATATATTATATTTACATTTCCGACTTACCTAAAAGCAGTCTACATCTTCCCCCCTAAAGATAAAAAAGATATATTTACCTTTCCAACTTACCTAAAAGCAGTCTACATCAAGGGACAGTGAAAAAGATATATCACGGAAAAGTCCCTCCACCAATATGGATATGTTGATATGATAGGCTGCTGGGCACAAGAGGACTTAGGATGCATGATGTCTATTTTCCCAAATCCCCTTGCGCTGGAGCTGGATTTTTATTAAAAGAGATGAAAATCTTAATATAGTACAGTTCTGCACATTTATTTAAGGGTAAATATATAGTAATATAATCAATATTTAGTAGCAGATCTGGTAACATGTGTTCGGCTTGAGCATTGCGCTACTTGAACGAGCACTGCATGTACTTGTGCGCCATGCTCGAGTCTCCGCCCCACATGTTTCGTGGGTTGGGGACAGCCAACCAAGGGGCAGGTAAGTACTGCTCTCACTGTAATGCCAGTAGCCATGTCAGCTGCTGACATTACAGTGATTGGCTGGCCGGAACACGCCATCAGGTGTTATAAAGCACCTGATAGCATGCTTATTCGGCTCAGATAGAGACAGGGAGAGGTGCAGATAGACATGGCAGATAGTGTGCGCAGATTTCCACAACTTTTGCATCCAGGAAAGATCCAAAAGTCCTTTTAGTGTGTGTTTGACAGTTTGTATGTTAGACAAGATTCATCTTTTTTAAGACATATAGTATTTTAAAACAGTGACTTGTAAGTCACATACATTTATCTGGGCACTATAAACTGTGCATGTTCTGGGCTTGTGCATGTTCTGTGACATATAGAGTCGGACATCATGAAAATTTTTCATGACAGATTGAAAATCTGTGGGGTAGCCTGAAGAGGGATGTACACAGGAGATGCCCTCGCAATCTGACAGATTTGACAGAGTGGGCAAATCTTGCCAAGTCATAATATGCCATGCTGACACAAATGCAAAGAGACTGAGTGCTGTAATAAAATCAAAAGGTGCTTCAATAAAGTATTAGTTTAAGGATGTGCACACTTATGCAATCATATTTTTTAAGTTTTATATTTTTTCTTCTCTCTACCTAAAAGAATTCAGTTTGTTTTTAATTTGTGGTACAGTTTATAGGTCACATTAAAGGTTTGTTTTTCATTTGAGTGGTACAGTTCATAGGTCACATTAAAGGTGGAAAAAGACCTGAAAATAATTATCTTTGTCTTTGTCTGGATGGGGAGGAGGAGAAAACAAGATTTAACCACATACCCTTTTTGGTGGTGCATTTTAAAGTCCATTAAAAATTATAGATTGAAATTGCCTTTATGTTTATCATCAGCTCAGCTCTCCTAAAATATAGCTGAGAATTAGAAGCAATCCAGGCCTTGTTTCTTTTTATCTGAGTCAACCTGTCAGCATTGCCAGAGGACAAGCAGATACACTTTCTGTTATAATGCCACGAGCAGCACTAAATACAGAATCCAAGGCAAAGAGAGCAAGTTCATTCAACTTGTCCAGCTTGGACACCCAGTAGTTGTACGGCACTAAGGGATCATTTAGGATGCTGACACAGTCTATGTATTCCTTCATCATCTTCCAACACTTTTCCCTTCTTGTACCATAAGGCCGCCCTTTAGGGTGAGGTTGCTGGCTGGGTGTCATGAAAGTGTACCATGCCTTAGATATTGTTGCCCTGCCTTTATTGGAACTGCTGTGTGTTCCCCTTGTCTCCCTTCCTGTTGCCTAAGGAAGTACAGACTCTGCCGGCCATGTTGTCAGATGGAAAACTTTGGAGCAATCTCTCCACAAGTACCTTCTGGTATTGCACTATTTTTTATCATCCTCTTCGGCACAGGAATGAGAGATGAGAAGTTCTCTTTGTAGCAGGAGTCGAAAAGAGTGAACACCTAGTAATCCATTTTATCTAAAATGCGTATAACACCATGGTCGCGGGAAGGCAGCCTAACATGAAGTCATCCATGTGTGCCAGAGTACCAACAGGCAAGACGTCCATGTTGACATCCAGATGACTCTCCATCTCCTCCTTCAAGGCCCAATTCGCGCTTAGAAGACAAACTGTGGGTGATCTCACTATCACCCTGTGTCATCTCCTCCCCCATTACCTCATCTGCCACATTCAGAGCGTTCTCCTTTATTGTGAGCAACAAAAAGTGAAGTTGGCACTATTTTTAGGCTGGGCAAATGCCCGTATATTCTAATGTGCCTCCAGACCAAATTGAATTAAGCAAGTGCTATATTGAAGAACCACACTGACACAAGGTTCAGGTGTCTAACAAGAGACACATCTTTTTATTCTTGAATGTTGCTGCTGACCATGTCCATCCTTTTAGTGGTACACACACTTCTGGCACATAACATCACTTCCGGTACATGGAATGCACAGTTCCTGGTTTCTATTACCGGCTGTGACGTCATTGATTCACTTCCGGTTTTCGGAGCCGCTTTTTTGCTAGAGACCGGGTTTTCTACCTGGTCTCTTGTGAAAGAATTCTTCCTTGCGGACAGTTTGGCCATCACTATCCATGATCCTATTCCACAAACTAATTTGTGTTTGCACAACCTGGATATTTTTTTTCACAATATTTACCGTATTTTTCGGACTCTAAGAAACACCGGACCATAAGACGCACCGGACCATAAGACACACCCAGTTTTTAGGGCAGGAAAACCAGAAAAAAAAGATTTAACATGTTTTCACATCAATTGGGTTAATGCAATGAATTCAATGAATGCAATATTCAATTCAGCCAGTAGGTGTCACTAGAAGCAGTACACTCTAAGCACAACGACATTCTTCACACTGATCGGCAGGGGGAGGGGGGTCAACAGCTGCAGAATGATTGCAGTTTCCACGGATGAAGAGAGGGAAAGATGCCAGTTTATCTATCTCTCTCTTCATTACCTATGGCAGCTGGGCTCTGAGCTCTGCTGGCATAGGCAATTATACAGTTCAAATGGGAGAGCCGGGCACACATCTCCTCCAGCTACCCGGCTAATCTCCCTGCCAGGAGAGCTGGCGGGAAGCCAAGGTGCGACCACCATGGGGCTCGTGAATTTGGACCATAAGACGCAGGCACTTTTTGCCCCCAAAAATAAGGTAATTTCGGTAAGATATCAGCATAATATAAATTAAAATGTTTAAATGTAGACTATGTAGTCTATGTAGAATGTATCAATGGAAATAGTATGACACAAAATAATCAGTTATTATGCTTAACCAATGTTTTTTTTCACTTCTGAAATAGAAAGGCCACCCAAAGCCAATCTCCTTTTTTTTAGAATCCTTGTTCCAGTCTCTTACGGCTTACTAGTAGAAATAACAGCAATGAAAGTGAGACTCCTCCAAGGATAAGTATCACTATGTTATGCTTTCCATGTGAATTCAACATGCTTCGTCTGTTGTTGATGGAAAATGTCAAGTGACTGAGGTAATCTAAGTTAATGAAACATGAAAGAACTGTCACATACAACTGCAAAGACATCATTTATTATAGTTCCACCGCTACTACCATGTCTGCTAAATGTACTGCATCAGCTTTCCAGAAATGGCAAATCTAATTTATTCATTTGTTGGGAATCCAGAATATACTAGATTCTTTTTTCATTAATAATGCTTTTATACTCTTGGAATTATGTAATGCATGCATACAAAGTAAAAGGCAGATATTTGATACTCTGATACTGAGTTATGGCAGCAGTTTTTAAACAAAAAGGTGCTGGTTAAAAATGTTAAAATAACTTTACGCGTTACATAAAATGATTTATTGTTTGTTAAATACAAAAGCGTACAACGTGTTTCTAGAGCATAATTGCACTTGCAGCTTTTACAATACCTACTGGCTGTCCATTATGTACTTAAAATGATTTGTTTATCATTTATTGAGGAAGTAGCCAATCATTGTAGCCCTAGTCAACCAATGGGCTTTAGAGAAAAGTGGAAAAAACACCTACTCTGAATGTACTGTTGCTCATACTATACAGACTACAAGCTGGCTGTTATTCATTGTGTTAACTCAGTACAAAAAAGAAAGAATCGGTCCAGAATCGAGAAAATGAAGATGTTTATGCTTATACAGTTAAATGTGCTCTACATATATTTTACTATACAGGTTAAAACTTTGCTCTATGTAAAGTATGGGAGACAGATCTAAAATCTGAAGTGTTCATCCAGTAGGCAGACCATGACCACCAAATGCTCGCAGCAAACTGACTGCTGGGTAAAAAATTTTGCCATCACTAGTAAGCACATGTCATTTTAGTTTTATTCCAATCTCATCCCCTCCCATTTATAGGACAATTTAGTCACACCCACATTTTGCTGTGATGAGCCACTACTTCTAAGCACCAGGTCACACCTAACTTAATGATGCCACAGTGGCCATGTATGACTGTCAATTAAGATGACATGTTGTTGCATTGGGCATGCATGCCTATTGTGTTTGGTCATTATTTCTTCATTACTATCTCTATTATAGTAATGTCATATACATATACATATGGCACACAGGTTACCCATATAAAACCAACATAACCATAAAACTACATAGCTGCACTGTGCAATGCATTATACATATGTATAATGTGCTGCTGTCTGTAGTTTGCAGTTTAGAAATACAAACACCAGCGAATCCAGAAATACATTCAGTGGGCACTGGTCAATGCCTAGCGCCAGCAGCTTGTGTAGTGGTGTGTATTATGAAAGAGCCCTCAACAATGGCAATATCCTTTTACAAACAATTTTCATCCAGTTAGGGTTTTCATGTGTTTCGATATATAAATATTCTCAATTTAGGCAATTAGACAATTTAGAGATTCGACCAGTCAAGGAAAACATATAAAGACATTGCAGACTTACCTTGAATTCATTCTTTCCACTGTTCAGTATTGTATCAGTATTCACTGTTATCAGTATTGAAAAACAGGGGCATTTATTTTTTTTAATCTAATATATCTTATATCAGCTTCAACATGTTCAAAATGTTTAAACACTACTGGAGGTCAGATAACATGTGTGTGGGTATAAAACTGTATTTGTAATCTGCACAGTGAACTGATTCCAGCAGATACAGTACTGTATATATCTAGATTTACAGAATTACATAGTAGAATATTGGTCTGGTGATTTGTTGAATTTCCTGTAGGGGTCAGGGGACAAGATGTCTTTCCTTAATAAAAAGTATCCAGGCCTTGATTAATTGTGTTTAAGGAAAATGCTCTTTTTATTTTGTGATAGAAATCTAAATGTTATTACTATCTAGCAAATAGCTACTTTTCCAAACACATTTTTTGACCAATTACCATTATTTTACTTTGACCAGCAATGGACTGTGTTCTACATTTATAATCTTAAACATAAAAATATTGACTTGAAGTTAAAGGACTACACCACATAGTTTTGTAAAGGATTTATCTTCATTATCTTTCCTGTTTTGTCAACTTTCATTTGTTTAAAATGTGCACATTAACCAAAATGCCTCTCACAGAAATCCCAGTCTGATATAATTATTGTGAATTATTGGGAAGGTTAATGTGCAAGTGATCTTTAGAATGCTAATGACTTTCTATGGTTGCGCTTTACACTGGGATATGCAAGTTAATTTGTAAATCAATGGTGTATGCAAAATGTGTAATAGAAGAACATACCTTCTGACTAGAATAAAATGTCTTTAACAATTTTTTTAGCTACATGCTGTTTAAAATGTTACTCTGGGCAGGTCTTTTTTATTGGCTATACTCAACTTACATTTTAGTTTATGTGGTAAGACTATCCAATTGGATCGGATTCAAGTGGTTAATGGTAGAAACAGCAGCAACAATTGTTCTTTTGTGGTATCTATGTTGGCCAATACCTTTAATGTTTGCCAATGTTGGCCTTGAAAATCCTACTAGCTTGTTATCATATACTGGATACATATGGTATCTTATTATAAAGTAAATACTAAAAAAACATATTCTTAATGTAGAAATGCTAAATTCATCTCAATTTGTTTTACAGCAAATCTTTCTGGCTTCTTTACTCACAAAGTTACAAGAAAAAGTATGTAAACCCTTTGGGATTGCATAAATTGGTCATAAAATGTGCTGTGATCTTCATCTAAGTCACACCAATAGAAAAACCCAGTCTGTTTAACCTCCCTAGCGCACTGCTGACGTCCAGATTTCTGTACCAGAAGCGCACCATAGACTCTAATGGAATTTTTTTT